>WEIT01033946.1:114910-132295 GCA_013389985.1 Dryoscopus gambensis | reverse complement strand
CACAAACCCCCAGACACAACCCCCAGCCACAAACCCCCAGCCACACGCTGAGCTGAATTAATTCTTCCCTAACGCATCCACAGGCTGTGACATGGATTGCGGAACCAGGAAAATACAGGGTGAGCCATCATCTTCTTGAGGCGAGTTTAAACTTTGCAGGTTTAAATCTCAACTGGATTGTTCCACAAGAAAGACGCCAGAACTTTGTAAGTATTCATGTGAAAGTGCAATATCGAGTCCCCAGCCCCGGAGGGATTTAAAAGACGTGTGGACGTGGCCCTTGGGGACAGGGGTTGGTGATGGGCTTGGCAGTGCTGGGAGGATGGTTGGACTCAATGATGTTAAAGATTTTCCCAACCTAAACAATTCTGTGATTTCCACCCACAGCTGACGTGAGCAGCAGGGTAACAGCCAGTTCCCCACACATCACCTCAAGGATCTGGAGAATCCCAGAGCTGGTTGCAGGCTGTGCACCAGTGCTGGCATGGGTCACCCAGCTGGCATCTCGCAGTGGCACGGAGGGAGGGGAGCATCGCTGGTTATCGCTTGAGAGGGGACCATAAAGAGCATCTTGCTAAGAGCTTTCTTGTTAGTAGTAGAGAGCTGGAGACTGCATGATTCATCATCCGCCTTTTGGAAAGCTTGCAGAGTAGGGAAAGAGCACAAATACAATTCCAGCAGCCACGAAACACCGTGCCTTTGCACATTAGCTTTGCGGGGCAGTCATAATCATCTCCATTTATTTTATTTAATCCTTTAAGTGCACAAATGTGAAATGGTTCTGTAAGTACTGAGAGGATAAATGAGGTTAAAACATTCACGGGCAGTGGAATCAAGTGAGGCTTACGTTGGTATTTCGCACCTTCAGCTCTCTGTCATTTTTGCTGGAACCATCACTGAGCAATCAGCTTTAAACATTTCAGACCTTGGTGCAGAGCTTCTGTGTAAAATGTCTCTGCTTTTAGGAAAATCCAACTCTTCATTATAAAAGAGCTGCACAGGAAAGGCAAAATGGAATAAACACCCCTCACTCTAAGATAATTGCACTGGAATTAGGAGGAAACTGCAGGATTTTTGACGAGAGACTGATTTTAACAGAACCCTGGGAAAGCAGATCAGCTCTGGCCTGCTGGATCCAGGGTGGAGGCAGCGCAGCTCCAGATCCCAGCTCCCTGTGGAGAAGGGATGTGCACACAGACAGCCACAGGGAGCTGAAAGGGAAGAGAGGCTGCAGCAGGGCTGGGAACCAGCAGCCCCACGGGCAGGAGGGGAGGGAACCCTGGCTCCAGCTCCTCTTCCTCAGCCACAGCTGCTGCTGCTGCCAGGCCTCCACAAGTTTTTAAGCTCAGATACTTTAATTCATTTCATTTGCCATCTTAATGTAAATTTACAGTATGAAAACTAGGAATAATTTAACACTAGGGAAGGAAAAGATGAAACAAAAGCCTGGAAATCTTGGCAGTCTCTTTGAACGCAAAGGAAATGTCACAACTCTCTTTTAACAGCATCTTTGTTTTTGCAGGCAAATTACAAGTCCAGGTTCAGAAGTGTTTTTGTTCTGCCATTCTGCTGTGACAGTGTCTGCTGGCAGCCTCTAATTCATTCAGGAAAATCCACAGCAGCAGTGAAGAGGAGGAAACGACAACAGCTTTGTGCAGCTCCTCTTCCCTCCCTGCCAGGCAGCAGCTAACACTGACTTTCAGTGGAGAGAGGTTTTAGGACTTCTTAAGTCCTTCTTGACTCTCCTCAGGCTCTTGTCTGTGCCTCTGGATTTTTAACTCCAGATGATCTACAGCCGAATCACCCCAAGTCCCTGCCTCACCTCACAGCTCATTTTATCTGAGGAGCTCCTGTGCCTTATCAGACCAGATATAAAAGGCAAATAAGATGCACAATAATTAACACAGAAGATCTGGGCTGCTCCTGTAGGCAAGATTAATTCAATACATTTTCAGAGCCCTCGGGGTATAGATTCTGGGAGTCTGATCTATGGTTATTATTCTTTTAAAGGAAAATAGATTTACCTAATTTACAATCAGTTTTGATGGTGGGAGGAGGAATTTAATTCTTTTTTTCTTTTGATAAATATACTGCAACTTTTCTATAATCCCTATTAATCTGATCTCCTAGGGAAAATTTTGCTGATCCATCATCTTGTGGCAGTCTTAATTCCCTTAGTGCCTCCAGGCAGGAGAAATGGATTTCCTCAGACTGTGCCTCTAAAACCTCGAGTGAAAACTCTCCGGGGAGCTCAGCCCCTGTCCGTGGGAAGGAAAATGCGTCTGCGGAGGCCGGGGTGAAGGGGCTGTGGGCAGTCCTGGCAGCGATCCCCAAAGCATTCCCGGGGAAGGCTCCGGGTGCCCCCCTCGCTGGCTGCTCGCGCAGACACCGACAGCGCTCGCCGCCCCCCGCTCGGGAGCAACAGGGAGAGAACATCTGTTGAAAAATAAATGCAGGACTAATTATATATGATTGAGGATCTGAAACTGCTATTTTTAGCTTTGCCTTAAAAAGATGTGATGAATCAAAGGTTTGTGCTCAGCATTTTGATCCAGCAGAGGAGCGGGGTGCTGACCTGCAGAGGAGGAACCCACACGGGCGCAACCACAAAATCATTTCGGTGGGGAAGGCTCTGGTTTTCCTTTCAGGATGAGAAACCTGCTGGATGTTTCAGGATGCTTTCAGGATGTTCACCTGCTCCAGGTGAACATCAAGGGTCTTTTCATGATCAAGTTTACTTCAGCTTGTTCTGCGGGAAGATCCAAGCCGGGCATTGTGGTGGCACATCTGAGGACGAGCATCAAAGGGCCGGGAGCATCCTCTGGAAGGCAGCGCATCCCACGGGAGGGCTCCCGGCTCCTGCCGGGCTCTGATCCCGCATCCCGCGGTGGTGTCATTGGCAGAGAATCACAAGAAAATCCTGACAGAATTGGTTTTCATCTGCTGCATTAAAAAGTAAATGGAGTCCGTGGAGATGTTCGAGAGGGGCCATAAATAGAGGGAGGGCGAGGCTGCGGCGAGAGCCTGGCAGGCTGGATGCCCCCTCCAGGAAACTCTGTGTTTAAAGAACAATCTGGAGACATAAAAGGAAGATGGACTCAGTTCTGGCGGCTGCCAAGAGGGCCATAAATGCCCAGAGCACACGTATTTGCTCAAGTGATGGGATTGCTCCCAGCGCCAGCCTCCGAGCCGGGGGTGCTGCTCTGAGCTCCCCTGGGCTGGGAACCGCAGGAGCAGCGGGACAGCGGCTCCTGGGGCTGTGAGGAGCCCCCAGAGCACAGCCGGGGGGCCCGGGGGGAGCAGCGTGTGCCCCCCACATCCCCCGGTGCTGGGAAAGGCAAAAGGAGCTGCTCTTCCTGCTGGAAACCCGGGAGCTGCTCCACGGCCCAGGGAAGAGCGAGCCACGTGCAATCTGAAGAGAAGCTGTTTTTCACACTTATTGCCCTTGAATTGGCAGAGGGAGACATCATGTTTTATATTAACTTCATAATAATTACAGTTATTACTGAATTCATGTATACCAAAAAGGCTACAGCTCCCTAGGAAAGCTCATAATATTATTAAGAGAGATGCCAGTCCATTGGCAGTATCGTGTAATGAGCTAATTCAAACATTTTGATATTAGACAGCACACCTCCAAAAATGCACGGGTCTGTGCCTGATCTCTGGGATCGATGGCAGCGACACATCTGGCACGCACGGAATTGTCCTTTGGAAAAAAATGCTTTATAAAGCACAAGTAGCACAGCCCAAGACCAGCAATAAGTGCTGCCTTTAAAATTTAAAGCAGTGAAAATAAATCTAAAGATTTTTAATATAGGGGAATGCTGTGAGAAATGAAGGAATTGCAGCTAGCTGTGGAAAACCAATGGAAAGGAAGATTTTGTCTGTAAGAGATATTAAGAAATTCACCCAGCCCTTTCCCATCCTTTCCACACGATTAATTGCAGAGATTTAATTTCTCTGGGCATGTGTTCGCATCGGCAAACAAACTTTTCCATCAGATTAGAAGAGGTGACCCATCTCCAGAGCAGCTGTTGTTGTTGCTTAAAGTTCTGCAGAGTGGCTGAAGGAGTCAGAAAAGGTCAGCTTTGCACCAGAAGGCTGGGAGGGGGACAGCAGCTGCTGGCAGCAGGCAGGGAAATCCTGGCACAAGGAGAAAGTGTTTGTGCTCGGGGTGTCAGAGGTTGGGGCAGCTCCATCCCATCCCATCCCATCCCATCCCATCCCATCCCATCCCATCTCCCTGCACGGATAATGGAGCAGGGATTCAGTCTCATGTGTGGGGTCAAAGTGACATAAACTCAGCCTGGGCCTGTAACCTCACATCAATTTTTACTGTAAATCTAATACATGAAGTCTGCCATCAAATGAATTGTTGTGCATAAAACCCAACCCTCCAACATGAGGAGGAAAATCAGACAGAGCTTGATTCCAGGACTGTTGCAATTTCCTCCATAATGTCAGGCTATAGCTACACACACATCTTTCACAAAAATTAAATTGCTATTAAACTTTGTGCCCATCTTTGTAAATTAACCTCTCTTTCATCTCAGCTTTTGATTTAGCAGGAAATAATTTTTGGAGCACTTTCCAGACTTCTTCCATTAGGCGTTTGGGCTGTGGTCAATAAGGCTGAGTTAATTACCTGCCTAACCAGATCACGCTGCTGTGCAAACTGGGCCCTCATCTGTGCGGCAGACGCTGCGCTTCTTTCTTCCCAAAGGTGAAGCCAAACCCCCAGGACAGCCCCCCTGCAAGCTCCAGCCACAATTCTCTCTGTGTCTTTCCAGTGCAGAGCCTGGGAACCTGGCACCCTGGACCACAGGGACCTGGGAGAGCAGCTGGGAACATCCCAGATGTCGGATTTGCCACAGCCTGGAGAACCTTTGCATCCACAGACTGGGAGGTGACCACGGGCTGTGGTCAGCACTTGAACCCACCCCACAGCTTCAGCCCCAAACCAGCCGCCCTCATGCTCAGCCTGTACAATCAAGGGTGAAAAACCAACACCCAAACCTCTTTCTTTGTTTATAACTTGTGTTTTTCACATGAAAGTCCTGGCCCACAGTCAGACAAGGCTGCGTCCAAGGCAGGTGAACCCTCATTTATCCAATATCAACAAAGCCCTAATTGAGAGATCAGTTGGGAACCTGCCTCTTCATGCACAATTTGGAGAGCTGACAAAGGCACCTGTAGGGGCTGGAAAATAAGTTCTGCCTCATTACAAAAGAAATTGCATCTAAATGAAAAACAAGGTATAATAAGAGCTCTAAAGCGCCCGCACAGTGCTGCCGAGCAGACAGGTAACGCAGTGACAGATAGCGCACACCGCGCCTGGGACGGGGTCACCCGTAATTATTCAGCAGCTGAAGGAGCTCTACTCATTTCCCCAAAGGCTTAAATGTTTTTTATGATGATCTGTAAATTCCAGGGCAGAGAATTAGCTGTCCAGACCCAAAGAATTGCATCCCTTTGATAGATTAGAACCTAAAGAATCACATGTATAGCAACGCAAGGGCACATTTTTCCATTAATACTTGGAAAAGTCAGGATACCCTTCAAATATTCTCCTCCCCTTCTGTTTGGCTGTGGCTGTTTTTAAAATTTTAATGGCCTAAACTGCAAAATATTTAATAAATCTGGGAAAGGCTGTGTTAGCACATCTCCAGCTTTATCTTGTTTAGCTGAAAAATGTGCAATTTATAATTACTTACATAATTACTCATGTACTGCTTGGAGGCTGGACTTGGAGGCAATTTCCAGCATTAATGCTTCTATGAGTCTATTCTTCCACGAGTAAATTTGATCCCATCACACCTACTTTGCGTGTGAGTCAGATATTTCAAATTATTATTTATTATTATTTTTGTTTTTTAAAGCATTTCCCCCAGCTGCGGGCACACAGGAGCAAGTCCAGCTGCCAAGGAGACCCGGCCAACCTGGATTTCTCCAGTGGGTTTGGTGGGGAGCCTTGGGCTTGGGACTGGTGCTGAGCAGGAGCAGAAAGGCTCTTCCCTCTTGCCGCAGTCTTTCATAAACCTGAGGGAATAGAGCCAACCCTGTGCCACTTTCTGGGCTGCAAAATGAGATCAGGATAATAAAAGACATCCTGGAAATAGACAATAATGGTAAAATGATGTTTTGACACGGAGGCCATATATGGTTGATGGGAAAAAATGAACAAAGTAGATGATGGAGGAGGTGCTGGAAAAATAGTCTCCATCAGCTGATGAGGCTCCGATTCAGCAGATCCCAGACAAACGTGATGGATTTCATGGAATAAATCCTTGCTGTCTTGGTTTATCTCCACACTTCTCACTTTCTTTCCTTTAGGGTTACATAACCCTTTTTTTTTTTCTTTTCCCCTTTTTGAGGGCTGTTTCCACTGTGCCCTGCAGTGCAAACACCCTGTGCAAGTGCCAGGGCAGAGGCAGGGATGGAGTTTGGAGGCCACCTGGACACGGAGGAGCTGCAGGAGCTGGGCACTGGTGGCTCGGATCAGGTCAGGCTGTTCTGTGGGAGACCCCTGGTCCTCCCAGGGGACGGCGGTGACAGCAGAACCCCCCCGTGCTGCGGGCACAGGGTCACCCCCCAGCGTCCGGGGGTCCCCAGCCCTGCGGGTCCTGCCCTCGCCCTGTCCCTGCCCGGAGCCGCGTCCCCAGCACCGCGCAGGGCCCCGCCAGGACCCCGCACCTGCAGCACCCCCAGAGCCCCCGGCCGGGCACCCACACCCCGCGCCGGGGCCCGAGGAGGCTTCCCTGCCTCAGCCCTCCCCGAGGATGCGCTGGAGCGCTGCTGGCGTTGGCAGCCGCGCCAGCCCACTGCAGAACAACACCTCAATGCAAGATTAATGAACGGAGGGGAACATCGTCAGCGATTAAAAATAAAAGGTACAAGATGCTACTGTTGCAGGCAGGAGCCCCAGCAGCTGCATCGGGATCTATATTGTTTAATAATGCACATTAAATTATTACAGACTTTTTTAAAAGCTGACTCTGCTCTGTGTAGCACCGATGTAAATCTGTTGCCAATGCAGGATAATCCTCCAACACGTTTCCTTTTTTATTTCATTCCTTCCACGTATTTCTCTGCAGCCGCCACGCACTCAGCAAAGTACCAGTTTGTGCCACAGCACCCCAACATCCTGATGTTCACCTCTAGTTTCATACCACTTGGGAAAAGCTTGGAGAAACAAGTGCAAGACAAGCCCAGAGACAGAAAAGTTCCAGGGAGGCCAAGGGGCGCTGGAGCTCCCGCCGGGCTCGCGTCTGCAGCCAAGGGGCACAAACGCCCCGCGGCAGCCCAGCAGACCTGCGGGGATGGATTTCGCACGGGCTAAGCCAAAAGAATGGGGGAATATTTTGAATCAACCTGGAAAATGTTATGTTTTCTTTCCAAACTGAAGTCACCCAATATTTGTTTAAAATTTTCGTATTGTTGATTTTGAACCTTAGCAAAAAACTGGTTTGTTTTTCAGGGCTTAGTATTAGTTTCAAAGTAAATCTTATTAATATTTAAAATGAAAAGCTATTTCAGACCTTAAAATGTAGATGTTGCATTTAATAAACATCAATAGTAAATGTTTTGATTTTCTGAAAAATGTTTTATGTACTGAAACCCTTTGACAAATGCAACATGAATTTACAAGCACTTGCAACTGATTCAAACCTGAATTTTTTTCACCAAATAAAACATTCAGCTGCAATGTTTTTCCCAACTCTAATGTTTGTCCTGTGCCTAGGGGTGAATTTCGCTGGGTGTGAATAACAATGCGGCACAGACAAGATCAATAAATCTCATATTTCATTTGATTCTCCGCGGTGTTCCGGGCGGGCCTGGCACAGCTGTGGCATCACCACCCAGCGCTCACAGTGCGCCTTCAACGCCACCAAGCAAGGAGGAAAATGCCTTTAAATGGAGGTGGCACCCAGGGTGGAAGGGGAGCCCAGAGGGTGCTTGGGGTGCTCAGGGGGCAGTGGGGACGTGGGTGGGGCTCTGCGGGTCCCCCCTCAGCCCGGCACAGCTCCCGGTGCTGGCAGGGCACTGGTCCCAGCAGCTCCCCTTCCCTCCCAGGCCGGGTAGGAGCTGAGCTCTGCTTGTTCTTCATCCCAGGGAGAGGCCAGGCAGGTCCCCAGGGATGGGACACCCAGCTGGGACAGCTGCTCCCACCAGCACTGGGCTGGCACAGGCACCCGGGCTCTGCAGGAGCCTCCTGCCCGTGGGCAAGGTCTGCCCCAGGAGCACAGAACCGATGATGATCCAAGAGCCTCCAGGCCAACCCCCTGCCCGCTAAACCATAACGTGAAGTGCCACATCCACCCTTTTTCGAACATCTGGTTCCTTTCCAGCCTTGCACTCCACTCCTCTGCTGCCTTGGCTGCTCCCTGCCACCCTGCCCAGAACAATCCCAGCACTGTTTTATTTGTCTTAATATGAATTACAAAGGGATTTCATAAATCGGTGGATTTGGCATTTCTCATTTGGAGAACACTTCAGAACAAACAGATGTGAAGGGGGAGCTGCCCAGAGGTTACAGCAATAACAATAATAGGGTCAGAAAGTGATTTATGACCGTGCCTTGTGGTGCCTGAGCCCAGCAGGGAGAGGCCGGTGGCGCAAGGGGACACATTCCCAGCACTCTGTGACTGTGCAATGGAGACAGGTTCACAGAATCATGGGATCAGCGAGGTTGGAAAACACCTACAAAATCATCAAGTCCAGCCTTTGACTGATCCCACCATGCCCAACAAATCATCAGCATCCAGCTGAGGAGAAGGGAGATGCCAAACACCAATTTCTGCTTCACCACAGAAAGGTTTTAGGATGATGCAATGCTGTTAGAGAATTCTGAGGAACTCATAATACGCTGGCCACGTTACAGAAGTGTTTGGGTGATGAGCTCCTGAAAGGAGAGATTAATCCACTGGAGTGAAATAATTGTGGGTTCACTTTGGTACGTGCTCTGTTCTGCATCTGATGACTAATTATCAGCATCTAATAGGAGAATGTTATCTTTAAATCATGTAAAGGGTAAATGCTTTTACGTGGTGCTGAAGACTGCCCACATGAGAAGGCTGAATATTTCTTTTATTGCCATGTTTATCTGTTTTTATCCACATTGAGTAGAAAATACTCTGCTTTAAAAATACGTTGTGGCTTCTTTGATTTCCTAAATAGATTTATAATTATCCCCAAATTGAACACACTCAGCTTCTGTCCAAGTAATTGCCAGGCACTGTCCTTCACAGGAAGTGCAGCCCTTGGCAGATTTTCACTGGGCTCTTCGGATGCAGGAAATGAGGGGGAATGAGATAAATCAGTGCAGGTTCCGTGGAGCTCTGGGGTGAGGGCACACACAGAGTCAGACACTCACAGTACTGGGTCGGGTATTTTTTCCTCAGACCTGACTGCAGGAAAATTTAGGACTGCCCTGGACAAGGCTGGAGCAGAGAGTGTGGAGACAAACTGCAGCTCTTCAGGGTGCGCCTGCATTGGCTTTTCTCTCCCACATCACTGAAAGCACTACAGGGTCCTGATCCCACACTCTCCATCCTCTCCCCAAGCCAGCCTCCCCACCCAGCTCCTTTCGAGCTCTCTCTGCGCTTCACCCCAGCGGCCATCCCAAGATTCCAAAAACTCATCCTTCTTAGAGCTGTGATTTATGCAAGCCTCCTCTGCAGTCTGTGGGAGCAGGCACCTCCAGAGCATCATTCAAAGAACAAAGCCAAAGATTCGGGATCCTGCTGTGAGTCACCACCCCAAAGAGCCTCTTGCCACTGCCGAGACCGAGACCAAACGGGTTCTGATGGAGGCAGGAAGATGCCAAAGCTGCCAGGATAAATCTGAGCCAATATCTACAGTGGGGGCCCATCCTGAGTCTCCAGCCCCTGAGCCTTCACACGGACTCAGAGGTCAGTCTGGAAATTGAGATTCTCCATTCACACCAACAAAGGGGCAGGAAAAGCAAAGTGCTGGGGGAGGAAAAGCCAAAATTACTCCCAGGTAGTTCTGGCCCTGGTTGGGAGGGGAAGAGCTGAGCTTCCTGGAAGGGATCCCACTCTCACATGATCACATCAGTGTCAGAGCCCAGGTTCATCTGAGCTCTCTGTGCGTTTCTGAACTTCTCCCAAATTATTTTAATTTTTTTGTGATCTAAGGTTTAATCTTCCACTGCAAATGGCTCACAGCCAGCTGTTTCCACGCCAGGTTTAGGAATAATTTGTGTAATTTTCATAACTTGGGAGAATGTTGTTAGCTTGTCCTCAAAAGAAATTGAGCAAAGTAACTACAAGGTAGAACAAAATAATATAAACAGGCTTTAATTCTGCAAAACCTAGGGAATTAAAGCTCCTCTGTTTAAATAGCACTCAGTGCTGTTAAATTGAACACACTATCAAAGGAAAGGTTTTCTGAGAACAAATAAGAAAAGAATCACATCTAAAACAAATGAGTTTAGGTTCAGGGCTGTGGCAGAGCCCCGTGTTTCAGGGACACCCTTCAGCAGTGACACTTCTGGAGCCAGGAGTCAGCCAGCAGAGACGGCAACAGCCAATTTGTGGTTTGCTAGAGTTTACACTTGTTTACTGCCATGGAAGTAGACCAGACACTGATCTAAGAAATTGGGAGGGAAATTGTTTGAGCCAAGTGTGTCCTTGTCAAGAAAATCATTTGACTCTGGCCTTTGTGCCTCAAACTGCAGCAGTAACCCGTTGTGGGAAGACTGGCACTGCTGAGAGTGGAATGGGAGCGTGGAGGAGTCAGCAGCTCCTGCAGCACAGCCCCACTTCAGCGTTAATTTAAAGCTCACACTGGACATCTAAGTGCCTTTTATCACAGAATATTTTAAAAGGAACAACATTTTCTGACATAAATGTCTCTGCTAATGACAAAGACCAGAAGTAGCTTGTGGCCAAAGAATAAATGTTTTTCGAAAGCTTAGCAACAGCTCACGCTCTGAATGTCATCATCCTCCTGGGAAGCCTGTTGCTCTGTTCTCAGGATTAGGTGAAATTATCCCCAGTCCTGTTTGCAATTTTTTGTGGCTGTGCATCTTATCCTTCTGTCCGAAGGTCAGATGAGAATTCTCTGTCCCTACTTTCATTCCTGAAGAGAAGCTATGAGTAGAAGTCAGGAAGTGGTAATCAGAATTATTTATTCTTAATAGTGCTTTTTGTCACTATAGCACTTGTGAAAACTCCTGGAATTTAAGCTGGTGCAGAGAAAAAGGCTCATTTAGCACCCTGGGTAGGGCTGTCAGCAGGACTGACCAGTCCCTGAGCCAAATTCTCTTCTCTTCTGCTCTGATCCTCCCCTGCAAGAGCTGCTGGTGCCGTGTTGGGACTTCCATGGAAGCGAGTTGGAGCAGGGGCTGCTCCGGGAGGGAGACCTGGGCCCGAGCCGCGGCTCATCCCTCGCTCACACAGAAATGTGCTGCAAGCGCGGTCCCAGGCCCTCGGGCAGCCGGGGCTCGGAAAAGTGATACCTACATTGGTTTAGACAGCATTCCAGCATGAATTAGAACCTGAAGTCCTGCTTATTTCATTATTTAATTTTGTTGTTTTGTAAATGTAAGTGTCCGTAAATGTTTGTTTTTCAGACCTGTTCTCCTGCAGGGTCCCTCAGGACGAACCCAGGGAAACGTCTCGATGGCCTGCAAGGCTCTGGCCTTGCTGTGAGCCACCAGCAATTCTAAATGAACATTTTTCATGTGTCTACTTGCACTGGATTAATTAGTAAATAATCATAACCCCTCTCTTCTCCTCGGTGCTGTTGCCATGCCAAGGAAGGGCTGGAGCTGATTCCACCCAGCTGCCCGGGGAGCCCACGGCACAAAACCTCCACTGCAGCAGGTCCGAGTGCCACGTGACAGCTTTCATTATCAGCTGGGTCTGAAATCCACATTTTAATAGGGGTTGGGATGCTACAGAGTCAGCCCCTGGCTACAGCCCAGCGAAGCACTTAGTGCCTGTTTACTCCGTGTGCATTAGCAGCTCCTTCACTGGCTGGGCCTTCAGGATCTTCATTTGAAACACGGGCTGAAGTATTTCTGAATGCTCCAAAGAGCCAGCACCTCGCAGGGCTGAGTGCTCAGGGTTAGCTCTGCCTGGCCCCGGGGCACAGCCCTGCTCCCTGCACTCTGCCACGGACCGAGCCCCCCCAGCCTCTCCCCCAGAATCAGCTCTCAGGAGGGACTCCTGGAAATAAGCAATCGCAGGAACTCAGCGAGCAGATTTACCCCTACCTTGGCCTGCATGTTTGAGTGCTTTAGATGATTTATCTGCTCAGAGAAGGATTATTTTTGAGCCTCCCTTTGCCAAAAAACGTAAGCCTTATCAAATGGAAATCAGAATCTATTCTTCAGATCAGCAGCCTGGATCACGGCTCAGGTGGAAAGCAGGTCACATAAAATCAGACCTTTCATGAATATTTATCTTGCTTTTCATTAAGCTTTACACCTGAGGGTCTGATACTGAGCCCACTGAGTGCCTGCACAGAGTGCTGCCTGTTCCCAGCCCCTAACGCAGCCAGGGAATAAGGTACAGTCTTATTTAGATCTACAAGATATGGATAATAGATAATAAATTAATTCCTTTCTTTCTGCTGCCGTTTGCAGCAGCAATAAAGGAACTGTTAGATCCAAATTCCTAATTACCCATGTCACTCCTCTAGGATAATTTAACCTTCTTCCTCAACTTCCTCAGGCAGATGAAGGCCGTATCCCAGGCAATGGGCCTTTGCAATAAATAAACTGTGGGGAAAGGTTCTTCAACACTTGGAAAACTGAGAAAAAGAGGAATTTTATCTGCCTCCCTTTCTGCCATCAACAGAAATAATCGGCTGCTTCTCGTGGTCTGAGGAACTGAACACTGTCTGCAAGCTCAGAGATCTCCAAACAAGAAGTGGCATAAATTGAGCCATTTCATCAAGAGCAAAGCCATCATTTGGATGGAACTCCATTCAAATGCTATTACATGGACTTATTGTTGGCCATTTCCACATGTGCTGTATTCCCATTTAAGCTGGGTGTATTGTCCTGCTACATCATCCCAGACCGCGCCGCATTCTGCGCGTTCCTCCTTGTACACGGGGTTAGAAAATACATTATCTGAGCATTCAGCTACAACAATAAAGGTTATCTTATCTAATTGAAAAAAGGAGCTGGTGTAACTCATTCCTCGGTGAGCAATATGAGTTTTCATTACAGAGGATTTCCTGGTCAGAAACATGAGCACAGTGATTTTGAAAAATCCCATTCTTCTGATTTACCAGCTTCTCCCCTAATACGAACCCAGAATTACCAATCATTTTGGCCCTGAACTTTGCTATGAGCAAACCCAGTTGTATTTAACAAGACGTGCCAATATGTCTGGATCAGCCTCCCTTCTCCCTGCAATAAAGGTGACATCACTGAGCACCAATAAATCTGGCATTTTGGGTGATGTGACACATTTTCCTAACAAGCCCGACAGTTGTGTCTTTTTACACGAAGAGCAAGAACACCTCCTGCTCAGATAGATGTTTGCATAAATATCCCTTTTGAGCTCCTTGAGAGGCTTAGATGAGAGATTTTCCATTCATGAAGAGCTTCCTTTAGCTCTGGACTATCCAAAAATACTAACTGAATTTACTTTCAAGCTATCAGCTACTGCTGCTGCTGTGAGCAAGTTTAAATTAATGCATTAACAAAAGCTCCCTTTCTCTCTCAAAGGTCTGTGCTGAGGATTAAGATCTGAATTCCAGGTTAGCCCTTAATGACACACAGATGCACCTTCCCTTTAGCTGGGAGACTACATCCTGCTAGAGCAAGGCAGAAATAATGATCTTACTAGATTCAATATTAAAAAAAATAAGATTAAGCTTGAATTCTAGTTACAGAATTTGTCTGCAGGTAAAGTTATTTTTAATCTGTTCCAAGATAAAGGAATAAATTTATTTCTGCCTGTTAGAATTCTCATATATAGAGGGGAGTTTGGTATGATAAATTGGTTTGGGGCTAAATCCACCTCTTGGGGTTTTTTTCCTCAGCAATGAGCGGGGACCATCCACCCCTGACCATTAGGAAATATTGGGAAAAATCTCTCCACGTCTGGAGATCCAGGCTCACCTGGTGGAGGAACATGGACAATCTCACTCCCAAATTTCTTCTCCCTTCCCCCACATGTAATAATAATAAAAAGGAATGATGATAGTACCGGACTCATTCCCCAGACAATAGCTAGGCAGGCTGGATATTGCTTTATGGCTGTTGACTTGATTTAAAATGCACTCTTAAAAATGAAAGAACAACTCCTTAAATTTGCAGTAAATGTATAGTTCCCCAGACCTGATTTACTGGTTATGAGCCACCAAAAAACTGCAATTCCAATTTATTGTGTTGTCGACTGTGGCAGCGAAGCTCTCGGCATCACTCGAGCTCTGGTAATCATTCCAAACCTGATAATTTAACATTGATCATTTATTTCAGGTTGGTTTGGGTTTTGTCGGGGTTTTTTTGCCATTCTTTAATTGGGCTCTGCACTGGCAGCAGCCGAGAATGATTGCTTTGATGGTGACGGGTTAGCCCACGAGTGTGAGATCAAAGCAGTGCACTTGCCTTGTGTTCTGCTCACTTCGGAGCCTTTTGGCCTGGGTTGGCTCATAATTACAAGAATTCCCAACTGGCTGGAAGCAGATCTTGCAAAAGGAACTTGCTGCAGAGCAGTTGGATAAAGAGCAACGTGTAAAGTCCTGCCCGGGCTGTCAGACACGAAAACTCCGCGGGAAATGGGCCTGGGCTGCGGAGTGCTGGGATGGGAAGGGACAGGGGACAGAGGGCAACCAGCCAAAGCCCTGATTCGGTGTCACTCCTGCCCTTCAAGGGCCTTCTCCCTCCGCTGTCATGTGCGACCCTTTCTTCATTCATTAACATCAGCCGAGCAGAAAACGTTGCAGCTGCTGGGTGGCTCTGACTGCTGCTGGAGCCCATCCATGGCTCCTTCCTCTCTCCTTTTAGGAAGAAGTGGCAGAATGCAGCTGCCTGTGAGGCTTTATTTTGGGTTGGAAAATCTCCAGACACAGAGGGGGGAAAAAAATGAGCATGACGTGAATCAGAGACGGCCTTGCACATCATCCCTTGGTTCCCACAGGCCCACAGGCAGGGCAAGGATGCAGAGCAGGGCTGGGATAGGGGCTCTCCAGCAGAATCCAATTTTTGGCAGCGTTTTTCTGTCTCAGAGAAAACTTAGATTGGTCCTAGTGAAGACCATTTCCACCCCTTAAGCACACACTGCATTTCCTGCATGAGAGACACAAGCAGAGGAAGCGGTTTGAACTCCTGATTTTGCCAGACCTGTGGCATGAGGGCACTGAACCCCGTATTTAATTTTAAGGTCACCAAGACCGACTCTTTCACATAACAATATTAATGATCTCTCTTTCATCTATGCAGGTGTTTTCACCAGCTTGGAGCCAAAGCAGGGGACTGTTGGCACAATCTATGGGACACAACCAGACTACAAAGCTCCGGTGTTAGGGCCAGCTGTAATTTCAGGCAGCCAGGCTGTGCTCCTGCTACTGTCACTGCAGAACTCCTGCAGCACAGCCACCAAGTGAATGGGGTACTTAGATGCAGAATTTATGCAGAATAGCACCCAATGTAGAGAACAAACACAATAAATAAAATACACTGCAGAGGCAGAGGATATAAACACAGAAGAAAATGTAAGGGGAAAAAAATTAAGTGAACTATATTTAATATTGATATTTAACCATGATAGTTCATTCTGTAATTTCCCTGGTTACATGGCTTGTTTAACACCAGCAGGTTCTACTTTTCAGTAGTAGAATGAGAAAAAGTTGTTCAAGAAGTTTTAATAAAAGCTATAATTGGGGCGGTAGAACCTAAGGAGTTATTCCTAGAAAAGAGAGAGAAGGGGAAAGGCAGAATGAGAGAGCAAAAGGGAAAGAGGGAAAGAAGAGAGAGTTAAAGAGAGAAGAGAGAGAAAGAAAGAGAAAATATATCGATGAAAAAAGCAGTAAGAGAAGAAGGAATATTTTCACTTCAGACTATCTGCAGCAAGCTTGCTTTTGACTTTCATACTCTATTTAAAAATACAAAATTGAGAGCATTGAAAAAGAGTTCCCAAATTAGCTTTTTAATAGAGATGGGAAGTTAAAAGGGGCCGAGTCATGGGGGAAAAGCGATTCAGAATCACAGCCAGGGCAGCACCAGCAGAGAGTGAGGCCAGAGCACGCCCCAGAGAGAGAGGAGTCAGGAAGTTTTATGAAGTGGTGACACTATAAATCACAGAAAAATCTCTTATACCAGCAAAAGCCAAATGACATTTCTGGTTCTGCTTTCTTCTGAGCATCTGCAAGAGGGAAAGAGCAAGTGGAGATACAGGGAGGGTTTAAAAGTGGAAAGCAGTTCTGAAGACATCTAATAAAGATGGATTGAGGGTGCTTTGATATGTTTAAATTCTTACAGCCACTGAAAGTTTCTCATAGAAGTTTTAGGATTCACTTTGCACACAACTATTCATGTGTCCAGCATACAACTCTTAATATTTGTGATCTAAAGATTATAATGCACTGTGTTTGCACAAACTCGTGAACTACTCTGCAGACACTGTAATGCAGGGTTACAAGTTAACAAATGTTATTGGCAGAGATTTGATTTGGGGAGGGTTACCCAGGACATGATATTCAGAGATTAGTGTTATTTTTCAATAATTGCATTGAATTATCAGAAATTAGACCCTGAATTGGATCTATCAGGCTGAGATTCAGTTGTATCTTAGGAAAAATTTCACCACTGAAAGTGCAGTCAAGCATCGGAACAGGCTGCCCAGGGAAGTGGTGGAGTCACCATCCCTGGAAGTGTTCCAAAAATGAGTAATGTGGCACTTTGTGACACGGTTTAGTGGGCATGGTAGGATTCAGTCACAGGTTGGACTTCATGATCTTGGAGGTCTTTTCCAACCTTCCTAATTCCACAATCAGGGTCCTGGTTTCAGGGTTTCCAGAACCAGACCGTTGATGTGTTGAAATATTGAGGATTTTGAGGTATTTCCCTATTTTTATTTGGGGTTTTTTTTTCTTTAAGAAGGTCTTGGGTTTGGAGCTCTGGGAAGAAAGGCACCTGGAAAACGGCCCCTGATCACTGCTGGCTTCACCAAGTCCCTGTTTCCCTTATTTTCCCTTATTCCTGATCTACCAGAGGCAGATCAGACCTCCCAACACACACCCCTTGCTCACAGTGATAGAGCTGAGGGAGCATCTCCTGCTCCTGACAACGCAACCCCAGCAGCCCCTGGAACGCGCTGGACCCTCCCTACACCCCGGCGCGGGGACTCGGGTGCGGGGCCCCCGTTGTGGGGGCGCTGCGGGGGTGCTGCGGCCACC
>WEIT01033946.1:101371-114383 GCA_013389985.1 Dryoscopus gambensis | reverse complement strand
CGGCCGCGCAGCCCGTGCCAGCCCCGCACTGCCGGCGCTAAAGCGCGGAGCTGAGCCGCGCGGGGAGGCGAGGCAATGGCGAGGCAGGCGAGCCCCGCTCGCTCGTGTACGTATCGCTCCCACTTTATGGAAGTCATCAACTATCGCTGCGACGCATCAGTCACCGCCGGGAGCTGCCCGGCAGAGCAGGGCAAGGCTGGCTCGCTCTGATTTGGGCTTATGGTTATTTACTTAATGGAGATTCGACAGCAAACAGATAAATGAGCGAGGCTGCCGGGTCTCTGAGCGTGCCGAGTCCAACTTCTGACCGTGGATGAAAGAGGGATGCTGAGGTGGTGTGGAGACAGGACTGGTAAGAGCTGCCAAGGAGAGGGCAAGCCAGAACAGCAGGGCGAGGGGGAAAGGGAGAGGTGGTGGGAAGGAAGAAGGGAGAAGAAAATAGGGAAAGATCGGTTTAAATCTGAATGATTTCTTTTTATTCCTGAATGTAGCCTCCTGCCCTGGCCAAGGTGTTCGTTGTAGGTTTGTGATGCTGGAGGAATGGCTCGGTTCCTCGTCCAGAAGGAATCCTCCTGCCTTGTCCCCGCCTGACCGAGAGCCAGGAGGGGCACACAGGGAGCTCCGGGAAAGACCCGTGAAGTTCATCCCATACTTTTCCCCCCTTCATCTCCCCCTTGGCACATTAGCATNCAGCTGGGCTGGGCAGCGAGGGCAAAGCTCCGAGCGGGGCTGGAAGGGGAGGGGGCAACGCGAAGCGAGCTCAGGCGAGAGAGGCAGGGAGAGCCTCTGTCTCGGCAGCGATGAGGGAGAAGCTGTTTAGTCATCTCTCTATATATACTTTCACAATGATGATCACATTTACTGATTGCTTCTGACTGCATTTAGAGAGGGAGTCAAGAGGCAGGCAGCACAGTTCACCTTTTATCCTGAGGAGTGACTGCTCCCCCTTCCTTCCCGTTCCCCAGATTCAGCCCTACTTTTGGGAGCCGAGTGTCTTTCCCTGCCAGGTAAGGCAGCGCTGCGAGCCGGCAAGATGGGGCTCTCTGGGCTCACTGGGAGAGAGGGAGGGGAGAAGTTTGCATGCATTTATCCTAAGCCTGTTGCTTTTGCTCCTAAATCTCCCCAACGGACTGCGGGAGCGAGTGTTTTGCAGAAAGTTTTATTTTCTGGTGTTGCTGTGAAGAGAAAGGAATGTGGGACTGACAGAAGACACCGAGGCTTTGGCTGACATATTTTGCTTTAAAGCAAAGGTCTCTTTGCTGCCTGAGCCTGACCCAACAAGGACAGGAGAGGGAAGAAGCAATAATCTCCAGGCTCTTCCCTCCCATTAGCAGTTTTCATCAAGAAACTTGCAGTATGTTTATCGGTCCGATTTCGGAACAGCCCTGTCTGCTTCTAGAAAGGGAAACACTGAGATTCTTGGTTTGTCTCTGCTCTCTTGAGATGATGAAGAGACACTGATCAGTGTGGCATTGCCGTGGGAGCTGAAGTGGTAAGAATCCGTCCTTTGCTTCTCGACCCTTTAGGTGAACAGTCATAACTGTTCTCTACCAAGTTTTCCTCCAGAGCTTTCCCGGCCCAGCCCTGGCTGTCGGGGTTTTGTTCCACACTGGGATGAGACCGCGGTGCCCCGGAGCGGCTGCAGCCGGAGCCAGCAGCGGTCGGGAGGGACCCGATGGGGTCGGGAGTCCTGGGAGGGGGACAGGGGGCTCCTGCTCAGCCTTTTCTATCAAACTCGCTTGACTGTTTCACTGTCCCCACAGTTATCTAAAGAAAACAGATGCTTTTCTCTACAGATACTTTTTAAAATCAGGAGGCAAATTATTCTATTTTGTGTACCAGTCTTCTAAATGTCATCAGCAGGGTGCCGGTCTGCTGTGAACCAGTTCCTTTTAAATTACACGCAGAAATTACAGTAATTAAAATTAGAAATATGGATATAGCTAAATATATGCTTGTTAGAATTAAAGTGTGTCTGTTTTCTATGAGAGCTCCAGAGACTGTCAACAGTACATTAGATTTTGAGTCCAGCCAATTGCTCTCCAGCCTAAACAGACTGGTTAGCAGTTACCAAAATCCAAGCAGGCAGAAAAGGAGGATTCTTTCTACATTCTGGAATTCTACATTCTAGATAAACCGGTTGCTTCATCTTTTTTTGACTCATCTTAGGTTGTGCAGTTCAGAGTTATAAATCCAGTCCTCTCTCTCTCCCAATTTTCTTTCACTTCCTTCAGGGAGTGATAGAGTTCCAAGGACTCATGGACAAGAAAAAGCAAAACCTCTGCAACAGGGAATTTCACTACTCTTCTCATTCTTGTTCCTGTAGATAATTCATAGCTGAAAAAGACTCCTCTTTTGTGTATTTTGAGGATCAAATGGGACAGATTCAATGTAACTTTGAAAATTAAGCTGGGTGCGCTCTGTTTTCCCATCCAGCTGCATCTCTTGGACCCAGAGAAATGGGAACTAAACTTCCACAGAAGAATTCTCCTTTCTTTCTCTTTTGCTTTAATCTCCTGTCCCTTTCATAGCCAGGATATTTATAGCTTCCCCACATATACTGCCAGCATGAAAGGACCCATTTTATCTTTTAAAAATTGATTTAAAAATGTGTAAGTCACTTATGAGTTACCAGTGCTTTATTGGAACAATTATATGTGAAGTATTTATAGTGCCTCAGCAGCTAATGTAGGTAACCTGGAATCCACAACCAAAGTTATGAAAGTACAGAGGAGATGTCTAACGTGGTTCCCCTGAGAAATCAGAGAAGATGAGGATCCAGTGTGCTGAAACTGGTCAGGTCACCAGTCA
Source organism: Dryoscopus gambensis (assembly GCA_013389985.1). Classification (NCBI taxonomy): domain Eukaryota; kingdom Metazoa; phylum Chordata; class Aves; order Passeriformes; family Malaconotidae; genus Dryoscopus; species Dryoscopus gambensis. The sequence continues at coordinate 111,572 of WEIT01033946.1, read as the reverse complement.
GTCCTGGCAGAAGAACTTTGGTGATGGTGCTAAGTGAAATCAAAACCCAGGGAAGACAGTTTGCCAGCAGGGAAAGCAGGAACGAGATGCCTTTTCTTGATTTCTTGGTTTCTTGCCTGTATATATTTGGTGATTAATGAATGAAATAGTTCTTATTTTTCTGCCTCCTGTTCTTAAATGTTTCATAAAAGGTAGAAGATCCACCACTGGTGGTAGACGGCTGCAGTCTGAGCCCACTGAGCCCCTGGAGATGCCCTTTCAGCTGAGGGCTGGGGCTGACTTTTCAAAGTCATGCAGAGAAAGTTTTCAGTGCTGAGCTCTGCCTGGCGCAGACGACAGAGCCTGGTCCCCAGGGCGGCCAGTCTGGCACGATCAGCGCAATGAATTCTCTCCTTAGGGGGAGAGAAAAAGTGGTGCTTTGTAATACTGAACAGTTCTTCGGAGGGAAATGCCGTGAGATGTTTGCTCCAGTGCCATGTAGATAAGCAAAGTGTCTCCTTGGGATAAGCATCGCTATGGATTATTATATGTTTCGTAATTACAAAAGCTCTTCAGCAGCAGAAAGATGCTCGCACGAGGGATTTCAATTGTCCTTCAGATAGTAAAATTGCATAGAAAGATGCTCCACATTAAGGTGATGAATGTTAATTTGCCCCGAAGAGGAAGAGCTTTTCTGTGAGCACTTTAGTCATTTTCACCACAGACTGATTCCATCATTTTTTATTCAGTATTTTGATGGCCTGTTGGAGTCAATAATACTGCAGCCTTACTGGCTGGAATGGCAGCTTTCATGTAAGTTAAAAACTTTAGAGTAAACCTGCCTACAAAGACTCAATTAAGCTCTGAGGGCCTGAGTCAGAGGAATCAATGGAATTTCCATTGATAAATTGACTTTTGATAGGGCTCCTAATGCATCTTATATAATGATGGCACCTTTCTTCAGATAATATCATGGTAGAATTAGAAGAGCACTGGGGAAGTGAAAGTAAATGCAAGTTAAAACAAAAGTTAAAGACTGTAAGAACTCTGACCAAAGATCAAAAAGATAAAGCAAATTAATGGCTAGATCAGAACACAAAAACTACTCAAAATTCAAGAGCATGTTGGCCTCCAGTGGCTGAGGATCTGGACAACTCGGGATATTTCTCATATAAAATCCAAGAGTGCAGTGAACATATTTTGTTTCAACCTAAGAGTCCTCCAGTTCTTCAGCTGAAGGACTTCTGCCCCTGTGAGCCAGGAAATAGGCAAAGCATCTTCCTGCTGGAAAGAAATTCTCCAGCTTTGGAGCCTTCCTTCATTCCAGTGTTCTTGGTAGCTTAATCCATCAGCCTTCACACCTGGGATTGAAGCGTATTCTGAACAGTGTTTCCCCAAAAATCAGAACTCTCCTCTGGCCCAGGGGAGGGCTGCAATACTTCCCAAGAGCAAACCCACCTCTAAATGAAAGAGAACAGCAGAAAACTGCTGCTCAGGCCAGGCCTAGCACTAAAGATAGAAGACAACTGGTGAAAACCAGAGAAAAATTTCCATTTCCTTCAACTAAAGATGTTCTTAGCACAAGATTCAGAACATACTGAACTTGTTTAGACTAGAAATGCAGCTAAGCCCAGTCGTGGGTTTTCGTGGCGTACGATTCCACTGCTGGCTGATTTCGCTGGAGTTCCCAGCTCTTTCTTGACAGCTGTAGTTAAACTGATGAGCACATGAGGCTTACACCTGGGGAATTATGGATTAGTCTTGTTTGTGAGGAAGCAAATATAAATTACTGTGTTTATGCTACTTTTAAAATGCTTTTAATGAGGAATCATTTGCTATTCAAAATTTCAATCTATAATAATGCCATAACCCCGCTGAGCTGATTATCATGTGCCTTGTTCAACATCATTCTTCACCTGGGAGGTGAGGGCGAGCCAGTGGCGTTAAATTCTCGTGTCTGTGCTGATCCTGGACTCTTCAACCCAACGGGGCAGGACGCCCCGCATGACTGTGTGCTGTGTTCTCTTCTGTTCTGTGTTTTAGATGGAACTGGTCTGACTCCCAGCAGGTCCCAGGAGCATCCCAAGCCTCGTCTCCAGTAACACGGCCCGGGCTCACCATGGCAGCAGGAGTAGCAGCGTGGTTGCCCTTCGCCAGGGCGGCTGCCATAGGATGGATGCCAGTGGCCAACTGTCCCATGCCACTGGCTCCAACGGAGAAAAACAAGAGGCAGGATGAGCTGATCATCCTCAATGTGAGTGGCAGGCGCTTCCAGACCTGGAGGACTACACTGGAGAGGTACCCGGACACTCTCCTGGGCAGCACGGAGAAGGAGTTCTTCTTCAACGAAGACACCAAGGAGTACTTCTTTGACCGGGACCCTGAGGTCTTCAGGTGCATCCTCAATTTTTATAGAACTGGCAAGCTGCACTACCCCAGGTATGAGTGCATCTCTGCCTACGACGAAGAGCTCGCCTTCTACGGGATCCTCCCTGAAATCATCGGGGACTGCTGCTACGAAGAGTACAAGGACAGGAAGCGGGAGAACGCGGAGCGGCTGATGGATGACAACGACTCGGAGAACAACCAGGAGGGCTCCATGCCCTCGCTGAGCTTCCGGCAGACCATGTGGCGAGCCTTCGAGAACCCCCACACCAGCACCTTAGCCTTAGTCTTTTACTACGTCACCGGGTTCTTCATCGCCGTCTCTGTGATCACCAACGTCGTGGAAACCGTGCCCTGCGGCACCGTGCCGGGGAACAAGGAGCTGCCCTGTGGGGAGCGCTACGCGGTGGCTTTCTTCTGCCTGGACACGGCGTGCGTGATGATCTTCACCGTCGAGTACCTGTTGAGACTCTTTGCGGCGCCGAGCCGCTACCGCTTCATCCGCAGCGTGATGAGCATCATCGACGTGGTGGCCATCATGCCCTACTACATCGGCCTGGTGATGACCAACAACGAGGACGTCAGCGGAGCCTTTGTCACACTAAGGGTTTTTAGGGTTTTCAGGATTTTCAAGTTCTCTCGCCATTCCCAAGGCCTGAGAATCTTGGGCTACACTTTGAAGAGCTGTGCCTCCGAGCTTGGCTTTCTCCTCTTTTCCCTCACTATGGCAATCATCATCTTTGCAACTGTGATGTTTTATGCAGAGAAAGGGTCCTCGGCAAGCAAATTCACCAGTATTCCTGCTTCCTTTTGGTACACTATTGTAACCATGACAACACTGGGGTGAGTATTACTTTTCCTTTTCCTGAGCAGCAGGCAAGCATGTACTGGGAGCTTGACTTCAGCTTCTCCTCAGCATTTTCCTGGGTGCATGTTCGAGAAGGGGCTGGAAGTGTTGAGGGCTTGATTGTTCTTTGCCTTTCAACTCCTGCAATTTGTGTGCAGTTGTATAAACCAGAAAAAGCACTCACACCCGCTTGGCAAACACTCGGCACCGCAGTAAACGAGTGCAGGAGGAGCGAGGCGGTGGAGTAGCAGGTCCTGATTCATTCCTGCAGGAGGGAAAAGCTGACCCGAGTGCAAGGGGCTGGGAGAGAGAGCTCTGCTCTCTCTGACATGCACTCCAGCCATGCCTTTTGCACAAAGCTGCTGATGTATCTGTTGTGTCTCCTTGAGATGTCAGTCGTTGTTTCTTCACTTGACTTGCCGGGAACTACAGATTTGCTGAATTCAAGTGGATGTTGTGGGTCACTGTACTGAAAATACTCAGTGATGGCCAGGACATGATCTGGTTTTTACTTAATTGAGCAGGATAGGGGCTTCTTGTCTGTGTTTAGCTGTGAGTTTGAAAACCAAGTGTGCTGTGGCGGTTGCAGTAGAATCTCCAACATTCCCATGGACAGGTACAAAGATAATGAAATCAAAGCGAGGGGAATGTAGCCTGGAGGGCACTTCTCCCCTTTATATTTCATTTCCATCTTACAGATGTTGCAACTGAGATTATAGATTTGCGCTTCTGCTGCTCTGAACTAAAACCTGACAAGGTTATGTAGAGGAAAGTGGGCATTGCAGGCTGCTGCTTCGGGCACACACAAAGCCAGGACCGAGTGCAATCTCTTCATCCCATACGTATAGGAAGTTTCGAGTTACTTTGCAAAGAGTTTTCCCACCGGAGAGTTCACACAGTTTAATATCCAGATGTAGACAATTCTCCTCCTTGTACCGCAGTGACCACTTTTTCTCTAAACTGCTTTTGATTTTAAACACTTCTCTGTGCCTATTATACATGAACAGGCTCACAGTAGCTCTTTTAAATTATTAAAATCATAATTCAGCTGTCAGAAAGGCGCCGAATCCGGGCATATGACAACTGAAAGTCTGAATTTCTTCATTAAGTGCAAGTGTAGAACCTGTTTGTCATAGTCACCTAAAGATCTCTTATTGTTCCATTTTAATATCTAAGGAAAGTTTGCAAGTTTATGGCAAAAGCTGTTCCTTACCCTGGGAAGGCCAGCACTTAACTGAGAAATCAAAGCTGGGCTTTGCACCCCAGCGCTGCCCCACGCTGCAGCTCAGCTCCCCATGTCCCGACTGGTCCGTGCTGGTCAGCTCCCTGCCCGTCCCCACCCCCGTGTCTGACCAGCTTCAGAGGGACACCTGCCTTGGGTGGCTCCTTCACGTGTCTCTGCACAAGGGGAGACGCGTGAAAATCCAGTTCTATTTTCAGATTCCTGTTTAATAACGCTCACCCACCCTTCCCGGACGCAGGCGTGCGCCCATTCACGCTCGTGCTGTGACATCTTTGTGACGGGGGCTGGGGCCGAGGGGCCGCCCTGGGCTGGGGGGAGCAGCCCCAGGACGTGCAGACTGTGCTGGAGAGCAGCTGTGGCTCTGCTCCCGCTGGGGTGGGCCTCGGTTTGGGTCCCTTTCCCTCCCTTTCTGAACACAGGGACAAACCCGAGCCCTCCCAAGGACCGCAGAGTGTTCTCAATTTGTTGTAATCACAGAAATCATAGAGGAACAAGTGCTGGAAATGAGCTGACATGGATTTAAGAAATTAGACATTTAAACATGGCCTTGTAAGGGTTCTTTGGGAAGGGACCTATAAAATGCTGCCAAAGCCTTGAAACTGAGACTTGTGGTACTACTGATTTGGGCCTTTTAGGTCGTTTCCACCTTCCTGACTCCCACCCTCCTGGAGGAGTTCACTACCCAGGGCTAACCCTCCTGGCCCCCATCATTTCCCCAAAAATCCTTCCAGTTGTGACAAACTGGCACTTTCAGGCAGTATTTCATACACACCTCTCTTCAGAAGTAATTTCAATCTGTTTGGAAGGATCTTGTTACTAATGAGAGTCCTGGCAATTCCTCCTGCACAGACGCTGCCAGAAATGCAGCCAAGGTCTCCAACGTGCTCCCTGATCCATCAGACTTCCCCTCCTCAGTGCTGGCCACTTCACTGCTTGTATTTCAGCAGCACTCAGAGCTTTTATCGACATCTTAAATATTTCCTGCCTTTTGCCCTTAATAATTCAGCCGGCATTTAAAACAAGAAACTATAAAGCACAACAGTTTTTAACTCAAAACCATGTGTGTGTATATATATATATATGTATATATATATTTATATAGTTTGTTTTCACCACCAATACATTTAAATCCAGATAAGTGAAGGTTTCCCTGATGCTGGAATCCCACCATTGCTTTGACAGAGTGCCTTAGAGGAGTGATCTGGATGATAACTTTTCCCCTGTTACTAAGATTAGCTCCATTTGCATAAAACAAAAGTTTACTTACAACAAACAAACAAAGCCGAGAGTAGAAGACCATGAACGCTCCTCCTGTACTGTGCATCCACTGCTCTCCCAGATTCCCGAGTATCTTTGGGATACAATCACATTTCCAGGTTGGCCCATAAATAAAAGGCGAAAAAAGTGCATTTCTTCTTGAAGGTGAAGCCCAGCATCAATAAATAACCGCTGCTTTTGGTGGGGTCACCATGCAAACCAGTGTAGAGAAATTCAGGGTGACTTTGGGGCTCCTTAGGCAGTTAACAGCCCAGGGAAATGGGTGCAGCTTTTCTGGAGTGGGAAACAAAGCAAAGGAATTAAATTATACTGACCCTGCATCTCCGATCCCTCTGCTGTGCTCATCAGCCCTGGTTTAACAGAGGCTGTTTTTAATTTAACACGATTTAAATTTTGCTCAGGAGGCTTTGTAATGAAAGCATTATTCTTGGGTGCATCTTAAATCAATCTGAATTACTGAAACAACTATTCAAAATTAATTCAAAATCAGCTCTCCAATTCGCGCAGAAACATTTTTCTCAAGAGGCCGACGGCTCCTGTCTCCTCTCCCGTCCCTCCCGAACGCCCCAGCGCAGGGAGCTGTGCCTGTGCCAGCCGCTGCCCGTGTCCCGCGGGAGGCTCTGAGCCCCACGCCCCCACTCCAGGTGCGAGCCCTGCCCAGGGCGGCAGAGGAGCGGTGCGCGTCCCACCCCCGCACCACGGCCCTGCCCCGGCCTTTAGCTCGCTCAGCACGCGATCGCTGGGTTTACACCTGTACATAAATGTGTTAATTGGAGTGAATTTGGTTCCCTTGATCCCGGTGCATTGGTTTTCATGGAGTCACAGAATGGTTGGGGTTGGAAGGGCCCTTAAAGCCCACCTCATTCCAACCCTCTGCCATGGGCAGCGACACTGTCCACTATCCCAGGCTGCTCCAAGCCCCACCCAATATTCAGTTTTATTCACTTTTAGGGAGCGATATGGATGGGGAAGCCTCAGGTTCTGCTTCTGCCCCTCGTGTACAACACAAACACGAGACCTCTCTCACCCCACTAAACCCCACGCCAGTTTTGCCCAGAGATTGTGTTTTTCTAAGCTTTTTATAGCTGTTTTCATTTCACCTGACAGCAGCAGTATGTTTCAGACTCCTAGGCAGTGCCTATGACCTGCAGCAGAGGCATCAAATTGTAGCTGTGAAAACCCGAGTGCCACACCTTCCACCATTCCAGGCTGCTCCAAGCCCCGTCCAGCCTGGCCTGGGGCACTGCCAGGGATCCAGGGGCAGCCACAGCTGCTCTGGGCACCCGGTGCCAGGGCCTGCCCACCCTCTCAGGGAGGAATTCCTTCCCAATATCCCATCCAGCCCTGCCCTCTGGCAGTGGGAAGCTATCCCCCTGGTCCTGTCAGTCCATGCCATGTAAAATGTCCTGCTCCAGCTCTCTTGGAGCTCCTTAGGTGCTGGCAGGTGCTATAAGGAGGGAATATTCCTGGAGGGAATTGCCACCAAGACCTTTGGGCCATTTTTGTCAAGAAAGCAGCAGCGCCACAGCCCAGGGAACAGAGGCTGCTGCTGGGTTTGGTTTGCCCTTAGGGACACACTGTGTGGTTTTCTCTTGCCTAGAAAGGCTGAGCTCCCCCAGCTCAGCACCCTCGGGGTGCTCCCTGGAGAATCTCTCTGGCTGAGCGTCACCCTCACAATCTGCAAGAACATAATGGCTTTGAGAGCACTGTCCCTCTTTCAGGTTCGGCTGGTCAATGAGCTTGAAAGACACAGCTCAGTGCACTTGGACAACGCAGGCCCCTCTGTATAATTCATTTAAGGAACCAGGTTAACGCTGGAAAGTCAATAAAACAGCCCTGCTGGCCTGGTTATGTCAACAGCCTGATCTGGAGCAAGAGCTGAAATTTCTTAGAGGGTTTATTAGCTGAGTGTGTGGAGAGCAGGGGTTTGGGGTAGGGTCTGGTTTCATTCAGTTTTGCCTCGGCCAAATGTGGATTGGAGAGAACAGGAGCGAACGGGTGCCTGAGCAACCACCCTGACAGAAACACCAGTCTCTGTTTTGCTGATTTCTCGGGTTTTCTTCTTCCTTGGTGTTCAGTTGTGGCCAGCAGTGGGGAGGGAGTGGGAGCAGTGCAGAGGCACGTGAGGGCCGCGGTGCCAAAGTGCCGCCAGCGGGGCTGGACCCCGAGCACGTTTCGGCGATCGCTGCCAGGCACCGTGAGCGCAGAGCGAGCCTGCTCTGACTTCTGCACAGCAAAACCACTCAGGCTGATAGTAACCTTCATTCACCCTCCTTCACGCACACTAAGAGGAGTTTGCAAAGTAAGGAAAATAATAAATCATCTCTGGAGCGCTGCCATTCCCGCTCCTCGGGAAAGATTGTTGTTTGGGCCAGGAATCACGCTGTGCGTGTCAGGACTTTGGGAACTGCCATTACACTGAGTCAGGAGAAACTTCTTGAATAGAAACACCACTCTGCATATTTAACATCAGCAATGGGAAGATGGATGAGATGTGGGATGTTTCCTTTGTGAAGGAAGGTGCTGGAATTTCATCACTCTCACCATTTCCCACACAGTCAACAATTCCTATATCCACAGGCCAAAGAACTGCTTGAATTTAATACACAGAAAGTCCAATCAAACCATGAATTGATGGAGCTACACAAAGAGGCCATTTCCTTGAGCTTTCATTCTCTTCACTCCAGCTTCATCTTATACAAAACGTGTATCAATTTTCTTCTCCTAATGGATTTACAGATATTGTGTGTGAAATGTCTTTGTATCAGAAACTACAGATGAAACCTTTTCCCTTCGCTATCTCGATATAAATCTCAGGCAAGCATCTCATTTTTAAGCTATTTGTATTCACCAGAACCCCAGAACTATTAAAATACCTTTATTCATTCCCACAGCAAGTGAAATTCACTGAATTATTTTTTTTCCCTCTCTTAAAAAAAAATTATCCATCCTTGCGCTTTTTGTGGCTTTGGATATTTGTAACGATTGCACGTATGTGCAAACGCACCATTTTTAATGTGCAAGACAAAATAACTTGCCTTTAGGGTAACTCATTGTGTGAGAAGTGAATTATTTTGAATAAGGCTAAGAAATGGTGCTGACTAAAATTGTAACGTGACTGCTAAATTTACCAGTGGAAGCCTTGGCAGGGATGCATCTATAGCAACTGATTTACAGATTTTTTTTCTGATCTCCTCTTTCGTTTTTCCCCCCTTTTCTTTCTAACCTGCCTCACAGTAAGTGCCTGAGAAATACAGATTAAAGATAACACTGCATTTTCATTGGAGATGAAGGGAAGTGATTGGCGTGCTGACTGGATCTGGGCTATTTTTAGTCTCATAAAATGATAATTTCATAACAGAGCTGACCCAGTAAAAGTAATCAGTTTACAGACATCAGCTGAAAGTAAGGGACAGAGTAGCCACTGCCAGTCGGAGAGCAGGGAGAGGGGAAGAGAAGTGGAAGGCCCTGCAACAAATTAGCCCAAACTAATTACGTCCCTTAGCTGATTACAGCTCGTGGGTGTGTGCAGGGAGAGGAGCACAGGGAGCTGCTGAGGGCCCCGAGTCCCTGCAGGAGCTTCGTCCTGCCAACACCCATCTTCATCCTCACAGGGACATCTGGGCACCACATCCTTGCCCAGCCCTGCTCCCTTGGCATGGGTTTAGCACGGGGCACGACCCTGAGATAAACCCCCACCTTATTTTAATGCCAGGAAAATAACAGGAGAAGTTTTTACTGCAAATCCTTAAGGGATCTGTGCTGTCAAGAGTATGGAATGACAGGGCAAGGGGGAATGGCTTCAGAATGCAAGAGAGCAGGTTTAGAATGGATACTGGGGAGGAATTCTTCCCTGTGAGGGTGGGCAGGCCCTGGCACAGGGTGCCCAGAGCAGCTGTGGCTGCCCCTGGATCCCTGGAAGCGTCCAAGGCCAGGTTGGACAGGGCTTAGAGCAGCCTGGGATAGTGGAAGGTGTCCCTGCCTGTGGAGGATTAAAAACAAGATGATCTTTAAAGTCTTTTCCACCCCAAACCAATCTGTGGTTCTGGCTATGGGGATACCCGTGACCAAACCCAGTCCAGGCTGTGTCCTAGGCACTGCAATGGAATCACCTCATTAAAAAAAAAAAACAAAAAAACAATCAACCCAAAAAAGTGTCAGATAAACAGAGAAACTTTTCCTGAGCATGAACCAGCACCGCTCCCTGCCAGCCATCCCACGCCCAGCTCGGCCCCTCGGTGCTCACTGAACATTTGCCCTCTGACCCTTGGAACAGGTTTGGTTTCGGGGGAAGCAATGAACCGCTGGCACTGAACACAGGTGGTGGCTCCCTGCCCCTGTCCCCGGAGCCCACAGAGCTCTCAGGAGCTGCCCCGAGCCCGCAGAGCTCTCAGGAGCTGCCCTGCTCGCTGCCGGAGGACGGGGCAGGTGCGCGGCTGGTCCCGAGCGCGGCGATGCCCGAGCGCGGC
>WEIT01033946.1:66018-101304 GCA_013389985.1 Dryoscopus gambensis | reverse complement strand
CCGAGCGCGGCGCCGGAGCTGGCACTGCCCGCGGACAAAGCGCAGCCAGAGCAGCAGGGCCAGCCCCAGGCAGCTCCCGAGGCGCAGGCGAGGCCGCTGGCCGTGATATCCCACCGTGAGCATCGCTGCTCTGTAGAAGTTGAGAAGAAGAGAGCTGCAGTTTGGTCATTTATCCACTGCCTCCCACTCTCGCTGCTTCACCACCCAGCACAGAAATCTTTTTCTGTCAAATCCCACCACATCCATCGTGAATTTGTTAATATTTTCCTCCAGTGAAGGCAGGCTGATGAATGTTTTTCCTGCAGACCTGGCAGCGTTCAGCCAAGCTCTGCCTTCTCCTGGACAGACAATGCCTGCAGAAACAGATTGTGTCCATTTAACTATTTACCATTGCGACATTAGAACGCACTCAAGGGCTGTAATTCACCTCCTAAAGTTACAAGTAAGTGTGGAAGAGTTATTTTAAAATCAATATCTAACAGAATGCCATTGTTCCAACATTAAAACCTGCTGGGAAATTACTGGGAGGCATGTGGCAAGTCAAATCAGTGCCTGCCAGAGGAGGAAACAATTCATTACTCCTTTTAAAGGTGCAAGCCTTTACCGGCTCTTCATTCTGCTTTGCAGCCTCAGAAATGACTCTGGAGCATCTGGCTCTTTCTTCCCCTTATCCTTCCCTGATTCTGCTCTTTTGTGCTGCCTCTCCATTGTGGATTTTTCTTGCTTTCCCCACGGGGCTGTGCGGGGTTTGGGGCTGGGGCCGGGGCACGGTCCCCGCTGTCGCTCCCGGTGCCGAGCGGCAGCTCTGAGGATGAATTGCCGCCCATCTCCGAAAGCATCTGCGAGGAGCAGCAGCGAGCCCGAGCTGGGCAGGCACCCAGAGCCACTTCCCGAGCAGCCCTGCCCGCTCGGCTCGGGAGCACCGGGGCAGCATCGCCTGGGGAAGCGGCTGCCTTCATCCCGGGCTGCCATCTGCAGCAAAATTCAAACATACATCAGCTTCAGCTTTTTTGCCGTCAGGACTTTGCGAAATTTGGCTGATGTGCATGCCCAGAAAGCCCTTGAGATGGATGGTTTGCCTCTAAAGAGAGGAGTCCCATGGAATGAGGCTACGAGCCCCTGAGCTGGAGCAGGGCTGCTGGGTCTCGGTGGATCTGTGCTGCGGAGCCTCCTCACAGAAAGCTCAAATGCCACTGATGGGCATTCAAGCACTGAGCAGAACAGGCCTGGCCTCCCATGAATCCTCCCCAGGTGTGTGCAGGGGATGCCTGGAACTCTGCTCCAGCTCCTGCTGACCTGCACCGCCTGACAGTGCAGGTATAAACTTATCCTTCCCTGTCATTGAGCTCAAAACTCATTCTCAATTATAGTCCTGTTTTAGTGGGGCTTTTTTGATGTTTACATCATTTCTTGGGCTTTGTCATCAATATTAATGTGGGAAAAGCTCCACTTGCTTCTTTCTGCCTCTCGTGAGGGAAGATGGGAACAGGCTCTGACACCTCCGTTACTCCACTGCATCAGAGCCTTTTTCTAGTAATCAGTGTCTGAAATGAGTAGAAACAGCACCTAAATTTACCACTTTGAGCACGAATCAATGAAGCATTATTGCCAACACACATTCTTCACTGTCACACATCTCAGCTGTGCTACTGGTTCAGGAAGATTTAAAACCCCGTCTCCCACCCAGCTTTGCACCTGAGATACCCTTTTTACCAACCTCGCTCTCTTATCTCTGCATAATTAACCAAAATGTGACATTCCCAGCTTCTGCCATGCCTGCGTGTGCTTCAAAACTTCCCCCAGGACCACAGGATTGTGTGCAGATGGGCAATCACGGGCAGCTCGCAGGAGGCAATCACAACTTCTACTTGGTGCCTCTTTCGTTTTCCTGCCTACTTACATCTGCCCAACCGTCTGTTCATCAATCCTGGGAGCATCCATCACGGAATAGGATGAGTCCTACTGAGTCAGACACTCTGCTTCAGTTCATGAAATGAGCTGGCAAGATATTCTAGTCCTGGCACACTTGATGCAGAAGATTTCAGCCCTCTTAGATATTTTTCTGCTAGAGAGGGATAGCAGGCCAGATTAAATAATAGAGACAGTCATTCAGCAAGGCAGCTGTTGAATGAAAACAGGGGAAATGGATGAAATTAGGTAAAAGTCATCCCTCTAGCTAAGGGTCAGGACGAGTAGTAAGCTGGGCTGAAGGGATACAAGATTTTGGGCTGCAGAGGGCTGAGCAGGATGAATTCCACCACTAATGAGCTTAGCAAATAAGCTCATTACCTAATGAGCTCTATTGAACAAGCTTGAATTCCTGCCTGGGGAAAGCCCTGCCGTAGATCAAACATAGGTAAACAGCTCCATCAGTTTGCACACACGCAGGCTCAGCGCAAACTCAGGGTCGGTGGCTGAGCCTTTCCCGAAGGTGTGGATGTCAGGAAGGATCAGAAAAGCAGCAAAGAGCAGAGGCTCTTTCCCAGTTCTGTCCTTTCTGCACAAACTGCGACACGAACGAGGATGCACCGACACGACGCGTTAGCACACACGGCCTGGTAACTTCCCTTCACCATCTGCACCAGGCTGCTCCACCCTCCCCCTAAGACACTGCAGAGCTGGACTAGGAAACCTCCAGAGGACCAAAACTGTATCCAAAAATGCTCCTGAAATGGTTCATCTCTGTGAATCTCCATCTAAAACCCCCGCCTTGCTTTGGTGCCTGGGGAGATCTGTCAGAGCAGATGCCAATTCCGAGGGTTTGGAAAAGGCCCAAAGGAAATCTCACATCCACACTGCCTCGTGGGCAATTTATTACCCAGAAAGGCAGAGACGAGTCCTGGAGTGCCTGTAAGGAATGGCCCTTCATCCCCACAGGCTGCTCAGTGCAGTCTTCAATTCTCGTGCCTTGGAAGTGAAAAGGGAAAATGGGATTTCAGAAAAGGAGAGATCTACAGATTAAATCTTCATTTTGACTTCACATAGCAACATTTGCATTTATCTTTACCATTTCTTCTTAGATTTTCAGCACATACTGAAATATTGTCTAAAGTATTCATTTCCTGTAGTTGTGCTGCTCCAAAACCCTGGCACTGTGCATCATTTGCCTGTTACCATCAGAGCAGGGCTCAAAAATATTGGAAGAAGAAAAGGGAAGGAAAATTTATGAACTTTCCAGTGAAATGTAATGGTTAGTTTGGTGGGAGAAAAAGATTTTGAGTAGAATACGGGTGTTCAGTGTTTAAAAATATATATCTTTAAAGCTCTGCACGCATGCCCTGAAGTGCACAGCCCAGGGTAAACAAACGCAGGCAGCTCGTTGTACGTGTCAGGATATATTCACATGATTGCAGCAGGAAAGTCTGGCACCAAATGTACTGTGAACTGAAAATGAATTTCAGCAGCTTTTATGATTCATTTTCTGTCAGAAACAAAGGCTGTGGCTGGAGCTGCTCGTGTGCCGTGTCCAGGGGTTCCTGCAGCACAAACCCTGCACGCAGGAGAGGCTGTGGCTGTGTGTCCTTCCGGGGGGGTTCTGGCAGCTTGGACACCCCCTTGGAATGTCATCTGTGGCACCCATTTCTGCTGGTGCTGCCCACTCTGGTCCCGAGGCACAGGGGAGTCACTCGGCGAGAGCCGTGAGTCACAGCCGGGAAAACAAGAGCTGCTGGCAGGGAAACTGCCTTGGGGCAGGCCGGGGTGGGCCTGGGAGACACCTCACGCACTGGTTTTATGGGAAAGCAGGAGATGGCAGGAGATGCCTCCTGGGGCCGGGTCCTCTCAGAGCCCCACCTCATCATTCCTGTCTGCCAGGGCTTCCCTGGGGCCCCGGGAGAGGTGTTGATCCCCAGCTCCCCGTATCAGCTGCACTCCCCTTAAGGCACTTAAGAAAACTGTGGATGGAATTTCTGTGCCATTAATAACTGCTTCCCTGGCAATATCAAAACAGAGTGGGCAGCCAGCACATCACCACCTAGAGCACTTGACTGTACAGTAAATTAAAACCACCTGTTAAATCACCACAAACAGAGAAAGGGCCTTTATCCGAACATCCCTGGATGCCGAGTGCTTGGTTTGCAAGGTGGAACACTCAGGATGAAAACAATCGGTGACTAAAGGCAAGTCAGACAAGGATTTCACAGAATCACAGAATATCCTGAGCTGGAAGGGACCCATGAGGAACATCAAGTCCCACTTGTGGCCCTGCACCCACGGCAGGAGGGCCAGAATGAGAGGAGCTTCCAAGATCCCTTCCAACCCAAACCATTCCATGAGTCTGTGAATTCCCAGCCCTCTGGAATTAATTGGGTAAATGTGCATGGTCAGTTGAGCCTCTCGTCCACACATGGGTTGCTGCAGTCACCATTCTGCTGCCGGGCACTGTCCCCAGCACACAGCTCAGTGTCCCAGAGAGAGAAGGGGACGTGGGCACCCAGTGAGTGGGACAGCACCCAGCTCCAGGGGCTTCCTTCCAAACGTGTGTGCAATCTAAATAAAATATCAAAGAACTCCACTTCCTCTCTCAGATAAAATGAGAGAATGGTGAAAAAAATCACAGAGTGTTTTAGGTGGCAGAATGAAGGACTTTCCACAGGTCTGAGTTTTCGGCTTTGTAGGGAACATGATTTAGCAAAATGCAAACAGGATTCGTTTCCCTCCAAGACGCTGATTTATTATTTAATACTAAAATACTATAAATAACAAATCTGCAGAATCATACAGCTGAGGAAGGGAGGGATGCACGTGCAGAGCCCCACACGTCTCAGCAGGCTGTGCCAGAAGGTTGTCAGGCGGCACAGCCGGGGCTGTTCCACACCTGCCACGAGCTCCCCGAGACTTCTGTCACCGCGCTGCCCTTCCCTCAGACTCAGCTTCACCCAGGAATTATTGGTTTTCACAGATTATAGTTACACTTTTAGCCAGAAGGGAAGCCAGTTCATCTGTGCACCAGGCTGTGTTTTGAGTTCCAGTCAGACTCTGCCGTGGCCCAGGCAGTTGGGAATTCCTCAATATTTCACCCAGTGACTTATTCCGATGGAATAGATGCACTCTGTGACAAGTGCTGCCACACAGGATGGAAACTGCTCAATAACAGCAAAATCAGCTCGTTTAAGTTACAATATAATGTGAAGTTTGGGCTTTTACTATATAATCCATTTTAAAGTACTCTTAGATATGCTGCTCTGTGGTAAAATTGGATTTTTAGCAAAAATGTAGCCCAAATGCTCAGCATAACAAATTGTAATCACAGCAGTCAGTTTGCCATCGAAGATGCCATGCATCCTCTAGATCTGTTTTTTCCACTTATCTTTTAAATGCAATTTTCTGTCCCACTCTGTTGAAGACCAGGTTAAATCAATGAAATAAAAATAGTGATGTAATATTATATCCTGTGGCAAAAGACTAACGTTGCCTCTAGTCAGGAGCTGTGAAAGTGATAAACCCAAACCAGATTTCATGGAACTCTGCAGGTCTTTGAGTGTCTTTCTCTCTGCTTGTCAGTGGAACAAGGCACTGAACCCCTCTGACACCACCCCTGACTTTGAGTGGTTTTGGATCCCTCATCCACAAAAAAACCCCCCTGTATCAAAAGCAGCCACATCTACAGGTACAGATCAGTGATTTCAAGGCTTTGTAACTGCATTTGCATCCTTTTCAGAAGAGTTTCTTGGTTTTCTTAAATAATCTGAGCTTTCACAGGACAGAGCATCTGCCTTCCCTCAGCTGCCAGGTTAGGTGTTCCCTGGCCCAGGTGAACAGAGAACAGGCACTTAAAAATAGGGATTAACACCAGCTATTAATATGGAATCCTGTGGTCCCATGAACGGAGTGAGTGTATCCATAACCCTACAGGGATTCACTTGGGGGTAAATCAGATTGAGAGGATATGAAAAGGCTTCTTGAGGATTATGGTGAGATGTGAAAAGCAATCTCACCGCCAGATATGGTAAAACATGCCCATAAAATAAAGCACTGAAAGCCAGAATGATTTGGCACTGAAGCACAGGGATTTTTAAATGCTACCCTTCAGATATGGTAGAAAATCACATCCCTCTTGCAAACAACCCTCCAGTACTGAGTGGAAGGAAAAAACCACAGACCTGAGGAAAGACACAGCAGAGGGACAGGTCTCCTCTGCCCAGCACATGTTTTCCAAATTCTTTTCCTTTCTTGGTATTTGAACGTGTACATAATTCAGGAGGAGCTAAGTATGTGCTGCTAGAACAGGGGAAACAACAGAGCCTGTGTAGGTTTTGTTTGCCATTCATTTCTGAAAAGTATCACGTGCGGGGACTTCACAACAAAATCATCACCATTTCTCAGTACACAGACAAAAAGTTGCTCCTGATGTGCCGATGCACTGCACGTTTGATCTGGGGCTGGTCAGCCCTCAGGAAGAATTCAGCCCCTCGTGGAGGCGCCTGTGCTGGGCAGGTCCTGTCGGGGCTGATGCGAGTGGGACGGTCTGAATCCCGCTCTGAGGAGACACCTGGAACATGCCACACCCCACAGGGAGCGGTGGGAAACGAAGCCTAAAGTTCCCGAGATTTGGCTGATGAAGAGGTTGCGTTCAGCTGTCAGGGAAAGGCCTTTTCCTTCTCCCCACTCTGTGCCCCCCGTGGTCACAGATCACTCACAGCAGCGTGGCAGGAGGTTCTGCGAACCAAAGGGATCTTGGCTTTTTGCCCACCGTGAGTAACGGGCTTTGTCAGGAATGATCTGTTTAAAAACCAGGCACTGCCCAGGGTTGTCTTTCAGCCAGACACGGCCGCTCCCGAGGCGTCNGACCCTCGTGGCCACCCCTGCACACACCCGCTCTGCATCAGGGACACGGGACACAGTGAGAGCGCGAGAGGTTAAGGACGAATTGCTCATTTCCTTCCCCAAATCCTGCCACTACAGGGAGAGCATCCCTCCTGCTCACTCCTCATCCATCCTGTCCTCAGCTCAGGAATGGGCAGGGCAGCACCGCTCAAAACCACTTTTCTTCTGTCCCACTCCCGTGTTTGTGCCAGTGCAAACTCAGGGGGTTAATTCCTAACCCTAAAAGACTCTTTTTTTAGGGAGTTAGGGAAGAAAAGAGCTGCCACAGAAAGAAAAGAGCTTCCAAGGGCTGGGTATTTCTCTGCCTCTCCTGTTGCTTCTTTTCACTATATGCCTCCTCCCAAAATGTCATTTTTTCCCTCCAAGCCACACAGTGATTTTGTGGTTCTGTTTTGGGACTGGTTTAGAGGGGAAGTGCCCGTGCTGAGCGTGGTGGGGGACCCGAGCACGGAGCTGCCTCCAGCAGCTGCCAGGGCTGTGACCTGGGACAGCTCTGCAGCCGCAGCTGCTGTCGGAGGCGATTTTGGGGAGGTGAGATGATTTCAGAGACTGATGTTCTCCCAGCTCACTATTGACACATGGGATGGGTAAATGAGATTTGCTTTGGCATCTCATTCACTTCTCAATCCATCTTCTCTAGTACTTTTTTCCCCTCCAGCTGTACATGGAAAGGTCAATCAGTTTAATTACAGATGTGAGACACATCAGCACCATTTGCAACCCAAAGTCTGCTCGTGCAGCTGCAACTCTTGCAGACTCCTACTGACTTTGCACCAGATATAATAGCAACAGGTTCCTTTGCAGTCAGGAAACCTCTCCACGTATCACTGGACTGATAACAAAAGGAATAAATAACTCAAGAGAAGTGAATTTTAATGACATTTCTGTACCAAGTCTGTCAGGGCACGCTACAACCATTTATTCGAGTTCACTGCCTCCCTAGATAAACACTGACATCTCTATTTTGCAGGTGTAAAATCCAAGTCAGAGAAAGACTGAACTTCTCCTACACAACCCACGCAATAAAGAATTCCCTGCTGCCGCTTTGGGGCAGCAGCACATTTCTGAGTGGAGCGGGGGAACCTGTGCACTCCCTCAGCCCAGCACCTCCTCCAGAACCACGGCCTGAGGCAGCTTTGATCAAATCATCCTCTGTTTCTATAAAGACCTTGATGTCCACAGAAGGTGACCAGAACGGGTCACCTCCTGCAGACAGGCAAGGGGTGGCACTGAGATTTTCTGTGTGTGTTCAGAGAGTCAGTCTGGCACCTTTCCATCTGTAATTTTCTTGCTCACCACTGGAACATCTGTAAGTTCTGCTGCCCAGGTGAATCATTTTGACACCGCTCATTTCGGTTCTGTTCTCCCACATTCACAACCCTTTGAAGAGCAGAGGCACAAATCCATTAAGGAGCTGTTTTTTAAGGTCAGCTGAGACTGGTGTGTTTTTTCTAAGCCTTTAGAGAAACCCACAAAATTCTGCAGGGGTCAAAACAAACACAGGAGCTCACAAACAGCAGCTGCCTCAGCCTTCCAAAAGGACTTTGTAGCATTCCAGGAGCTCGCACTGCAGTATAAACTTCACTTTGAAATAAAGGACACTTTGCGATTTTTAATTGCCTCCTAACCTTTCATTAATTGGGCTTTATGCAGTGAGCAACATCACAATAATAGGTCTGCAACCTCTGTGCAGAATGCAAATGGGCCACAATGAGGGGAGAGCACCTGAGCGTGCCAAGCCCCAGCCACAGTGGGAGCTCATGGGCTCACCCACCACAATAGAGACTTCCTAATTATCCAGTGGCCTTTGTTTCACTGAAATTACTTTCAAAACAAGCAACATCTGAAGAGCATTCCCGACACACCACAGGTTTTGGCATTTGCTCATGGGAGAGGCACAGAACAGCCCTACAAAGTGATGTCTTTCGGCAGCTCTGAAAAGTCACATTTGAAATTTATTTCCATAATAATGAGTCTACTGAACAATTTTGTCAGAAAGATTTATTTGCATACCTCACATTTATGTTTTCACGTAATTTCTGAACTTCCCATAAACAACGAGCTCTGTGGTAATAAACGCAATAATCCCAAGGGCAGGAACTTTGTTTATGGCCTCGGCTCCATCTGTGCCACTGCAGGAGCTCAGCACAGCCCCAGCCTTGTCTGGAGCTCACCTGCCAGAGCTCCAGGAGCGTTTGGACAATGCTCCCAGGCACAGGGTGGGATTGTTGGGGTGTCCGTGTAGGGCCAGGATCACTCTGGTGATCCTTGTGGGTTCCTTCAGCTCAGGACATTCTGTGGCTCTACTCTCCGATTCCATGAACCCCAGCTACAGGAACCCAATTCCTCTCCCTTCCCGGCCCTCTCGTCCTGCTCTTTCCCGAGCCTCCCCTCCCTGGGGCAGCTGTTTGCCGGAGCCCCTCGGGATCGGGAGCCCCCGGCCCCCGCCAGCCCCACCGACCCCCCTGCCCTGCAGAGGGGCTGCGGGGAAACCCGGCCCCCGAGCTCGCCCTGGGCTCAGCAGCAGGTTCAGCTCAGGGATTTTAGGGGTGCGGGTCCCAAAGGGTCCAGGAGAGCCCAGGTGGGGCTCCCCACAAAGGGGCTCCGGCGGTGCAGGGCTCTGGCTCCGAGAGCAGCCACAGCACCTGAGACCGCTCCCTCCTCTCTGGCTGGAAACATTTCCCAGCAGAAACTTGGTGTCTCTTGGGGCTTACAGTGCCATTTGTTCTAATTCTTGTTGACATTTCATTTCACACGCTATTAAATGACCCCCTTCAGAAGGATGAAACAGAAATTTGCTTTAGAAGAGGGAAAAAAATAATGTGTGCTTTAGGACAAAACAAGCTCCTGATTTATTTTCCTGATAAAGTCAACACATCTGGTGCAAAGCAGCCAGCCAGCCTTCGCCAGTGCTGCTGGGGTGGCCATAATTCTGTATTTGGGGACTGTGGCAGCAAAGTCTCGAATGTCACAGCACACGCTTCTGTGATTATTGTCATTTTCACACCATCAAACCGTTCCTACCCAAACTAATGTCTCCCTTTGTTTGTGAGCCGAGTTGCAAAGCTCTCTGTAAATAACCGGGTTGGTACCTGCAATTACACCAGGCTGGATAATGGAAGGACAAGTGAGAGGGAACTCCTATGAATCATTTTTTATGTGAGCAATTTAGCAGTGACACATTCTATCAATCTCTGCTGTGCGGGGTCTGTGGGGTAAGCAGATCTCCTGACGCTTTTTATACCTTGCTCTGAGCACCATAAAACGACCTCAGGAGATGGAACAAGGCACTAAAGGTGGCCGTGAACGTTTTCATGGGGCAAGGACGGGGAGTCGGGGGGTCCGTGCTGTCTGGGGACGCGTGGGGACAGCAGCTCCGAGAGCATCACAGTCAGAAAACCCCACGAGCTGATGCGAGCAGAGCTGGAAAACGCAGCGAGAAGGGCTCCTAAAAAACACAGCTTCCTCTGGCTTTCCATGGGCTTTAGCTCCCAACGTGCTACATTTATCTTTTATGGTGATTAAAGCTCAGCAAAGTCATTAATACTGAGACATCCCTCACTATATCACGTTCAGAAATAGACTTTTTACTAGTTTAAAGAAAATAACCCCCTTTTCCCCTCCCGAACCGGCTTTCCTAGGGGAAATGCAATACTGAAAGCATTGTGAAGGAGTCCTTTTGTTTATGGCCAGTCAACAATTTAATGAGTGCTGGAAAAATACGATTTCTGGGGATAAACAAAGACCATTATTGGCAGAGATCCCACCAGATCGTGATGGGATGCTCTGAAGCAGCTGGCAGGGGATGTCCCACAGCGTCGGCCTGGGGGCTGCAAATGTGGGGATGGGGGGTGCTGCTGTCCCCACCCACACCTGGGCAGAGGGACAAAAGGACAGGGACAGCCCGACTGGCCAGGCTGGACTCTCACTCCTCCAGCTGCCAAAAACCCCTAAAAACTAACCTTGGGAAAACTTCTTTTGAGAAACGGAGGAATTTTGAGGATGATGTGAACTTCGGCTTTCTCAATTCTTAAACTAGGATTGTGTCATACAATATCCTTAAAGATATTCCCCAAGGCCAGTCACTTTTACAGTGAATAATATCTAATCACCCATTTCTTCCCATATAATATACTACTGCCTTCTAAATTTGCCAATCTAATTAGCCGCAGCTCCTAACACTCATATGATATCTGTTTAATATCTGTATTAAAACTTTCTGTGCAGCACAAGAGCAGACACACCTGAGCATTTTCTAAACTTAGCAGAGGACAATATTTAATGGGGGTTTTTTAATGGATGCTGGAATTGCTGCATAAATGAATTCTGATTTGAATTTCTTCAGCCTCCTTATTTTTTCCTCAACTCCCTCAAATTGTATATCAAGCAGATTAGAAAGAAGAATGGAGAAACCTACCTGGAACCATATATCAAGGATCTTTCAGACCTAAATTAACAATGAGCACTTTATGCAAAGAAAGGAGGAAAAAACTGGGTTTCTTTATACTTCAGCTTCATCATTTTCTGAGCTGTGTCAGACCAGAGACATTTGGACTCATCTCACAGTTTCCGTGTGTTTGAAACAGGGACAACGTAAGGGCTGGAAGCAATTCCTGAGGGTTTCCATTACTTGCACGTGACTTTGATCTGAATTCTAGCAAGGTTTGCAAGCAGCTGGGGTGGTCCGAGGGCCCGTTTGGTGCTGTGAGCAATGACCCGATCCCGAAAGCCCCAGGCGGAGCCCAGGGATCACCCGAGGGCTGCGGGAGCCCAGGGCAAGGGGAGCACAGCCACTGCTCCCCCAAGAACAGCAGCGGCTCGGGGCTGGCTCCTGAGCTTGGCAGGGAATTTAAATTGTCCAGGCAAAGCAGGAAGGATGGGAGACCGGACAACATCAGCTCCAAGGGGAAAAAAGGCTGAAAATCTGTATTGGAATCCCTTCCAAATCCTTTCACTGCCATTCCTCAGGCAGGTAGCTGGGGAACCATCCCGTGCTGCTTCAGAGAACTCCACAAAAGCCTCTGTGTGCCTCTAATGGGAATATTTTGTGCTGTCAGTGCAGGAATTTATCTGAATCATGTTGTGAGGGTTGAGAGTCGGCTCTTGGCCCATTTAACTCCACAGCCCCTCTTCCCCTGGAGTCCCCTGGCAGAAGGATGAGCAGATAACCAGAGCCTCTCCGTAAGGACAAAGCATCCCCAGCAGGAGACAATGAGGTTGTTTCTTACAGGAATTTGAATGACTTCAATTACCCAGTCCCATTCAGGGGAGGGTGAGGTTTGGGATTAGTTGGGAGCAATCAATTGTGCCTGAGTGGTTATATGCAGTAAAACGAGATGGGAGAATCTATTTCTGTTCCCTTCAGGCAATACAAGCTCAAGGCTTGTAAAATCTGTGTGCCCCCTTCAGGGCTCTCACTCCAACAAAGCCAAGGCACGGGCTGAAGGAAGGAGAAACCAATACTGGGAGCATTTCAGCTGCCTGAAACTGAGGCAGCAGTTTGTCCTCACTGAGTTCCAGGGCTGTCGCAGGGAGGTCAGTGCTGGCACCTCCCTCTGCAGGTGAGGGAATCGAGGCGCAGCGGGAGGGGGTCTGGGAGCGGGAGTCATTTCTGCTCCTCTTATAAAGACAAAGATGCTCCAGGCCAGGCTGGACGGGGCTCGGAGCGCCCTGGGACAGTGGGAGGTGTCCCTGGCCAGGGCAGGGGTGGCACTGGGTGGGCTTTGAGGTCCCTCCCAGCCCATCCCATGCCCTGCCCCCGTGGCTGGCTGGCGCTGCCGGGCTGGCTCTGGCTCCCAGGCAGGTGCAGCAGCAGAGCCGAAGATGCCACAAACCCACCCCTGGCCAAAGGACGGATCCATTCCCAAAGTGGAGTCACTCTATGAGCAACAGCCAGCCAAGCTCAAGCTTGACCTCCAGACAAATGAAGTTCTCAGGACTAATTAAAATGCACTTCTTCTTTCTCTTCTCTCTGCTGGTCAATAAGGTAAACACAGGCCCGAGGAACACAAGGAGCAGGCTCTGTGCACTCTGGGCTCTCAGAGATGCTTTACAGCATTAGACAGCAAACACAGAAGTGGAGCTGCTGATTTTTATTCCTGGGTGAACGTGTGTCCCTCTGGTGTTTTGGCATGAAGAAAAGAAATATGTTTCTGCCTAAACATTTTAGAATAGCCAGAGGACTTAGAGCAGGTCCCCATGAAAAGATTTTTAATTCTGTGTCTGGAAGACATGCAGAAAAATGGGTATGCCTCAAAAAACTACAATATATTAATTTTTTTAAATAATTCACCCCTGTTTAGCTAGACCTCACACTTACATTTAATTTGAAGCACAGATATGAATTGAGACTGGTTTAAAATTCTACCCTGAATAGAAACTCTTTGCTGATTTGATGCCGTAGCTACGATCTTACTCTTATCTCCAGGACTTGTGGCTGACTTTTGGAACTCCACCAAATCTCTGGGCCTCTTACTGGCTCAAAGCTTATTAAAATTCCTAAAAGTTTTCCCCAAGAAAATATTATTTCCGTCTCTGATCAAAATCCTAACAACCTAAGCCAGAACACCCTGTTAAACTAAACCCAGACAATTCTTCCAGGTGTGTTTCTCCATTAGCCCTAAAATCCCTTTGGGGGAGGTAGGAGAGGTGTTCTTTTGGAGTGAAACATGGAATTCTGGCAGCTGCGCTTGCTCTGCTCGTGAGCTCAAGGTGCCAGCTCTCTCCGTGCTGCATCCACCGGGCACTCGAGCACATCTGCTGCCCTCAGCAGAGCCCCTGCCCACGCGGGCCGTGGGTCACACCGGCCCTGCCGAGCTCCGGCTCCAGCTCAGCCCTGCCCGGGACCCGCCCAGGGCACCGCCAGAGCCTCCCCCCGGAGCCCGGCAGAGGAAGCTGCTCACGGTAATATCGGGCCCTCCCCAAGGAAATTAAAGTGCTCCTGTCGGAGCCAGCTTCTGCAACGGAGAAGGAGAGATGCTGCATTATCGGTGAAGTATAAGATATTGTGAAATATGGCTGTGCTTTTGCAGCTCCTGCCCAAGCTGAAGCTCTCTCTCAGCTCAGGGTAACCTCCCAGTCTGCTCCTACGTTTGCTTTGCGAAGAAAAGGAGGATGTAAAAAAAGTAATGAAAAAGGCCCTTTTCCCCCCTTACTTAAGTATCACCTGAAGGTTTAAATGTAGTAATTAAAAGTCCCTCTATGCTTCTGCATGAATTTTTAAATATAGTCATTAAAAATAAAATAAACTCTTAGCATGATCTGCATTACATAACTTCCTCCACAATTTAAAAATAACTTGTACAACTTTCTAGTACTCAGTGTGCATCAGCGCAATTAGAGAGAGGTAACACCGAGCTCCCCCAGCCCCCACCCAGATCTGCCTTCACCAGAGCTTCACCCCTGGAGAGCAGGACCCACAGGGAAGGGTGGGGCAGACCCCAAACCCCAGCCCAGAACTGCCCCCTCGCCCCAGCCGGGCACACGGAGCTGGGGTCGCCCCTGGTCCCATCATCTGGCAGGCCCCAGGGCTGGCGAGGAGGCAGCTGCAGCTGCACATCTGGACTGTGGGACTCCCTCCCGTCCTGCAAGCGCACGGCGGGCTGCAGAGAGCTGCTTCTCTCTGGGGCTGAAAGCAGCAGAGCTCTGCATCACAGCCCGGCTGCTGCCGGACGGAGCTGCCAGGGAACCCTAAATCCTGTGTTATTGTGGTCCAACAGATATTAAAGTCAGGGGAAAAGCTCATTAAAACCCAAGAGTATCAATACAAAACTCTGTGTTTGTGCTGGAATCACACAACACATTAACAGCGCTCCGTAAAACCTCCCAGCCTCGACCCACCCAGCTCTGGATCCTCTGCTCTGAACCAGGGCAGGACACGGTCTGGAGGCTCTCTGTTACAGATAAAGTTCCTGAGAAATTCTCAGGAGCAGCCAAAAAGTTGGAAGCCACTAGGAATTGCAGAGTGGAAAGGAATGACCATGTGAGGATGATAAATGCGTTGGAAAATAAGGAGAGCAGGGATATAGATCAACACAGGTCCATAAATCATGGCTCACATGATGAATTTGTTATGCCAGCTCTGCCTGTTGAACTGTTAAAGCAATGCTAAAATATGATTGAGGCACATGTGAGAAACTCCAGGCAAGTCTCCCAGGCCTTCATCCCTGTAAATTATTACAGCTGTACTCACCTAAGTTTACATTAAATTAGGATACAGCCAGTTTTAGCTACAGAGAGAATTATTACTGAGCATACATCAGGCACAGCATCATTAGGGAGTCGGGCACGCAGTCATTCTCTGTTTCCCAGCTGTATTCCACCCCAAGTTTATCCACTACTTCAAGCTTTCTTCCCCTAAACACTCACAGGCCTGCCTCGGGCGTGCGAGACAAACCCAGAGGAGCTGCACGCGGAGCTGGACGGGGCGCCGGGGCGGGAGCAGGCCCAGCACCAGCCCCCGCGGGCACCGAGCGGGGCACGGGGAAGGGCTGGGGACCCTCAGGTGCCCCATGGGGAGGAGCAGCACCCCGGGCAGCTGCAGCCCTGCTCCGGGACTGGAGGGGGCTCCAGGGATGTTCTCCCGAGGCTCCGGCCGGAGCGGCCCCCGGCCTGGCCCTGCCCCCGGGCCAGCCTGCTGTGTCACCGCAGGGCTATTTTTAGACTCACGCTGTACCCAGGGAACTGCGGGATGTTGACTAGTACTCGCCGGTGAATAAAACATGGCTATGTTCCTGGCTGGAGGAGCTAAGAGCTGCTTTAGATTTCACGCTTCACTCTGGGATTGGGCGCGGCCGCTGAGGCAGTTGCTGGTGCTTCAGACACCAAGTGGGATTTGGGCTGAGAGAAAACCTCACAGAAAAGAAACACATTTCTCAGGCAGCATCAGGCCTGGCAGACGCTGCATTGTTGTAGATTTAAGTCAGAGATTAGGAGGGAATTCTTGGCTGTGCGGGTGGGCAGGCCCTGGCACAGGTGCCCAGAGCAGCTGCGGCTGCCCCTGGATCCCTGGCAGTGCCCAAGGCCAGGCTGGACACTGGGGCTGGGAGCAGCCTGGGGCAGTGGGAGGTGTCCCTGCCCAGGACAGGGGTGGGATGAGATGAGCTCTAAGGTCCCACCAACCCCAAACCAGTCTGGGATTCTACAGAGTTAAGGGCATTTAACCAATAATTTATCACCTACACCAGCTCCATGGGCAGGCAGAGAGAACAAGCAGGAGATTCACCAGCCTGAGCACAACACGTCCTTTTGCTGATCAGTACAAACACGCATCCTGTTACCTGCAAAGTTCCACATCTGACCCAATCTCTCTCTCTCTCCCGTTAAAAATTAATGCAGAGTTTCCTACGGTGACATCTGAGATGTGGAAAGGCAAAGGGAAGGTCAGTGTGGTGGCTGTATTTCTCCATACAGCTTTGAAGTAGGTCAGGTAATATAGGACTTGGCATCACTCTCAAAGTAATCATAACTGGAATTAAATTTAGATTTCAATAATGAAGGCACTTGAAAAAGTCAAAACTCCAGGCCCTTTTTGTGGCCCCCCTTTCCTCCCTGCAGGAGCCACCCCACGGCTCTGGAGTCCCCTCAAAGGACCAGCAACACACAGTTCACCCAGGAGAGTCTTTAACATTTTGCCAGTATTTTTGTCAGCTTCCCTGGACAAATTGTCCCGTGGGTATGTAGAACACTTTCATGGCAACTTTCACTGTCAAATTTCAGTTTATTTATAACAAACATAACCTTACAAGTGCCTCTGCCAGACGAATAAACACCAGCAGCCTCTGCTGCTGCAGCTTGGGAAGGGAGAGAACTGCCCAGCTCTGCTCCAGAGTGACACAACAACCCAGAGAAAGCTCAGGTTCTCCTGATATTTAAGCCATTATTACTCAGAAAATTTCCTTTTCAGGTTCTGAAAGGCTTAGGTTAAATGTATACTTGTCACAGCTCACTAAATTGCTTGGCTTCAATTGGATTCACGAGAAAAATAACAAAACAGTGCAAAAAGTTAATTTCCCAGTGTTTCAACCTATCCTACACCAGAAAACCTGAGACCTAATGAGATTTCCCAGGTTACTATTTCAGGGCTAACAGCACTTGGGAAGAACAGAAAGAAAAGCCCATTACTGACTGATAAATAAAATAAAACTCATTTCCCAATATATTCTGTAAATCAAAACACTCAAAGAACCTCTAAGGCTATACTAAAGCCGAGAAAAACGTAACATGAAATCAATGTTAAAGGCCATCTCAACATCCTTTTATCTAACCAAAATTGTAAACACACTGCTCCGTTCCCAAAGCATAAAATCCATTTACATTTTGCATACTTGAAAAGGAGTCTAATGCATTTGGAAAACCACAGACTTAACTGTGAGTTTCTCCCATTTAATACAATGCAGCTTAATAAGATTTGCAGGAGGCACAAAAGGCAAGTTGAGCCCTACAGCTGAACACACAACCTCAGGTTCCCAGCAGAGAGCCAAACCTGGTGGTGGGGAAAATGTAACAGCAGAAGGGACCGAAGCAGGATAAAGGATGACCAGAAAAAAGAGGGAAAAGTCAGGAAGCACAGGCTCAGCACTCAACTTCTTGCAGTACTTCTCTGAGCACTTAGCTGATGATTCGTAGCACTGACAGAGAGTCAGTTTTCAAAACCAGTTCCCAGAAGGATTTTATTTCTTGTGGATAACTGCGTTCCAGAGCTACCCAGGTCAGTTCAGCTTTGGGTGACACAACGAGGCAGAAAACTTCGGGGAAGGGCGGCGTTGGCTGCACAAACCAGGGCTGCACGGGCACGGAGAAGCTGATCCACCCTCAGGGAGACTCCCATCTCTCCCTCCTGCTCTGGCCACTGTCTAACAGCAGGTCAGCGCTTCCACCCAAATATTGCAGGCTTAAATTTCTGAATATGAGAGAAAAGACCACACAGGCATGAGCTTAGAAAGGCAGGTCTGGAAACATCCAAGACTTGCAGCTGCTGGACGTGATCCCTGGAACTGGCCATCCACCATCCATGGACATATCCCTCACAGTTATCTGGTGGCTTTTGATCTCTTCACTGGCTTCGGGGTGTCCTGCAAGGGCTGCAGAAGCACTGAATAGTGAGTTTGTCATCTTAAAATCCTCCTTAAACTCTCTGCCCTGTTCCAGCACTCACACTGCCACAGCCTCTGTGAAGCCCCTGATGCTGAAGCACAAACCCAGGTAACATTTTTCCCTCTGCTTAAAATTAGAGAGGCAGACATTAAGCTTGGTTTAAAGTGGTGTGCACACAGCAGAAAGCTGAGAGCTTATCCACAAGTGGTCTAAGGCATGGCACAAACTCAAATGACTCAACACAACAGATGCTCTTTATACCTGTCTGACTCTCTGCACAACGAGTGCTTTGATCCAAAAGCTTTTATGGCAAAGCTCGAGCCAAAGCTCGCTGGGGAAAACAGAGTCCTGTTGACTCGAGGAAGCCCTGGCTCAGGCTGTCAGATGGAGGAGCTGAGCATTGCTTTTGGGGTCAGGAATGTAAAATGTTCACCCTCAAAATTAAAAATGTCCCTCCTGTGCAGTCACTGTGATAACGTATGTTAATTCTTCCCTCCAAAAAATGCCTCCTAGCTCTGGGCTGGGAGCAGAGGATCCCCCTAGGAAATCACTGCACGTGGCTCTGGCCCTCTCTGGACATCCCATGTTGCCAAGACAACCCACAAGGAACGAGCCCTGCTCTGGCTGCACAGAGCATCAGTGCCTGAGGGAAGGGGAAGGGGTCGAGAGGGCTGGGAGCAGATTTCCATGACTAAAACCAGACAGTGACTTTGGAGGAGGCAAGGAAATTACCAGGGCTAACATTTGTCCTTTTTTCCACTGCTGTAGTGTGCCACACTCCCTGCTTCTAACACAAAGTTCTGAACTGTGGAAATAAATCCACAAAAACCTGGGATCCCTGCTGAGGAAAGAAAGCTGGTGGGGCTCCTGCACTTTGGCTTTTCAGCCTCCCGAGCATTTCCTTCTCTCACCCATCTCCACCCCGTATCCAGCAGGTGTTTCCATGGCAACACCATGGAAAGCCATCCTTCCCTCCGACATGGGAGAAGTGTTGAATGGCTGAAAAGAATTGTCTTGGGAAAACCTGGAAATTCAACTAAAAATAGGAAAGGCAATAATGGAAGGTGAAGGTGGGAAACTGCCCGGGGGCTTCAAAGCCTGGCAGAGCTCTCAGTAGAAGCAAGTGCAATTTGTGTTTCTCTTTCCCTCTGCCGAGAGGGAAGAAGGGTCTTTGTCTTCCTGTGAGATGTGGAGCATCCCTGGCAGTTCTGTCCCTTCATTCAAGCCTCCTCTCAGCAGTAATTCTCCCAGTTCTATTTTATCACATCGAAAGGATTCCGAGGGACCCAGAGAGCAAGGGATGAGCAGCAGAGCCCCAGATTCCCCCCAGAGGAATGGCTGCACTTGAAAGCTTATAACTCTTCCAGTAAATCAGTGTAATTTGTGCTCTGATGTCCTGCACGGCTTTACAAGTGACAAATCAATCATTATCCAAACATCCTTTGATAATCAGTGTGGTTCCATTAATTATGATAAATGCTTTCAGCAGCTACACTATGTGGATGCAATGCATAATTGCTTGGGAATCGTATTACCCTACTTTTCTACTCCCGTCCTCGAGTACGAAGTCTCTCAGAAAGTGCCACACTCCAGCAGCTGAGCGCAGACTTTACACAATCCACCCTTCCAAGTGTTTAATTGGAGCAAACGCAGTGTCCATCAGCATTACTGTTATTAAATATTAATATTCCTTGAAAAAGACCCATTGCAGCTTTTCAAATTACAAATATGCAGGAGGAGTGTCTGAGTCTCCCGACCCTGGGGATTAATTGCAGCAGCTGTTGCACAGCAACACGGCACAGGCACTGGGACCTCACCTGATGAGTAACACTGCATCCAATTGGAATTGCAGGGGAATTTGGCCTGGCAGAACACACGTACCCAGTTCCAGGTCTGACTGGGCTGCAGTGCTGCTGTGTGCTTAAAATTGCATCTGGAATGGGTGGGAAAGGGCAGTGGGTGAGGAACGTGTAATTCCCATCGGACATGAGAGGGGAGGGGGCTGAGAGGCTTCGAATCCAAGTGACAAATTTAACAAGCAGAGCAATAGATGCATCCTGGGGACAGGATTAACCTGGGCACCCAGTGCCACAAAGCTTGCCTGGGAGCAGCAGTTCAGCTGCCTTTTCTGCAAGAACCAACATTTCTATCAAAACCAAGAGCTGTTGTCAAAATAAGGCAACGTGAACTTAGAAAAGGTTATAATTCTTTCGAATTCGTAGAGAAACGGCCCTCCTGGCAGGTTTTCCACTTGCTCGGGGTCTCTTTTTTGGGAACAACTCCCATTTGTCACTGTGAGTGACAGGATGCTGAACTGGACAGATTTTTGGAGCGGCTGCTCACGAGGGTGCCTGTGTTTATATTCCCCCCCATCCTGATGATCACGAGGAGTCGGATGTTGGATTTACATCCATCATCAGGGAGCTTTAAGGGAGTTTTCCAGGGGATTTTGGTAAAGCAGAACAGCAACATTAATTGTCTGGGAAACCAAAAGCACATGTTCGAGTGCTTGTGCAGCATCTGTGTTATTCCTGCAGGAACTGTTGCAGGGGAAAGCATTTGAAGGTCAGTTTTAAGCTAGAAAGATCTTGTTTGTTGGGAAAGCAAAGAAAAGTGGTCAAGGAATAAATATTTGGATAGACTAAAGCAGGGCAGAGGAAGGAAGGGCAGCGTGCAGAGCAGGCCTGGGAAGGCAGCGGGGCAGCTCCTCGGGCTCCAGCTGCGCTCCTCACCTGGCACGGGCAGGGAGGCACAGACGGTGGGGCAGCCTCACAAGGTCAGGAGACTCCAGCGTCACGGAAATCGAAGTGAAAAAAGGCGCAGGAAGGGGAGGAAGTGGGGTCCAGCCCCCAGCACCAGCCCGGGCGCAGCAGGAGCCTCGCAGGGAAGCTCCTGCTGTGCTCAGCCCAGAGGGGAGCGAGCGGAACAACAGCCCCGGGGCAGCCTGAGGCCCTGGAAGGAGGCACAACAGCCATCACCAAAAGAACAATATTTAAAGCATAAAGATAAGCAACAATTCTGCTTAAATGGCTTTCTAGAGAGGATTTTCTCCCAGAAT
Organism: Dryoscopus gambensis; assembly: GCA_013389985.1. NCBI lineage: Eukaryota > Metazoa > Chordata > Aves > Passeriformes > Malaconotidae > Dryoscopus > Dryoscopus gambensis. The sequence continues at coordinate 80,327 of WEIT01033946.1, read as the reverse complement.
TTGACTTTTAAAGGCACCGTTTTCATGAAACTAATGAGGGCTGTTTACATTCTGAGTCTAAACATGCCATCCCCAACGCTTTGTACTTCCAGACATCCATTTTGCAGGGTAAAGGATCCTTATTCGATGCACATGAAAGGTCTTTCAGGGGGATACAGAAACACTCATATTTATATTTCCAGAACAAAACAAGCCACCACATCAGAATAAAGGAGCCTGAGCAGACTCGAGCCCGAGGAGGCTCCTGAGGCACCTCCATGAGATTCTTTCAGCTGCCTTTTACCACTTTATCCTCCAGGCTTTGACCAGAGCCTTTTCTTTTCTTCTTTACACGAGTTCTCCCAGGGAATCTGTGTTTTCAGGTCCCCAGTGATCCACCAGCCCCAGTGGTCTGTCCCCACCTGTCCCTTCCCTGCCTCGAGGGACGTACCTCAGCACAGTTCTAAGAGTTGTGTCGCTTTTTAGCAAAGAGGGATTTAACCCTGTATTTTCATCAATTTTCCCTAAATCTCTTGGCATTAGAAGTTCTGAAAATAAGCCCCCTTTTATATTTGGTGTGGTTTTCGAGTCTAATTTAGAAATGGTTTGAGAAGAGCTTTTCTTTCCTTTTTAGCCTTTGTATCAGTCATTTTATCTGATATATGATAAGCTCAGATGAGTTTAAACTGATTCATCCTATTTTGTAATGTTTAAATGTACTTTGCTGAAGCTCCATCATAATGTCACACACTTTTAAAATGAATAATTCATCCTGCCCACCTTTTCTGAAATGCCAAAAGGATACTGTGCCTTTCCAGAGAGAAGCAAATACCTTCACTAAAGAGTACACAAGGAAACAATATAATTTAAGAGCAAATACCAACCCCAGCTGCAGCACTGCAAATCTCAATACGGTGACTCCTGTGGGATAACACCTGAGAGCCCTGCAGGGAGGGAGAAGGAGCTTTTCCAGGGAGGGGCCCGCCCTGCCCGGGGCACTGAGGGCTCTGTGCTTCCTGAGGGGAACCCATAAGCATCTGGGAATCAGGCACAGAGCAGGCTCTCCCAGCACACGCCTGTCAAGGAGCCATGCAAGGACTGGCCTTGGCTTTATCCCCGCGCTGGCACCGTGTCAGGAGAGCCTTGTCATGTCTGTATTAGCTGTGGATTTTGTATCTCACCAGTGGCCAGGCAGAGCTGTGTCACTTTGGAGCCCAGCAGGGATCATGTTAAGACTCTGCAATGAGTGGCACTTTGTGAGGAGCCAGGGTTTTCCAACCAGAGTAAAACCCAGGTGTAATGAAGGAAACCTGGAGAACTGCAGATGACAGGGAGCAGAGCTTGGCCCAGCTGGAGAACAGAGAGTTTCCTGCTGCCAGGGCCCAGCCCCAGCCTGGGCTCGGCAGGCGGGTTGGGGATGCTCAGCCTGGAGAAGAGCAGGCTCCAGGGAGAAGGCTCTCGGTGCCCAAAGGGGCTCCAGGAGAGCTGGAGAGGAGCTTGGGACAAGGGAAGGAGGGCCCCTGCTTTGGTCACAGCCACTGGTCTGCCCAGCAGGAACCAAGGAAGTTTTCTCTGAAAATGTCAAATAGATCATTTTGCCCCAGGGCAGCACTGAGGGAAAGGCAAGAGGAGGGAGCAGGGCCGTGTGCCAGGACTGCCTGGCTCCAGCAGCCCCGGGTAGGAGCAGATTCCAGCACCACAGAACCTTCCCCAAAACCATAAACCCAGCGTTTGCAGCCCGAGGTTTGAGGGCCTAAATCTCCATTTGCGTTTCATAAATATTTGATGCGAGGGTATTTTTACTGAATCATGGAGAAGGCACAAGATGAACTCTGCATGGAGATCCTAAAGGCATCTGATCGCTTTGCTGAACATTTGCAGCACCCCCGGGAGCACGGGGTGCGATCGCTCAGCGCTTCAGGCACGCCGGGAGCAGCAAGGACAGGGCAGACCTGTGTCACACAGCCCTGCTCACGTGGGGGCTTCCAGCAGGCCAGAGTCAGCTCTCCAAACACCTTACGAGTCTGGAAGAAATAAAAATCAAAGCAAACTAAAAAAACCCCATAAAACTCTGTAGTCATTTTCCACCAAGAGGCCCAAGCTGCTCATCAAACATTGAAGAGCAGTCTGTGAATATCTGTAAAAATGACCTCATTGTCATTCTTCAAATCTTCCCTTCAAGCCTCGGAGCTCGGCGGTGCTGGCAAAAGAGCACGGGATGAGTCTGGAGCCCTGTGGCCACGTTTGCACGTTCAGCACCGCGGTTGCGCTCCCAGCCAACTCGCTGGACGAGGCTGAGCTGCAGAACGACTGCGCTGGCCGAGCCCTGCCCGCTCACCCGGGCTCCTTCCAAAGTGCCTTTGCAGGGAAAGGGAGCAAAGAGCCAGATCCTTCTCCCTCTCAGTCGCAGGGTGCTCGTAGCCCTGCCCAAGCTGGCCTCGGACGCTCCCGGGGACGGGCATCCACAGCCTCTCTGGGCAGCGAAGGCACAGCCCTTTTCAGCACCGGCGTCCTGTAAATGACGGGAGGCAGAAATTCCTGTGCATCCAAGGAGCTCCTCAGAGCTCTGCCTCCTGCTGTTCCAGGTGGCAGGTCTGGTCTAGCCCTGCTCTAAGTGAAAAATGAGCTGTCTCATCCCTCTGAGGGCCAAGGCACCCTTGGGAGGAAAATTAAATCTGCTGCAGCTCCTTTGGGAACACAGCCCTGCTCCACAGCATCCTGTCGTCTCCATGCTTGTCTGGGCCACTTAGGAGGGAAGCACTGGGGACCTGACTTCTGTCCAGAAGCAAAATCTAAAAGGGACCATATGGTGTAGATTTAAGCATTTGGCTTCTGGTTGAGCTTGGGAAGAAGAGACAGCAGCAAAGGTTTGGATGCCAGTGAAAGCTCAAGGTCCAGCCACAGAAAATCCATTCCTGGGGAATAAGACTTATTTAATGTAACTAAATTACCTTTCCCTGGCTTCACATTCATTGGAGGAAATTGTATGTGATATTTATCTCTATCTATGTCTATATGATTGCACAATGTTCTCCTAAACCTGAGCATCCGATCAATGTGGAGAGATCCCTTTCCTATAAAACCCATCCCTCACAGCCCAGCACTGGTATTTGTAGCTGGATATAAGAGGAATTTATTCCTTTTGGATGTCTTTCCAAAGCTGGGCACCCCAATGCCCCGAGGGAGAAGCAGGGCAGAATGCACCGGTAAACAAACAGAAGGCGGCCATGGGAGATCAGGAATTCATTAACAGCTTTTGGGGCCAGAAGGGAAATTGTGATCGCCCTGGGGTTGGCAGCAAGAGGCCAAACACCCACGTACTGCAGGTGTGTCAAAAGCAGAATGAGCTCACGGTTCCTGGTTCCTTTGCTGACTTTGAAAATCAGTCAGGTTTCCTACCGAGTTCAGCCTCCCCTTTTCACCATCATTATTTTTGGGGTGACTCGAGTGACTCCTTTTCTCCGTGTAAGGCTTCTAGGCATCTTTCCCATTGTTTCCCAGAGATTTCTCTGCTCCAAAAGCCTCCCAGCACAGAAGGAGAGGATTTAGAAGTGGAAGGGCCCCACTGTGCAAATGAAAAATAGGGGCCCACAGTCTGACTCCTGAACTGTCCTGGACTCTGCTCCTGATGCAGCAAAGCCAGTCAGCATTGATTTAAGCAGTGCTTACAGTAAAGGAGGCGCTTAAGTGCTTTCCTGGATGATGACTGGGACACTGAGGGCCTTGATGGATCCAGCCCAGCACTTCCCTGTGGCACTTAAGTCACTTTTGTTTCATTTTGTTATAATTCTGTCACTTTATGAAGAATATCAAGCTTTATCTCTTACTGGCTGTCTGCAAAATGAAGCCAAATAAAACTCCTTAATGAGGTCTCAGTGCAGAAATCTTCCCACCGTCCACGTTTTTTGGCCCCTTTGACCTCACATGCCGGGAGAAAATGACCCTTCCCACACCTCAGGGCTGTGCTCTGCTAACACCGAGTTTTACAGTGCATTCTTATTCCCTGGGACATGACTTAGAGCTGAACCAAGACAAGGGCAAAAGGTCTGAAATAATCCAGTTACAGCTTCTTTATAAGCAATGATTCCATTTAAGAACAGAAAGTCCTTTTCAAGGGAGAATAAAACATCCCCTCCATAGGAACACATAAATTTAGAAAGGGGGACACAGTTTTCCTGACTCATGGGAGGATTTACTATCTCTGTTGTCTCTTGTCACGCCAGTTTAAAGCGCATCTGTTGCTAATGGTTTCAAATTAAATTTTTGGGGTACCAGTATGCAGAAAATGAGCCCCAGTGCCAAGGCAGGGGTGTGACTGTGTGAGCTCAAGGCTCCCCAGTTCTGAGCCTACGTGACCATGGGCTCTCTGTGCCTCAGTGAAGGTTGTGAGTCATCCAGCTGCTGCTGGAGTAAGTTAATAAAAGAGAGAGGGCAAACATCCTGTTTTGTTCTTAATTCCTATCATTGACTAAGATGCAGCCTAATTAACCAACCCTCTCTCCCTGTAGGACAGTCCATCACCACCTCCATACGTGAAGCACAGAATCGCAGAATGTCCTGAGCTGGGAGGGACCCCCAGGGATCATCCAGTGCCGCCCCTGGCCCTGCACACACCCCCCAAAATCCCACCCTGGGCACCCCTGGCAGCGCTGTCCAAACGCTCCTGGAGCTCTGGCAGCCTCGGGGCCGTGCCCATTCCCTGGGGTCCTGCCCTGGTCACAGAGAGCAGAGATCAGTGCCTGCCCCTCTGCTTCCCCAGTGCCAGTAAAGTCTGTTCTTTATACTAAAAAGACAATGACATTTGTACAATGCCACCACAGTCGCTGACCCGGCTGTCAGTGGTCTGGAGAGAAATGGCACAGATGTGGTGGGGCAAGTCCGAAATACCCCTCAGCTCCCAGGCTGCTGTCACCCTCCCTCAGCCACGCGTGGCACCGAGACCGCGTGCGGAGCAGAGCTAATTCTTGCTGAATCATTCCAAGGCCTTTTTCCTGCCTCTCAATTATCCTCCACCCAGCTGCTGTGCTGCCACAAGCATTAGCACAGAGCATCTCTCAACCACAACATGGAGCAGGCAGATCCTCAGCTGTGAGGTGCTGTCAGGCTCTCCCCTGGTGACCTCCTCTGCTCTGAGCCTGTGGCCCTGCTGGGACACCTGCGAGGGAGCAGCGCTGAGCACGCCCTGCATCCCCCTGACTGCTCACAGATTTCATGGAACCACAGATTGGTTTGGGTTGGAAGGGACCTGAAAGCCCACCCAGCCCCACCCCTGCCCTGGCAGGGACACCTCCCACTGCCCCAGGCTGCTCCAGCCCCGTCCAGCCTGGCCTGGGGCACTGCCAGGGACGGGGAGGCCACAGTCTCTCTGCAAGCATTTACAAAACTTATCTCAAACTCTCCCCTCAGCAGCCTGGGTGCAGGAAGCACCTGGGAAGGTGCTGCACTCAAGGAGGACACCTCAGCTGCCACTGCAGGGTGTTGAATGCTTTATCTGCTGCCCTCGCCCTTCTCCTCCCACTGCCAGGTGGGTGCTGCGAGCTGGGGCTGGGCACCTGCCAGCCCCACCCTGCCAGTGACACGGGGAGAACGGGGAGAGAAGGAAAAAACGCCTCCCAGCAGCCAAGTAAGAGAGAAGAGGAGATTGTTGTGCTTGACAGCTAATGAGTAATCATCCCAAATTCCCTGCTTCACCCTAATCCCCTGCTGAGTCACTGGGTCCCTGCTGATACCCCGGACTGGGTGACTCCTCTCTCGGAGCCTGCCAGGGAATTTTGCCATATGGCAACAAGGAGATTTGATTAGTTGACTGTTTCCTATTTGTTTTAATTAGTAGTTTATTAGCCATATGTTAAATTGCACGTTTCAACCACTCAGCAGTGCTGTTGGAAGTCAGAATGGATCTGGATGGGGTTTCTGTTGTCTCCTGAGCCACGTGGGGATTTGCTTTGGGTGTGAAGTCACCTGGCGGCAGGGCAGGACTCTCTCCCTCATCTCCCCCTGCCTCATGGCATCTGATTCCATCTCTCCTGGTTGTGTTTAATCTCAGCTGCCACCTCTGCCAGCACCAGGCACGGGAGCAGGTCAGGCCTCTGCCTCCCAGAGCCACTTGTCCCATCAGTGGATGCCGATGGCATTCCCAGGCTCTGCTGACAGAGGAGCAGGGACCTCCCAGGAGAAGCTCCCTCCCGATGAGTGATTTGGTGCTGCTCTGTCTGAGTGGCAGATTAACAGGAGCCTGAAACCTCTGTGCTAATCACACTGCGGTGTTTGCACCTCTTTGTTCCTGCATTCCCATCAATCAGCCGTATAAAAGTTAATGGGAAATAGATAAAGAAGGTCATAAACAGCAACAGCAGAGATTCATTTTAAACCTCACTACAATATCCACAAGGACCCGAGAGCAATTTTCCCCCAGCGCAGGATTTTATTGCAGGTTCTGGCACCAAGGGCTGCTGCTGCTGTGTTCCACCAGCACACAGCACCTTCTAAGAACTGCTGAACAGCTCTTAAACAAATCCCAAACACCATCCCACTTCTTGACGGGAAGCCACAGAAAGGCACTTGCAGCAGGTGACAAAAAACACCCCCGGGCAGCACTGGGCAGCTCAGGAAACATCCCACAGCCTCTGACCACTGTCGCGCCAGATGCCAAAGCAATCGCACAGAAACAGCTTTCCAGTAGGATTTGTTGGTTCCCACGCAGTTTAGAAATGCAGATTCCTGGGTGCTGGGGTTCACTTTGTAGCCCTTTCTTTTCCATCAGTTCAGTGTCTGCAGTGCAGTGACTTCACCCTCCCCAGCTCTGTGTTTAATCAGCGCGTTACTCCCAGCCCCTCTCGTGCACTTGCTCCCCGCGTGGGCTCACACCAATTTTTAGCTTCTGATGACTGACACATTTTTAAAATACATTTCAGTGCACGTTTACAGCTGCTCCAGGTACAGATCTGCACGTGCAGATGGAAACAGCCCCGGCCCTCTGTCCCTCACCCTGCGGCGGCCAAGCCGTGGGCAGTGAACCCATCCCGGGGTGGGAGCAGGGGAGACTCCACCACCCCCGCAGCAGCTCCTGGGGCTCTGGAGCTGCCTCCTCCTCCCCCCAGCAAGTCTCAGGGTTGAATGCAACCACAGAAAGGTTGGGGAAGCCCTCCCAGCTCATCCAGCCCGGCCTCTGACCGAGTCCCACCATGCCCACGAAACCACAGGACAAAGAGCCCACGTCACCAGCTGCGGCCCAGCAGGACACGCGGGTGCCTTCCGAGAGCCCCGGGCTGAGCACGAAGCCCTGACTCTGCTGCACAACCCCGGGCAGAGCAGCAATGCTGCTTTCCCTGGCTCACTTGAGCAACCCTGTCCCACTGCTCTCGAAGCAACGGTGCATCAGCAGACTGAAAGTGTTTAGAGAAGCAGGCTCCCCCAAACCCCACCCTGCTGGTGGCCTCTCCCCACAGAAAGAATCCCACCCATCCCACACATCTGCTTTGCAGCGCAGAGCAGTCAGTGGCACTCCTCCTGCAGCTCGAGATGCTCAGCTGTGTACAGAGGCAGAGAGAGAAAACTCCCTCCAAGGAGGGATGAGGAGCTTCGTGTTTACTCAGCCCGGTGTATGACAGACGATAATGTCACTGCTCGTTAGTAAACACTGACAAATGTACAAAACGTGGAGCTAATCCTTGGAGCCTGCTGGAACCAAATATTCTGATTTGGTAACAAGTACAGATAGAAACATGCTCCCTGGCCTCCGTGTAGTCATATTAAATATTTAAAGTTACTCACTGAATACACACAAGGTCTGAACTTCCAGCTGATCACTGGAACAGGCAGGTTCTGGGGAAGAATATGGAAAGGCAGCCATGCCAGCAGCTCCGGCTGGGTGTGAACGACTGGAAGCCACCCTTCAGCTGGAAAGTGAGACAAATGAGACTGCATTAGAGCATCAGATAAGAAAAGATGTTCCCTTTATTAAAAAATAGCAGTACATTCTTTACATTTAGCATAAAACCTGCTGTAATTACCTAGCAGTTGGAAAGCAATTTGCAACAGGCTTTATTGTTCAGCATCTGTACCAAATTCTCAGGGAAACATCCACCAGGGAATAAAGGAAAATGAGATGTGCCACAGTAACTACAACACTCAAACGCTCGCACAATGGAAATTTCAGGGAGGCTTAAACGAGCTCCAGTGCAATTCCACTTCTGTGTTTCTGGTTTTGTTTTGTTACTTAAAGGGCTGTGGGTTTGACTGCAGCTTCTCTCTGCCCTGTGTGCACACACCCACCAGGACGCTGCAATCCACACAGAACCCGTGGGGCTATATTACAAAAGGAATATAATTGTCAAAAGAAAAACCAAGTCTGTGAAGCCACAGAACAAGAAACATTCTGGCAGTACCACCACCAGGACTTCACTGTTTACCAAGCACACTCCTCTTTGGGTTAAATCTCTACATTAAAGCAAAAAGGTAACAACTGATGGCCAACAAATTCACCACAGCATCCCAGAACAACAGGGGAGAAAACTGGAGCTCACACAAGGTTTTGGGGATGAAGGAAGGTCCATTTTCCTCCTGCTCAGCCTGGAGTGAATCCGGCCTCACTTCCCCACAAGTGAGACAGTCAGGAGAGCTGTGATGGAAATAAATCACTTCAAATTTGTACCAGTTTTAAAAATAAGACAGAAAGAGTTCCAGTTCTGCATCTCCCTGAGGCAGGAGTGCACTCACAGAGCCCGTCTGGAGTTCTGTCTCAGGTGTTCAAAGCTGTGCCAGGCAGGAACACGAGCCCGATGCTCTCCAAGCAGCTTCCCAGGGGCCCTCCCACGTCACACAGTGAGAACCAGGAATTTATCAGATGCCTGTTTATTCCTTCTTTCTTTCCTTTCTCCCCGAGTAAGTAACATTCCTCCTGATTTAATTTCAGACCATCAAATAAGACAGGAATGTGTCTTTGCAAGGAAAGTATATTCTGTTCTGTTCCAGCCCAAAGCTAAACAGCAAAAACAAACCCATCCCTTTTGGGTACCAGGAGCAAGCAAGAGTGCTCGGAATTCAGGAAAATTAACAAATTCCCTATGTTTTGCTCCCATCTGGAGTTTCAGAACTCTGCCTTGTTTGCTGCCCTGCATCTCCCTGCCTGCCGAGGCCAGGAGCCCCGGAGCCCCAGGCAGGTTTTTATTCTGTCCAAAGCCCAGGACTGGACGTGCACGTCTTTGAGCTCCACAGGCTGAATTCCACTCAGGGTGATTGCGTGGATCCCAGCGGGAGCCGGGTTGGCCCGGGGTGTTTACAGGGCCCTGCAATTTGCTGTAACAAGCTGCCCTCTCATGGGAGGCGGTCCCACGCCGAGGAAGTTGATGGCTGTGTCCTCTCTCACATCACAGCAAAGCACACTCCAATGGGGAAATCAAAGCTGCATTATTAGGCAAAATAATTCCCTCGTTCAAGAGAAAAAAGGAGAAATTCAACTGATGTTCAAAGCAATGGAAGGATCTGTGAGTGGAAGGAGGCAGGGTAGATGTGATGACAGGAGGGATGAGGCTCTGCGCTCTACGGGTTGGTAGGAAAGCCAGGAATAATAAAGAGCAAGGAGAATCAGACAGACATTTACAAAAATCCTAGACTTTATTCAATGAATTATTTAAAATCTATTTCTGATCTGGCACAGGAGGTCACTCGATCTCCGGAAGGGAGCAACGGGAGCCCCGTCCCTTCTGCCATTCAAAACTCAGTGCACAAAGAGTCAGGAAACACAGGGCACAGAGCCCTCGTCCTGTGCTCCACTGTTTGACCTCAGGAGGCTTCTCCTCTTTCCAGGATCACTGAATCATGGAATCCCAGAACGGTTTGGGTTGGAAGGGGCCTCAAAGCCCATCCTATCCCACCCCTGCCATGGCAGGGACACCTCCCACTGTCCCAGGCTGCTCCAAGCCCCGTCCAGCCTGGCCTTGGGCACTGCCAGGGATCCAGACTTTGTCTTTATTACAGCCTTGTCAGAGAGTTGGAAAAAGGGATGGAAATGCGAGCTGAAAGTGATGAACTAAATCACACGAAGGTTAACGACTTGGCCAAGGTCTCACACAGAGTTCCACAGCAGTAATTTGGGAACACCAGTGTCCCAACCCAGTTCTACAGCCCTCAGATCATCCTTCCTGCTTTGCCTCAGCGAGCACAGACAGCTTGATGGAAGACACATCTCCCCCCACACACCCTGAGAGCTCCCACAGACCTGACAGCTCCAGCAAGGGCCAGTTCCCAGGATCTGAGGGAGGGCAGTGCATTTGCAGAGAATGGAAAGTGTATTTTAGGAGCAAGGTTAACACCTGCAGCCCAGTTTTCCAGGTCCACTGGGTGAGGAGAGATTGTCCCCCACCTTTCCTGAAGTCATAGAGGTGTTCATTCATTCTCTTTCCAGCCTCTCTTTGCCTCCCTGTCCTACAAACATCCTTGACCACGGAGCTCGTTGTCAGGGAGGGATCTAAAAGCTCCCACTTGTTTTGCCTTGTTCAGCACATTCCCCGCGGCTGGGCCTGCCCAGAAATAACCAGAGTGCCAGAGGTGGCCATGGACAGCGTGAGGTGTGGACACACAGCCGGGGACTGGGCAAAGCTCAGGAGCAGAGCTGCTCCCACTCTCATTCAGTGGCAGCAATTTCACGTCTCTGGGAAGAAGGGAAAAAGCTTCAAGCATGAGATTATTACATTTTGTACATTACACCCTGATAGAAGCTAAAAATAGACTCTGACGGTTGCTAAGTGCGTTTCAAATGGCTTTCCTTGGAGGTAAAAATGGGATTTATTTGAAAAAGCAGAAGGTGGGATTTATAACATCACATCTTGGGAAAGGGCTGAACAGAAAATCGCCAGTTGTGGGAATGAAGGAGCAGGGACTCTGCCACTCCTTTTCTCCCCGGGAGGGAAGGCAGGAGGGGCCCACGGAGTGCTCAGGGCTCCCAGTGCCCCCCGTGGAGAACACACCTGGAACCTCCTGCACTTCCCAGCCCCGCCCTTGACACGAAACCTCAGGGCTCCTCCTGGTCCTGCCGCACCATGGGACAAAGTAAAAATACCTCCACTGGCTCCAGGAGTTCCACTTAGGAACGGGGAAGGGAAGCACAGAGCCCCACACGAGCCAGTTTCCCTTTTCCTACACCTGCCTGGAGGGTTTGGCGCTCGGGGACAGGAAAAGTTTCAACTTTAGCCAATAATGGGGTCGGAGCTCAGGTGAGCCCGACCCCGGTGCTCCCTGCCAGGTAACCCTCAGCACTCCGAGGGTGGGAACAGCTCTTCAGCTTCCACACAGACCAGCTCCAGCCCATAATCCCTCCTGGCTGTCCCCTTGGCATCACAGGCTCCAAAGCCAGGCTGGTCACTGCAGCTGGGACAGCCTGGGCAGGTGAAGCCTCCTTGCCTTTCTTCAGGGTCTGAAATACTGAACCAGTTCAGAGCACTGCCATTCTCATTAGAGCACTGCAGTTATCATTTTCTAATTAAGAAAATGAACTGTTATTATAAAGATTAAGAGTTGTAATTGAAAGACATCTGATGTCAGAACAATTTTTGAGACACACTCCAGGTATTAAGAGAGCCATTTCCTGCAGCAGGACTGAGCACTTGCTAACAAACCTACTTGGAGGAAAATAGCCTCGAGATAATTGGAATTACAGCCATGCAAACAGCACGAGCACACTGCTGCAAAGGTTTGGATGCTGCTAAAGCTTGTGCAGAAACAGTCACAGGCAGACAGGGAGAGGTGAGGTGGGGAAGGACAATAACCAGAAGCTGGAACATCCTAAGCACACTTTGGAGCATCTGATTTCTCTGAGACCTCACAGCTCCCAGAAATGAGAATTACTGTCCAAAGGGGATTAAAATGAGGAGAAAACTATTAAAATGGTTCAAAGAAAACAGGTGTTAAATTAACAGTTACTTATGTGTTGACGTGGGAGCACGTGTACTGAAGGAAAAAGGAAAAGATTGGCAACCTCATTTATTTTCCCAAATAACTTTTCCATTACACACTCACTGTGTCCTTATCAAGACAATTTGAAAAAAAAATAAAGCCCATTATCATGGCTGAGAAAGAAAGGCTATTTTTAATCAATTCTTTCAAGAGAGCTAAACTTAGACACGTTTTTTGCACGTGTTGTCAGCCCCCAGCTCTGGGTTTGTGCTGGAGTGGACCCCGAGAGATCGGTGCCCCAGAGGGACTCAGGGCACCGGGGGCTCCCCTGTGCCACCTTTCCAGTGCTGATATTCAGGGTGGCACCCGTGGCTAACAGGAGAATGTTTCATATTTTACAGGAATTTTATCAGAAGCCAGTGAAAGAACAGCTTGGAACCATTTTGGGAGGGAGCTGGGTGCACAAACAGCACCTGCCTGGGTGGGAGCAGCTGCTCTTTAGTTGTGACAATTGCAGGGGGGCTCGGAGAGCGCCTGGGGGCTGCTTCTGTTCGGGAACTCGCCCTGTGCCGGGGTCAGAGGGGAACATTCCCCTCTCAGTCCCTGCACCCTCACTGTGGCTTCAGCTCAATCCCCCTCCCGCTGGATCCCCGATACAATGGGAAAAGAGAGGGGAAAATCTATTGCAGCAAAATGAGTTTGCCTCTAAACCTTCCATTATCAGATCAGATTTATAAAAGAAAAGCAGGCAATTAAACCCAACTGAATGTTTCACAAACAAAGTGACCCAGGTTCAGAATTTGCTTTAAAATGACAAAACGCAGGAAATTACAAACTTGTGAGTGACAATTTATCCCAGGCCCCTCTGCACAGAGGCCTCGCAGCGTTATTAATGACCCACTTTGTCAGCAACTTCCTTAACTTTAACACACTTTTCCTCTTTTGCTGTAGAATTTGGGACATTTTTATCAAGCAGCAGATAAATCTCAGTCACGAGGAAGGTTAGAACGTTCAGGGGGAAAGCAGTGACGTTTCTGTGACGTGCTGGGTAATAACCTGCGACAGGTCCTTCTCCTCCGGGCTCCAAAGGCACCAGGAAATCCTCATTACAGAGAGCCTAGGTAGCCTGAGAAATGTCTACTGTTATTTACTTTTTTTATTTAAAATGAAAAGCACTGTTACTTTTCATTCCTGACAGAATTCTCCATTTCCTATGCAAGTCAGCAAATGATAAAATAGCAGAATATTCACCAGTGTCAAACAGAGGATTTCAGCAATAAGCTTCAGTGCAATGTGAAATATTGTAACAATTATTCCTTGTGATCAGGATGTTAATCTTCCTTTTTCAAATCAAATCTGAGGTTGTCCAGTATGATCCTGCTAGATCTTCTCAAAAATTTCCTATTTTGTGAGTGCCTGTGTTCACTGCAATCCAAAACCAGTGACATAATTTAGCTCAGAGCCTCCCATTTCCACTCCATGCAGCTTTCTGACTGAACAAAATCTAAATTTGTGGGTGTTTGAAGATGCCTCAGCAATAAACAGACACATATAAATATGTATTTGTGTCTATGTGAACATATAAAAGATTACATCTAGAATCACACCGTGGTTTGGGTTGGAAGGGCCCTTACAGCTCATCTCACCCCACCCCCTGCCACAGCAGAGATGCCTTCCAGACAATAAATGCAAACTTCACTTTAAAATGCCACGGAACACATCCCCAGTTCTAGCTCCTCGTGCTGCAGGTACTTGGGAGACAGTGACAAGACTCCTGAGTAAGCCCAAAGCAGCGAGAAAAATAAAAATGTTTAAAACATGTCCAGAAATAAACACAGATGAAGAGTATTTTTACTGCTAACAAACACCTTGTGCATCTGGATTTAAGAGTCTGGATAATGCGATGAATTATTAACGTGCTAATGTAAATGTAATCAAATCTCCTGACTCGAGGGTACAGAGATCACCACAGGGAAATAAATAATGAAATGTTTAATCTTCTCTGCTCTCAAGTACCTGTTCTGCTGCTGGGGGTGTGGATCGGGGGGTGGGCAGGAGGCTCCTTCTGCCATGGCTCGAGGTGGGATGTGGAGGAACAGAGAGAGAAACCAACATGCTCAGCCTTGGCTTCCCAGGCTGCAAACACTCCCTAGTCCTAGAGAGAGCACGGAATGAACCGGTGGTGTCCCCAGAGCCTGGAGCCACCCTGCTCCCCACCCCACCCCATCCCATCCCATCCCATCCCATTCCATCCCATCCCGTCCCGTCCCGTCCCGTCCCGTCCCGTCCCATCCCATCCCATCCCATCCCATCCCATCCCATCCCATCCCATGGATCCCGTCCCGTCCCGTCCCGTCCCGTCCCGTCCCATCCCATCCCATCCCATCCCATCCCATCCCATCCCATCCCATGGATCCCATCCCATGATCCCATTATCC
>WEIT01033946.1:22634-65960 GCA_013389985.1 Dryoscopus gambensis | reverse complement strand
ATCCCATCCCATCCCATCCCATCCCATCCCATCCCATCCCACCACCCCAGCACAACAGGCCCAGCAACTCGTGTGTTTCGTCTGTGCCTGAGAACAGCTGCACCCACTTCAGGTCCTTTCAGCTCCTTTCAGCAGCTACAAAAACCAGCAAATGTCAGGTGCCAGCCTCACTTCCCAGAGCCCCCCAGGGCCGACCCCACGAGCAGCACTCAGGGCGTCGGAGCAGTGACACCGCCCTCGGTGTCTCGCTGAAGGGAGGCTCTGGCCAAGGGATATCACGATGGGCTGCTCAGTCTCAGAGGGATCTCCAGCCCTTGGGAAACTCTTCCTTGAGAAGAATATTTTACACTCAGCTCTCAGCTTTCCTCCGACACCGAGCAAAATGCATTTCTTTTGCTAACACAACACTCTTCATACAAGGACACAATAAGTGCAGACTTTGACTTGGAAGTCTAGGTTTGTGTTTTTGAGGGTTGTTTGTTTGTTTAATTAGGATAAAAGTGTTCAAAGCCGGGCTGAACGAGGCCCTGAGCAACGTGATCTGTGAGTGGCATCCCTGCCCAGGCAGGGGTTTGGAGCTAGAGGAGTGTAAGGTCCCTTCCAACACAAACCATTCAGTGATTCTGTGCTGTGGGAGATTAATTTTATGCAATCCACCTCTCTGGCTGAGAAACAGCTTTTCTACAACCACCCCTGTGGTCACAGGTACTGCTGCCTCTGTGTGTGCCCTTCACGGCAAAATCAAATTGCAGCGATCATAAAGATTAGAAGATTATAAAAACACACACAGACAGGAATGCAGCGTTTTCAACATCCCCAAGTAATCCCCCACTCCTGCCTGGCTGCAGACTCAGTGGAACGTAGCCAGGACACTCATTCTCATCAGCACTGCTCCCCTCCTCGGAAGGACAGAGATTTGGTACACCTCGCAAGGGAGGTGCAGCGGAGCTTTAAATAACCACTCACAAACTTTCCTTCCAAAGGAAATTACTAGTCAGTTAATGCCAAGAAATCCCAGGCTAAGACTGATAAAATAGGACTGCCTTCTGCACTTGTGTGAAAGGAATTAAGGAGTCGTGAAAGTTTTTGGCACAGCAGCCAGGGGGAGAGGGAATTCTCACTTCTGAAACTGTTTCCAAAGCAGGAGCTGTGGTTGGGTCCTGGGATAAGGCATGGCTTGCTTAGGGTCAAAGGAACTGTGTCCAAAGGAAGAATTCAGTGCAGGAACTTCAGAGGCAAAGGCTTCACCTGGAGCCCTGTGGGAAGTGAATTTTCCTGCTGGGTTATAGCAAGGCTGGAGGCAGCAGGACGTCAGGGTTCAAATCAGGTACCCACAGCCTGGTAAGACATTTCACCTCTTTTTGGCCAGTTAATTTAAAACAGGATTAATAATTCCAGCATGATTAGAATTTTATGAAGCTTAATTAATTAAAGGTCATAAAACACAATGAGACCAGCATATGACAGAGACCAGATAAATTCAGACTCTTGGTGTGGAAGTCCCGCTGTGTTTGAGAGGTACAAGCAGCTCTGCAGGGCTGCAGTGGGGGTGGGGGCTTGGCCAGGAGCTGAGAACCCCCAAAAGAATCCATAGGGGAGAAGAGGAAACCCACAAAACCAAAGTGTGGATTCCCAGTGGGAACGAGCACAAAACAGGGGCCAGTCTGATTCCTGAGGAGTCGCCCAGCACCGCGTGTGGATGGCGCCTGGGGCCAGGGCTCAGGGGTGAGCAGGGCAGTGCTGGGTTAATGGCTGGATTTCATGTTCCACAGGGCTCTTCCAACCTTAATGAGCCCACGATTCTGTGAGCGTTAGGGCACGAGGAGCTGCGCACACCAGGCCCGAGTGTGCGCACACATCATTCCCTTCAAAGCAACTTGCTGTCTCTGGGACCTTTAATTACTAAAAAATGCAGCAAATCCCCTTAAATATGCCACATTGGGGTGGGCAGAAGGGGCTGTTCGGGATTGAAGTAGGATAAAGAGAATAAAATGCAAATCTCCCTGCAGTTTATACTTATGACTAATACCTATCACAACAGATTCGTTTGGGAACACGCCTGTGACGTTAAACTTGTCAGTCCTCCCCACCTCTCCGAGCCTCTGCTCGGGGACGTGCCTGTGCAGCTCCTCCAGCTCTGCCCAGCAGTGCCTCGGGAGATGCTGCATCTCTCCAGCTTTGGATCCTGCTGCTGGGAGTCAGGGAATCATGGAATCGTTTAGGTTGGAAAAGACCTTTGAGGTCTCCCAGTCCAACCATCAGCCGAGTGCCACCACCCCAGTCACCACTAAACTGTGTCCTCAAGTGCCACATCCACACGTTTTTTGAACACTTCCAGGGATGGGAACTCCACCACTGCCCAGAGCAGACTGGTCCAATGCTTGATAACCCCTTCTGGGAAGAAATTTTCCTTAATATCCAATCTAAACTTCCCCTGGTGCAACTTGAGGCACGAGGTCCT
Source organism: Dryoscopus gambensis (assembly GCA_013389985.1). NCBI lineage: Eukaryota > Metazoa > Chordata > Aves > Passeriformes > Malaconotidae > Dryoscopus > Dryoscopus gambensis. Next base: position 63,499 of record WEIT01033946.1, on the reverse strand, counting down.
GCTCTGCTCCATAGAGGAGCTCCCATCTCCTATTTAAAGAAGCTCGTTGGTTGGGAAAGGCTCCAAACCTCTTAACAGACCACTCCTGTCTCAGTGAAATTATCAGGAAGGATAAGAGTGCAATTTATAACTATAAAAACCAGCCTGCATTTGAATAAAGCCAAGCCAAATCCATGGATGTCTGGATTGACTTCCCCAGGCCAGGTAGCAGTGGTCATTTGGGCATCTGCTTCCCTACCAACCCCCTAAAAAAAGCTTCAATCCTGTGAATCTCTCTAAGTACATTAGACAGAGAATGAAAACCGCATTGAGATTAGATTTCCATCTCTCGACATCTACGCGCACGACAGCTGGGATTAGTAAATGAACAGACCACTGAAGGAAGGAGGAGGATTAACAATGGAAAATAAAAAAGGTCGATAATCAGGGGCAGCTCTTTGGAAAAGAGACTTAGGACAAATGGCACAGGCGGCTTCAGTTCGTTGACTTGGGCAAATGAGAGCTGCAGAATATGAAAATGAAAGAACAATCTTCCCTTAATCTGCGGGGGCAGCGGGGCCGGGAGCCGGGGCAGGACATCGTCACCCTAATGAGGGGAGCTCTCTGCAACAGCCTCTGACAACTCCAATCATCCCAGGGCCCGGCAGGCTTAGAATCCAATTTCAGCTCCAACTATTATTGCAGAAGTTTTAATCTCCATTCTTATGCAAACAATTGGAGGGAATGATGGATAGATAAATAAAGGAACAAATGAATAAAAGTCAGGCTGACGCACGGGAACCGTTTCTGGTTGGGATGAGCAGCACACGCCTGTGTGAGCCTGTGAATGGCAGTCGTGGGGAGATGAACATGACAGAGGTCACCCCCTGCTCTGCCTGGCTTCAGATCAGCTCCAAATTTGATATTCCAGACACAGCCAGGCAGAGGCAATGACTGCTGTAACAGTGAGCACAAATGTAGGGGGAAAAGAATTTAAAAAGAGCTGTTCTTCATTTATGTCCAGACAAAGGAGATCTGACCTATGAAGTCAAAATTTATGAGGGAGACAAATACGCTGGCGGTGGCTGGTTTGACCAGACCCAGGCCATGCAACATAAAAACCCTCTCACTGTACAGAATCCCAGGATCGCTGGGTTGGAAAATCCCTCCAGGATCACCGAGGAGATCCATCTTCCCCCACTCCCCAAATACCCACTAAAGGTCCCTTTTGGAGCATTGCCCCCTAAAATGCCACAACATTGACAGAACAGAGATTGCTCGGTTTGCTCAGCTCACAGAAGGTGCTGCCAGGCTGTCAAACTGGCACCTTTACCGACATTAAATCATTTCCCTGCACCAAAAGGAAATTAAAGATTATTTTATGCTATTAGCTTTTAGTCCATTTACAACTTTCTGCATTAATATTAAGATATACAATCTCATTTTTGTCCAGGCTGTAAAAACTACATGAATACAAGATATTTGAAAATTATCTAAGAACTGTGCCCTCTGAGCAGCTCCCTCAGAAGGTGAACTATGAGGTCTTGGCCTCCCATTTGGAGCCTACTCGAAAACACATTTGCTGCTTGTTAGCAGATTAACAGATGAGACAGAGGGGAGTTAAACATAGCCAAGGTGTGAAAACTAATTACAGACTGCAGCATCAGGCTGGGAGTAAGGAAAGCCAGTGTTAAGTGTCTGCCCTGAGAGATGATATCCATCTCTGCTGCAGGAGAAACAAGGCAGAGCTGAACCTGGTTTTATCTCAAGGAGCTGATCTGAGTCTCGTTCTGCATCTCCGGTGAGCAGTGTTCACACGGACTGCTGTCAGATAAACTTCACTGTCCTCAAAGTTGCCCTTTTTGGAGGCAAAATGCACAGCCAACTCCAGCAAGAGCTGCTGGAAATACGAGCTCAAATAATAAATAACAACCCCCCCACTAACTTACAGTCAAGAGTGAAGTTCCCCCACTCTTCAAACCACATGAAGCCAAAAACCACATTAACCTGAAGCCTTGAACCTTTTGAATAGTTATGAGCAAGAGGAGGGAGCACTGCCCGAGGCTGCTGCACCCCCAGGAACAGCCAGGCAGGACCTCCTCGGGAATCAGGGAGAAAACATCTGTGGGAAACAGGCTCCAACTGTCCTAGAGCTGCTCCTTGCTTCTCCTGCTGTATTTTGCTTGTGCTGTGGCTGAGGCAGCATCTGTGGCTTTGTCTGAGTGAAATCCAGGTGGCATCAGAGCCGGGGGGGTTTGTCACATCCACGGAGGCAGCTTCTCATCACCTGGGACTCATCGTCCATCTCTGGGATCCCTGGGCACCCAGCGCTGCTCTTGCACAAATAACAGCCAATGATGGAATATTATGGGCCCTGCTACTCTTATTTTCTACATTATTTACTGATAGGGTCAAAATTTCTTTGCTATGAATCTTGTGCATCTTGGTGCAAATGCACCAGGACCGGGAGTGAGGCTGTGTCACACAGGAATATTGCACAGCAACTTCCCACCTATTTTGAACCCGCACAAATAACTGCACAAACTGCAGGGTAATGGGAGATCGTTCCCTCTGGGGCTGCATTTCTTTCCCCGAGCCACTCCTCTGGTTCCTCAGAGGCAGAGCTCTAATGCAGGAACTGTGCACCAAAGATGATCAGAAATAGAAGAAAACAGGGTATTTTTCCTTCTTTTGAGCACCCCAACCTCAGCAGCGTTTCAGTGACGTGGAAACCACTTCTGCCTTGGAAGTGCAGTGGTTTGGCACCAGCAATTCCATCAGTCAGAGGTTATGACTTGTGCATTTTTGGAGTTCATGGCTGATTCTTTATGCATGCACAAGAGCTAATTGCATCCAAGAGAGCTCCGTGCCTGTTGGTCTGGAGGTGTATTGCCATATGTTTGGCGTATACTTAATTAACACAGTGCAGCTGCACTGCTTTCCATCTGTATTACAGATCAGATTCCTATTACAGATCTAGGCAGGAGTCCCACAATTCATATTTATTAAAATAATTGCCCCAAGATTTAGGTGGTTGGAAATACTCAGCCAAGCAGCCCAGCGTTGCTTTGCAGAAGGAAAATTATCCAGCCAGGAAGCCAAAGGGAGTAGGATGAGGATTTCAGGGGCTGCCACGTGCAGGCAGAGCTCAGCCCTGCAGACAGAGGTTAAAACAGAGCCCTCTGAGCATTTCTTCCAGGGACTGGTTCTCCAGCTCTGAAGCTTATTGAAGTGTGGCTTGCTGGTATATTCATATTCACCATCAGACTCAGGGCTTTTTTTAGCTCCCTGCAATCTTTTTCTCTAGGCATCGGAAATTTAATTTTAAAATTCGATTTGTGCAACGCACGCCTTGGTCTGGAGTATCTGTTTCTGAAGCACCTGTGTTCAAAATTCATCTGCCTGTGAAAATCATTACAGGTGTAGGAGCTGAGTAAAGGTGCAAACTGCACATATGGATTTCAGTCAAGTTTCACTGCCAGGATCTCTTTTCCTGCTGTACAAAACCAACTTGCACAAAAATACACCAAAAATACACCGAGGTACAAGAACAGAGCGAATGCAGAACACAAATACACAAATTAAGTGTGACCTAATGGCAGAGTTTAGATCCAGGACCTAATTACAACCTTTCAGGAGACAAATCCAAGGGCCCAGAGGTGTGGTTCGGGTTTGATAAGGAGAGGACATTCAGCTTGTCTTGTCCAGCCCTGTGCCAAGGAAGCAATCTGAGTAATAAAGTCCAAATCTGTGCAATTATAGACAGCAACGCATGGCTGAGAAATAATCAAATTTACTTCTCTTATCCATTCATAAAGCCATCAGGATAACTGTGCAGAGCTGGTGAAGACCTGCACGTGGGAAGGTGAAGGTTTGCAGGGACCCGGGGAGCACAGAGGGCAGGGCCCGGCCCGCGCCGCGCGGCCGCGATGTGCCGCCTGTGCCAGCCCTGCCCCACGCGGGGCTGTGCTGCGAGCAGCACGGGGCTGTGCACCCCCTTCGGCCAGGCTGGTGAGCTGACACCCGCCGGCAACTGCTCCTGGCAATCAGGGCAGGGGCTCCAGGGCCATTCCGTGCCCGGGACACAGCAAGGCCCTGCCCGGCTGTGCCTGCAGGGAGGAGCGGTGGGCAGAGCCCGGGGCGAGGGGATCCCGTGGGGCTTGGTCTGAACCAAGAACAGCGACTGGAGAGGAAACAAACCCAGGTACCCCCTGAGCACCAGGGGTGTAGGGCCAAACCTTACAGAGCTGTACACCTGGGAGACTGGGGGAACTGGTGGGGAACTGGGGGGGAACCGGTGGGGAACTGGGGGTCCCTTCGAACCAGCTGCTGCCACAGCCCTTCTGTGCTTATCAGCACAGACATGTCTCACTTTCCAGCTGGAGAACTTGGCTGTTTTATGTCTAGATTTGAATTATAATAGTCTTGCTATAACTGGAGGGCAGAGATAGGGAGAGGTCTAGGAAATGTGCTTAAAGAGCTCATTGCTGTTTCTTCTCAGGGATTTTCTGCCCGCTTTAAGGGGGCTGTTGTTTGAAAACAACAGTGAGCGCAGCAACAGTATTATTAAACATTAAATAGAAACTCCAGGAGAGGATGCAAGAGAAGGAACATGGCAGATTTTGCTGGAGAAGTTAAATGCAGTTCCATTGATCCATCCAGCAGCCACAGCTCAGAGGCTGCTTTGTGCATTTGAGCTTTACAAAAATCTCCAAATCCTCAGGAGCAGGCTTAAGGGACTTGATCCATGTGTCAAATCCCCAAACTGAAGCAACATCCTGATAGGCCTCAGTTATCCTAAGCAGCACAGAAGGTGGGTACTGTCACCCCAGAGGGCAAAAGCAGATTTTGAAGGAATAACTTTAAATTTTTTCTCTTATTCTGCATTTCCTCCTCTGCTCTGTGCAATGACATCAGACACGGCAGCATCAGAAGCACCACGATTTTTGGGCAGAGGAGTGATTGCTGCTCTCTGGACCAGTGGTGTGGCAAAGGACCTGCTGGGAGTGCCCAAACCAGCCCAGTCCTCGGCCCTGGGCAGAGGCACCTCAATCCAAACCAAGCTCTGAAAGCAAAAGCCCTCTCCTTGAGGGGCATTTCACATTCCAGCAACCAGAGTGTTTCTGGGCTCCTGCCACAGTCTCTTGGTCCTCTGAAGCAGCTGTTTGAGGCTTTGGGGTGGATTTTTTTGGTTTTATCTTCGTTTTCACCAAAGGCCACGTAATTCAATGCACACCAGCAGCAGAGCAGTAGAAACCACAAGCCTGGTGTGCCAGAGCAACCCGAGTAATTTGAAGTGCAGACTAAACCCTCCCCTTTGGTGCGAGGCTCTGCTCTCAGGTGTCCCACAGACAAGCAAAGAGAACAGACTGGTTTACGCTCATCTTTCCCCTCCTTAACTTGCCATTTTAATTAACTTTTCAGTCTTTAACCATACTAGTGCTTGTGACTTGTGCATTGACAGGAGAAGCAGAATCACATCTCATAGCAGCAAACAGAGTTTTGCAAATGAACCTAATCCTTTCAGAGCTCCCAGCACATGAACACACCTTTTATTGCCGGCCAGTGGTTCATTTTTATACCTGAATTCTCAAGCAACTCAGAATCATGGTAGGAAATTTCATGCTGCACAAAGCTGCTTATCAGCAACAAAAGAAATGAATTAAGATGGTTGGGAGAGGGGAAAAAAAAGAAAAAGATTTTTCAAGTAATGCTTATGTTCCACTAAAGGAGCAGAGGAGGTGGGTTTGCTTTTCAACTTCAGGAGAAACTGTTCCCCCTTTTCCAGCCCCTTTGAAGTGCACCCGAGTCTCGGAGGCTGTGTGGGGATAACTTGGCTGTTTGTACATAAAGAACTGCCAGGGAAAGTTTATAGCAGTAATCACCAGCTCCTCCAGGATCCTCAGCAAAGGAACATTAATAAACATTAAAGAGGAGCGTGAGCTCGGCATCTTTCTAATTAAGAGTGGAAGAGCCTGGCAGATGAGGTCAGTCCCCAGATGGGGTTGAAGGGCAGTGTAAGCATGAGAGAATAAATTCAACGTAAAGGTCATCTATATGGATTAAATGATCTGAACAGTCAATTCCAGAGCCATCTTCTGCAATTAATATTTAATTAAAAATAGAAACACTATAAAGTTTAGCTTTTAACCAGCAAAATTATTTCATGTCCCATAAAACCTTTAAATATAAGACCATGCATCCTTTCTCTCTCCCTGTGCAAAGCAGGCTGCTGTGGTTGTGAGTCACTCAGAAAGGGCATTCCAAGGGCAGACAGCCTTTGCACCTTTAAAACACTTGAAATCTGTTTCTAGTGACCAGAGACAGCGTTTAACAGCTGAAGGGGTTTTGCCTGTTCATTCAATTGAGAATTAAATGCAATTTCTAATCAAATATTCATCCAAATACATAATGAATTTAAAGGACTGGATTAACCCATGGTCAGCAGCAGAGGAGAAGGGGGTGCAGGAGAGGCACTCGAGGATGGTTCAAGTGCAATCTGCTGATCTCCAGACCCAGAACGATCCGAGCCTGGCACCTCCCGACCCCGCTGCCCTCGGCTGCTCCCCCCAGGAGCTGTCAAACAGCTCAGAACCAGCAGTTCCTGAAGAACCAATGGCACCTTTTCACTTGGCTTTGCATATCTCCCTGGACCTCTCCTGAAAGTGCCTCCAGCATTTGTTTAGTGTGATTCGAAATGTTCTGTCTCCTCTGACTTTGCTGCCCCAGAACTAGGCCACCAAGAAGTCACCAGAGGAATATTTGTTCTTCAGCACTCGAGTCCTTTGTAACCTACTTCCGAGTGTTTAACCTGCACCACCAGAAAGAAGCTGGGAAAGGAGGTTCAGACTCATCATGTGAATTCTCACGTTTGGAGAATGCAAGAAAAAGTCACTTTGTTTCTGCAAAGTCCTTTCACTGGGCTGAAGTTGGAGAAGTTTAGGTCTGGTTCCCAGCTCTGTCACCATTTCCTGCTTGCTTTTCCAAAGGCTCACACTCTCCAAGCTTCAGTGCCCTGGGAGTGGAGATAATACTGACTTTTTTTCATATGAGCTGGAGATATTTTCCACAGTGCTATGAAAATAAGGAGTAATCCAGTTCAAAGACTTGTTTTTGCTTCCCTCAAAGTCAACCGTAAAATTCCCTCCACTTCAGTAGTGCAGGATCAGTGTTTATTTCTTTAAATGCTTGATAGAGCTTCCTCCCTTTATTCTCGGGACTTGGGGTCCTACTGGTTATTTTTACTTATTACACAAGATTTGTCATTGTTTTCAAGGGTACAGAGGCGTGAGTGAAAATCTCCACGGATCTGCCTGCCCGCAGCTCTTTGCCTCCATCACAGCTTTTTCACAACGTTCCTGGGAGCCGTGACCTGCCCCGGTCAGATTTTCTGGTTCACCCACAGCTTTGCTCGGGGAAATTTCTCAGAGGAGTCTTTGCCACCGCAGTGGTTATTCCCTGGCTTGGGAAAGCTGCTGTTAAACCTCTCTGAACCCGCAGCAGCAGCCTGGGCAGTCCTCTGTGGAAGGAGGCAGAATCCTCCACATTGACGGGAGCATCCGCCCATCCGTCAGGAAGTGAGAGCGGGCAGGGAAGGGCAATCAGCTTTCCTGAGATTCTAATAAGGCAGCACAATTAATCTCTTCGCTTCTTACCCAGCCCCTGCTGCATATATAAATTAAATTAGCAGTCATATACATATGTATATATATATATATATATATATATATACACACACACATAGAGGTATATTAAATACCCCGACTTGAATGGCTCTTCTAACATGGAGCTAGAAGGCAAGAGGTAAAACTGTTGAAAGTCTCAGAAAACAGCACATCCTCCATCATTCCTCCTGTGAGCCAGGGATGATTCCCATGCAATCACATGCACGTAAAAAATCCCTTTTGAAGTACCTCATTTTTTTGTTAATAATTCTGGTTTGCAAACAACTGCCTGGTGTTACTGTTGAAATATGTCAGAGCTGTTAAATGCTTGTATAAATAATAAATGGGAGGGCTTGTACTAAGACTAAGGTCTCTCTGCATCAAGACAGAGACAGCGTTATGTTTTATTAACAACAATTTGAAAACCACAGTGAAGTGGGAAAATGGCTCCTGTGCCAGGATTTTAAACCCCTGGTTCACAAGCAAGCAGAGCCTGGAGGGTCACGGTTCCCAGTCTGCCACACCGACCTTGCCAGAACGCTTGGACTGGCACAGAGAGGTGGAACACCTGCAGTTATCTTTGGGAGCGCTCGCTGTTTCCCAGCCCAACGCGGTAATGGTGGCCAGGCCTAGGACTGGTGGAGAATCCAAGGCTGCTGAGAGGAGGAGAGCGGTGGTCGGTCTGTAATCACTGCCTGGAACCCCCAGAACACCTTCCAATGCTGCGCTTTCCCACACACCAGAAGCATCTTTCTATGAATCCCAGAATCACAGAATCATTCAGGTTGGAAATGACCTCCGAGACCATCAAGTCCAAACTTTGACCAAACATCACCTTGTCACTGGCCCAGAGCACCGAGTGCCACGTCCAGACATTCCTCTCCTCCTGTCCCTGTTCCCTGCGAGCAGAGCCCGACCCCCCGGCTGCCCCCTCCTGCCAGGGACTTGTGCAGAGCCACAAGGGCCCCCTGAGCCTCGATTCCCCTTGAAAACAGGAAAAGGGGAAAATATTCTTTTAAAAAATCTTTTCCATGTCTAGCTTTGTTCCTTCACAAGGTTTGTTCTCTGCATGCTCTTTACACCCTGAAGCACTTCCCTGAGGTCCTGTCCTTCGGGAGAAGGTGCAATCCCTCCCTGGGAAGCAGCACCACGATGATGCCAACCCCTCTGCTGGGGCTTTGCCACCTTCACCAGGTCGCTGGCCCGAGCTGACACCCCTGTCCCCACTCAATATTCTAATTCTGCAGAACTGAACAAGGCTTCTGCCTCTAAAATATCAACATTTCCATCATCTCTCTAGGACAGCTGTAAGAATCATCCTCTGATTTCTATCCGTGGGTAATTGTGCTACAATTATGGAAAAAAAATATTGTGTCATGGACGTGCATACGGTGGTTATTTCAGCAGAAATAGCCTCGTGCATTTCTAAAAAAGCATTTTCCAGCCCCTTTGCGTACAATAGGCAGTGACAGACGGAGCCCAATTTACATAAAATGACACAAGCATCAAGTTCTTTTCAAGTCAAAGATTCCAAAATAGCAAAACGGAGCGCGCTCAGCCCGGGGATGTGTGTGTTACACCGCGAATTCCCTGGCGAGGGTTGTGATTCCTTTACTTCTGCACCTCAGAAACGACTCGTTGGAGCACACAACCCTGCACAGATGGGCTTGAAGAACAATCAAGTTCTCTAAAACAAGAGCTACAGCTTCAGCCTAATCACTTAAAACACCAGGACTTCGCTGCAGCTTTTGTTTTTTTTTTTTTGCAACTTCAGAATTCAAAGATTCCCTCCCATACAACAAATCTGCAGCAGAGCAGCTGAAAGAGCAGATTTTACAGCTTAGGAAGGTTCTGGGGACTGTCCTGCCATCCTGCCCTGCTCACAGGGGGCATTTCACATCCCTGGCCACAGTGCTGGAGAGCCCCGAGGATGAAGCTGCAGCAGGGTGAGCTCCGGCGCGTTCAGAGCCCGGCAGCAACCCCCGAGCACTGCCCAGGAACACAGAACCACACAGAACAGGCGGTGCTGACTTATGGCAGCTCCAAGGCCAAAAACCTGAGCACTGCTCCAGATGCGTCCCCTGCTTTTGTAAATCTGAACCTGTCCTGGGGCTGTGAAATAGTGACTGCCAGGTAACTCATGAATATAAATACACTTTGAAAATTGCCCAGCCGAAGGCCAGCCCTTACTTAGCCACAGAGTTTGTTACGTGTGAAAAATCACTGCAAGTCAAACTAGTCCATCTACTTGCCCAGAGGAATCTGCCTCTGAAACAGCAGGGAACTAATACCTTATGAATATTAAAGAACTCCCCAAACAACTTCCTCTGCCCCTGGTGTGAACTGGAGAAGTGAAACACCAAGGCAGCCTCCAAGGAATGAATTTTGTTGGCATTTTACTTCGATAAGAAACTGATCTTTGTTGAGCCGCACCTAATGCTGAAATACCAGCAAGTCCAAAGGCAGAGAACGTCACACTGACAGGCAAAAAAATAGGAAAAAAAAAAAGTCTCCCAGAGATTTGAGTTGGGTCCAGACTTGTGCAGACCGCGCCCTGCAGGACCCTTCCCTGCCAGCCAGGCTGGGAGCCCGCGCCCCACCCGGGTCCCAGCACACGCTGGGGTCCGAAGGGAAGCTGCAGGGAGCCGTGGAAGGGCCGTGGGCCCTGGGCAATCCCAGCTGGGGATGAGGGAGGCTGCCAGGGAGGCCCAGGGCAGCTCCTGCTGGGCGTGGGGGGCTCGTGCAGCCCCCGCTGCCCTGCAGGGACCCCAGCCCCCCGGCTGGCAGGGTAAGTCCGCACACGTTTGGTTTGCATCCCAACCAAACAGATGGCTGGGGAGGACTGAGGGGATATTGGATTAAACTGAGGTGAACCTTCTGGGGGAATTCAAAGGAACTTAATTGCAGAGTATTTGCTTTTACCTATTTCTCCCTTTTTATTTGGCAAACACTTACGAGCAAACTCCATGTTTAATGAGGAAGAAAGCACTGATGAAAAGATACTTTTTTTTTTTTTTTAACATCTTTAATCTGAATTCCTGCTGGTGCTGCACATTTTCCCACTAGAATGCTTCCAGGTAATGAGGTTACCCTGCAATTTTTTACTGATTACACCCCAGACTAAATCAGGTACAGGAGATAGATGTATGGATGTATACATATGTATGGATAAAAACTTCCAGATAAACACAAAACGTTGAGCTCAGCAAACAGAGCCCTGCTCCCCCTGCAGTTTGAGAGTGCAATGTCGTGTATCATATGCAATGTACACAGATTTATTGCAGGCCCAAGAGAGAGGCCTCACTCTCAGTGGCATTGATCACTTGGCATCCTTGCTCTGACTCTAAATTTGTCCAGGGTACACGGAGGTGTCATTTCCAGCAGGACTGGGAATAGAATCGAGGCTCTCTCCCTGACCCAGCTCTGCTAACAGATGATGTTCAGCACAGGGAATTGCTCAGTCACCTTGAGCCGTGTGGGACTGGGGAGGAACGGCCCCTCCTGGGTACCAGAGCATCCTGGGCAGGGGCTGCCAAATAATTCTGCTGCTGGAAGCTGGAGCCTTTCATCTGCAGGCTTCTGCTTTAAATCTGGACAGGAATTCTTTTAAATCTTGGTGCAGACTAAAAGTCACCCTCTCCTGACAGGGAACTGGTTGTGTGAGAAACACATCTCAGGATTGTGTGCAAGCCATGAGCAGCCAGGTAACCACAGCAGCTGATATCAGCATTGACAAATATAGACACTTCTTATATAAGAAGGGACATTCAGGTCACCGATTTTTTAGGAAGATGTTCTCATTGATTTCCAACAGGAAATTCTGATATTAAATATGGTATAAAATGGCATTTTGATATTATTAATGCCATGTACTGAATCATATGAATGCTTAATCTAAGTGTAAATAATTATTATGAAAATAGTGACTGGACACTGCCAGTGCAAAGAGCAGAGTCCCTCAGACAAAGAGCAGGAGGCAACGCTGGGATTAAGGGAAGGAAAGGATTGCTCCTCACTTTTAGGAGAGAGAGGAGGAGAGAAGAGCTGCTTGGGCTGCCCAAGGTCACGCAAAGAGCCACAAGTCACCTCCCTCAGAGCCTCTCAGTTTACCACCCGCAGGTGACACCTCCAGGGCTGCTGTACCAATGAATCTCCAGGCAGAAGGAGGGAGGAAGGAACGGGAAGCTGCCTTGGGGCTAAATCCCCTGCTAGAAATGACAAATGAAGGACAAACATGTAAAGTTTATCAACTAAATGAATCTTAAAATAAAAGGATTTGGGAGCACTGTCATGATCTCAGTGCTTACATCAAGCACAAGCTGTGCATATCTTCATAGTACAGTTGCTGGTAGGAAAACATAAACTGGATTACCAGGGCTTAGTGCTTAAGCAGTCTGTTCCACCAGCAAGGCAAGGAACTTTGGCTGTTCTGGTATTACAGATGAGATTTAGACAGGACAGAGAAAAGACAAGGATCAGTCTGTTTTCCTGCTCAAAGCACAATGATTATACTAAATAAATAAAATTGAAAGCACAAAACCTTCCCAGCTCATACTCATAAATCCGAGCAAGGCTGGAGGTACGTGAGCTCTGTGAAGCCATCCAGAGTTTTACCCTCATTTTCCTGACACAGCATCAAACCTGCCCCTCTCCCTGATGGGCAGGGAAGTTTTACCTCTGTTTCAGGGGACAGGTTTGCTATATGAGATAAATTATTAAGCACAATGATGGGAATAAGGCTCATTTTACTGGGAAAACTCTGGTTCCATTTAAACCTCATCCCACTCATTCATTTTAATGGGAAATTATTTCATTTCAAAAATAAAACCAGCAAGAAAACTTCCCTCCCAACAGAGCAGCAGTGGCAGTTGGGACGCACCGCCCGGGTCCCTGCAGCAGCCAGAACCAAGCACAGGGGATCACAAAGCTTGGAAAGGACCTCCAAATCCAACCTTTTAGGAACAAACAGCTGTAGCTGCTCAAGTGTTTGGCCCAAGCCCCCCATATGGGATGACTTTTAAGGCCCCTTCCAACCCAAACCATGCCGGGATTCTATCCTGAACTTCAGCAGCTCCACAGTTTAGGGAAGGATGTCTTGTCTTGTCTTGTCTTGTCTTGTCTTGTCTTGTCTTGTCTTGTCTTGTCTTGTCTTCTCTTCTCTTCTCTTCTCTTCTCTTTCTCTTCTCTTCTCTTTCTCTTCTCTTTCTCTTCTCTTCTCTTCTCTTCTCTTCTCTTCTCTTCTCTTCTCTTCTCTTCTCTTCTCTTCTCTTTCTCTTCTCTTTCTCTTCTCTTTCTCTTCTCTTCTCTTCTCTTGCCTGTCTTCCTCAACATGAGGCAAAGGTGATTCCCCTAAGAACTGCTCAAATGGGAGATATTTTTAGAAGGCATTTTTGATCTAGCACTGGATAAAAGAGGGTTTAGACTTGCAGGGGCTTAACTGCCCCAGGATACAAAAGGCACAAAATGTGCCGAAATCAGAGGAAATCCGTGTGCTGAATCCAGCAGCTTAAAGCTCAGCCACTGATTTTACTAAATGAGGAGGAGGGAGAAATCTGGTTTGTTTCCCATTTATTCCCATTAGTCTCTTCTCCCAGGTAAGAAGCCACAGGACAAGAGGAATTGGCCTCAAGTTGTGCCAGGAGAGGTTCAGGTTGGATATTGGGAAAACTCCCCTCATGGAAAGGGCTGTCAAGCACTGGCACGGCTGCCCAGGGCAGTGGGGGGTCACTGTCCCTGGATGTGGCCCTGGAGGAGGAGGGTTAGTGCTGAACACAGGGCTGCTGCTGGCTGCTGGCTGCACCGGCTGATCTTAAAGGTCTTTTCCAACCCTGACGATTCCATGATTCTGCTCAAGACCTGTAACAGAACCCCCAAAGCTCCCAAGAAACGAATCTCTGGCACTCAGCTCTCCCTCCCCTGATTCCCTGGCCAGCCTGGGAGGGCCTGTCTCTGGCTTGTGTTGGTCTGTGGGGCTCTTTGAGCTGTCACAACCCTGCAGGGAGAAGGGACAGGAGCCTCCGTGCCCGTCACTACATAAATCCCTGACAGATCCAGGAGGTGAAGCTGCACGGCTTGTGCAGGACACACTGCCAGGATCCTGGGTCCCGGCATCCCCTCCCTTCTCTACAGCAAAGGCAAGAAGAAAAATGCCTGCTGCAGGCCTGGGCTCCTGGCTGTTTGTTTCAGGGGTTTTATGTTCTGCTTTGACTCGGGTTTTGTTGGCTTGTTTATTCCAAAATCACCTCGGGAAATGAGGCTGCTGCACATCGCTCCCGCAGATAAATTCCAGTAAAGATACCCGGGCTGGTTTGTACCTGTGGGCAGGATGGGGAATCAGGAGCTGCAAGAGAATGAATTCTCAGGCAAGCGTTTCATGGAGGCATCGAGTCAGACTCGGCTCTCCGAGTGTCATATCCACGGGGAAAAGCCCAACTTCCCAAGGTGCATAAATAGCAACAGGAAGGAAAGGATATCTCAGGAATGCTCACCTTCCTCCTGGGAGAGCCGAGAGAAAGTAAAGGCTGAGGGGGGAAAGGGGAAATTCTTCACAGCCGACATGGGAAAGAAGTAACAGATGATGGTTTAAATCTCAGATTGTGCAAGTAATGATGAAAAATCTTCTAGGACAGGAAGGGAATTAGAAAATAAAACCTGCTGACGGGGAAGCTGTGAATTCCCAACTGTACAAGCAGTGATGGGAAGGGCCAGGCAGGGGATTTAGGACCAGACAAAAGATTTAGTGGTGGAAGCTGCAAAATGGTAATTTCACTGTGTAGTTGTGGTACCAGAAAACAAACCAGACAACTGAGTGATTTGTTTTTTCTGAAATACTTATGAATGTGCATAAAAATCTGGCTGCTCAAATGCAAAACTACAAAGAAAAGGACCTGAGGTATCTAGAGAGACAAGAAGCATCATTCAGCTGGGTCCCGAGATGCAGATCTCAAGTGATTTATTCTTATAATCTGCTCCTATTCATGCAATACTCAAAACACACTTAGAGAAACAAAGCAGGGTTTGATTTTGGTGATTGTCCCTTCGTGTACTAATTATTTTTATTAGCAAGTTAATTTTCAGCACAAGCTGTCTGCTCTCTCATCTGGGAGAAACACATTTGTAAAGCCAGAAGTTCAAAACCAACTCTGTGAGCGTTACCCGAGGAGAGGAGCCCCGAGCTCGCGGTGAAACCGCGCAGGGAGCGCCCGGGGCAGGTGTGGGGCTGGAGGAGCAGGGGAGGTGCAGGGGGCACACAGGGGCACCCTGGCACAGCCCTGGCACCCCGGCACAGCCCTGGCACCCTGGCATAGCCCTGGCACCCCAGCAGCGGCTCTGGGGCTGCTGGAGGGAGCCCGAGGAGACGCTCAGAGCTCCGGGAGCGACACCCGGGCTGGACCCCGTCTCTGTCCCCATCCCCATCCCCAGCCCCAGGTGGGTCTGTGCTGAGAACTGGCCGGCGCTGCTGACTTCTCAAACTGCACAGAAGGGAATTTTACACTCTGGCAAACTGCCCACCCGAGTTCTGCAGGAGGGAAAGAGCAGAAAACAAGTTTTGACTGGTAACATTTAAGGTGACACTATCCATCACTGGCAAACTTGGACAGCTCTGGTTAATTTTTGCTGAGAATGATAAAACACTCCAACGAAGAAGAAAATAACAGGGACTTTCAGGCAGGGCTATTTTTCTTCTTGATTTTCTTTCTATTTGAATGAAAAATCCTGTTAAATCTGAGGTGGTTTTAATCAAATACAGACAAAGGAAATTGAACTATTCACAAACCAGCCTCTATTTTCAATTGGCTTTTGTTACTTTCACTTAAAAAGTTTGTGGTTTCAATTGTTTTGTTTCCTAACAAATATCCAAAACATTTCAAGTGAAACTGACACGTGTGAGCATAGTCCTTTAGTCCATCTTTGCAAGAACTCTGAAACAGATTAAAATATGCAACCAGCTCTAGACTCAGAACACTTCCCTGGAGGCGTCGAGCTGGCAGCATGTAGGTGAATTTTATTTCTTACTCAGAAAAATTATCTATGTGCTATTAACACCTGCATAGAAGAACAAATGGAGAAGATGTTCTAAAATACAGATAGAGTGGATCCTAGAGCCTGAACTCCAGGCACGCCAGGGGAGGAGGGCCAAGCATGGAGAGGCAGTGAAGGCGTCAGAGGTTTGGGACTTGCAGGAGGTCACTTTGAGGCTCATGGTCACTGTCGTGGGAGGAGATGGATTCTGCCTTTCCTCACCTCCCACCTTTGCATGGAAAGCAGCGGGTGGGAACCTCAGCCTGCTCCGTCCTGAAACCACCCAGAAAACCCCACAGTGGCTGGGCTGGGGGAAACCTTCAGCATCATCTCACCCCACCTCTGCCTGGGCAGGGACACCTCCCGCTGCCCCAGGGCTCCAAGCCCTGAACTAAAAGATTCTCTGATTTGGCTGCCACATGCTTATTAGAATAAACTTCCTATGGCAGTGTGGTGTTTAAAGCTTGCCTTTTTTTAATAAAGAAGATAAAAGATGAAAGAGTGGATAGCATAAGGAACAGCTGTTTGTGTTCACTGTCTTCTGTGACAACCTTGCTGCCCTGCACTAAGCAGGTTTGCAGAGGGCACCTGGATTTCTCAGGGATTTATTATTTATTTTTGTATTCTGCTATACATGAAACGAGGGGGGGAAAATCGATTTCCAGGCTCCCAAAAATTCAAATTTTATTCATAGAAAAGAAAGCAGAAGGAGCAGAGCTATGAGGAAGCAATGCTGAAGTCACCTGGCTTTTAATGAAGTCTGTAGCTAACCAGCCACGCGCTCCTGACATCCCAGCAAGAGATGAGAACGGAATTGGGAGGGATGGGATGATGGCTCTGCAGCCGTAACACAGCCCTTGTGCAGCACAGGCTTGCACCTGCTCGGAGACGAGGCATTAATATTTATTTAAATTAGACCATTAAGGAGGAGTCATTAAGTGCCTCACCCGAGGCAGAACAAAGCCTGCCCACGCCAGCCAGGCCCCTGCATTGCGGAGGGAGCGCGCGGGTGGGAGCGCAGGGTCCCACACCCCCGGTGCCACCGCCGGGCTGCCGCGGGGTCGCTGCCTGACGCCAGCCAAAACCAGAGCGGGTTTGGGGATCTGCAGAGCATCCGTGGCCAGATTTACAAAATTAAATAGGTGTGTAAAGATGCAAATAGCATTAGGCCTGCACCAGTGCTCCAGTGATCCCTCTTACGAGCTCAATTACCTCTGTAACGCGAGCCCTGCCCCGCTGTGATGCCGTGTGGGCTCAGGCGAGGCCCAGATGGAGCCAGGCCGCGGGAGCAGGGCAGGGCCGGGCTGGAAGGGCAGAGTCCGGCAGGATGTGCCCAAAGGGAGCCCACAGGACACACGGAGAGGGAATTCTGACAAGAGCATGAAGGGAGAGGGCAAAGGGGAACGGCTCCCCGCTGCCAGAGGGCAGGGATGGATAGGATTTTCAGAAGGAATTCCTGGCTGGGAGGGTGGGCAGGCCCTGGCACAGGGTGCCCAGAGCAGCTGTGGCTGCCCCTGGATCCCTGGCAGTGCCCAAGGCCAGGCTGGACCCTGGGGCTGGGAGCAGCCTGGGACAGTGGGAGGTGTCCCTGCCAGGGCAGGGGTGGCACCGGATGGGCTTTGAGGTCTCTCCCAACCCAAACTATTCTGGGATTCCATGAAACCATTGAAACACAACATAACCAGTCTTCCCTTCCCCCTGGTTCTGCTTTGCTTGGAGAAAAGGTTCAGAAACTGCACACAAGCTGTCCCTGCCCAGCCCCTCCCTGGAGCTCGAGAGCTCTGAAGGGGAGAGCCAGAGCCTGAGCCCTTCCCCGGCCCCCAGCACGCCTCTGCAACATTTGCAATGTTATCTGGGATTTGACCGAAGGGCAGCAAAGCCAACTCCTCCCAAATCTTCCTGATCTCAGTAATATCCTGGACACACAGACTCAGCCCACAAGGACCAGGCCCATGTTTGAGTTTCTGGATTGACATTTGGCCCATTATTAACGGGATTTGTCCCGTATATCTCCAGACTTGAACAGTCTGCGCTCAAATAGTGCCTGCAGAGCTTAACTGCACCACGAGCATTTGGATGCTCCTGCAGTCCCTCCTATCACTGGAATATGACTTTTATTTACAATGCAGGCCTCAATTCCCTCTATCTGTCACTACCTGATGACAAATGTCACATTACTGGGATCACTTTCCCTTGGAAGGGACAGAAGTAAATATTTAGGGAATGTGAAGACCTTGGATTGCATTTTACATCTCAGGAAAGGGAAACTTTAATCAGCTCTGTCCCAAACGAACTGGAATTTTCTTGACACTGCCCACTGCCCAGAATGCAGTGAGTTTCCCATATCATCATTTAAAGAAATCCTGGTCGACGGAACTGGTCAGGGGCTGAGGGACAAAGATTTTGTCCCTCTCTGATCAACCCCCCAGAAAGGCTGCAGAAACCTGACACAAGATCCAGGCAGTACGTGGCATTTCTCTGCATAATAATTGCATTTCTTTTTTCTCTCTATATTCTATATTCAGCTTCCAGTGCATCCTCTGTCCAGTACAGAGAAGCCTGGGATGTGGAACACTCAGTTACAAATACTCCATGACAACTCACTCCCTTTTCTTCCAGTCACTTCTTCAACTTCTTTGAAACTGCTTCCAAGTTCAACTTTTCCGGAGTCTGAGGCTTTCAAAAAGCCAATTCTTAAAAAGCTAATTAGTTCCCCATAGGCTTCTTTTTTTTTTTTTTGACTCAGTAAATATTTCTGAGATTGCTTTTTGTATAATCAGTGTTAGCAACTCATTAAAATGCACAGTATGTGGATCATTTGGAATGTGACATGGCTCAGCATGGACACTCAAGCTGCTTAAAAAGACAGAAAAGAAAAAGATGAGGATAAAATGAAAGTAAAAACCCAGCATTTCCTTTAAGCTGACACCACAGTTAAGGATTTAAGACAGGGCAGGGAGCCTTCAGCGCTGCTATTAGGTGAAAAGTCTAATTGCTCAATGCACCGCCTGCCCTCTCCAGCCTCTCTGTTCTCCAAAAAGATTCCTTTTACAGAGAGTTAAGATGCTAAAAAAAATGGATTCTCTGAGCAGGTAATTGTGTAAGGTTTTCACTCCGAGTAATATGAGGATTCTTCTTGAATTAATAATGAATGAAGTAATTTAAAAGGCCTTTAGTGTGTGCAGCCAGAAATAAATAATGCCTTAATCTGGGACATTTTATTTTCCATTAAAACAAACACTTTTTAAAAAGTGGGCATTAGTGAGCAGCACTCAGTCGCTCATATGCCAGATGCCTGAATCAGATGGACAATAATACTCAGGACATTTTCCTAATATTTCAAGCATGTTCTTCATGCTTGATGGAAAACAGGAAGGTTGAAGGTATTACTTTGGGTCACAACGAGAAATCCCAGCTGAAGGGCTGCCAAGCTACTGCTGCTGGAACCCCAGGGTGGTCGGGGTGGGAAGGGCCCTTCCCGTGCTCCTTAGCCCAGGCTGGGAGGGAAGAGACCCCAGAGCTGGCCCTGCAGCCTGCCCTGCCCTGACCTGGGGTAAAACAGAGAAATAAACCAAAAATCAGCCCCTCACTGGGGTAAAACAGAGAAATAAACCCAAAGATCGGCCCCTCACTGGGGTAAAACAGAGAAATAAACCCGAAGATCGGCCCCGGTGCCCCCTCACAGCCCTGCCCAGCTCCGGGCCAGGGGCCAGAGAGGACCCCGGGTGGTGATGGCCCTGCACCCCCCAAGGGTTGATCCCCATAAATGGATTTGAGTCTTAGCACCCACACCAGAAGTTAAATTAAATTAAATATTGACTGAGAAGAACTTGCTGTCAGGTTCAGGGTGAAAAGCTCCAATTACCAAGGAAACAGGAGCTCTTGAAAATAATACCACACTCTCAGTCTTACTGGGAAAAACCCCACGACGTGGAGAGGGTGGGCTTTTGTCAGCAAAGAAAGAAAGAAAGAGTCAAAGACATTTTTGCACATGTATGACAATAAATCCCCACTGTTATGATAAACTAGGGGGCTTTTCTGCAGGGATAATGGTGAGTTGAGGGGCTAAACAGCCCCTTGTTGTGAACATTTCTGCATTTTTCAGTTGTGCTGACAATGGATTCCCCTCGAGCACGAGGCTGCCACAGAGACCCCCAGGTGCCCACGCTGCCCCGAGCAGAAGTCGAGGAAAGACCTGCCCAACCAAAAATGCTGTTACATTCAGCAGGCTAACAACAAAACCCAAACAAAAAAATCTTAGCCACCTTTTTCTAATACATCTATTGCTGCTGAAACTGAGATCTGAGGATCAAAATCTTAGATGACATGAAGCAGAAAAACCCTGAGATTACTTTCTGCCAGATCTATCAGCTTTGCAAGAACTAAAGGGAATAGAGCTTCCTCTGAAAAGCTGAATTTATAAACATCAGGAATAACCTCCACATTTTTAAGACTGGAGGTATTTGCTCCAAAGTGAAATTCAGCTTTTCTTATATTGATTCTACATTGAAGTAAATTCCATTTTTCTCTGAATAACTGTCAAATCAAGAGTTTAGAATTCCCTTTTTTCTCCTGTTAAAAAATATCCAGTGCTTTAACAAGTTTCATGGAAAAGCCTGAGCTATCATAAAAAAGGACAACATCTGTTTTCCTTCAGTGAGCTGGGTATGGCACAGTAAAATGCTATTTGTGATAAGCAGCAAATTGCCCCGCAAACACTCCTGAGTTACACAGCGCTGGGATATTCCAGATTTCGGTCCCCACCTCTGTCACCTGGCCCGGTGACAGGGATGGGTGAGGATCAGGGCAGGTGGGCAGCGCCCAGCACCGAGGGAGAGCAAGCAGGACGTCCCTGACACTCTCTGGAAAGGTGCTTGTGGCAGGGCTGAAATGCAGCAATTCCCCACTCAGAGGAGGGAATTTCCAGCAGCAGTTCGAGGGGAAAGGCAGGGGAGCGATGGCAGTGCATCAGCTGGGCTGTGCCAAATGCAGAGAATCAACATCCACCTTGGTGCTTTCCAAAAGCATCTTTTGTTTAGCACATCACCATCCTCACAGCAACAGGAATCAGGGACGTGCTGCTCATCGAGAGCTGAAACAATGAGCTGGACTGGGACCACTGGGTGAGCTGGGACAGGCTCCCCGTTTGCTCTGAAATAATTCCTGGCACACGTTTGAAGAGGATGGAGAGCAAAGAAAGCACTGACAGTCTCAGCTTTGTGCAAGTCCCAGTCTGCAGAGGCACCGAAATCCCAGAACCTGAGTCAGGGACGGCAGAGGCAGCGTGGAGAGGGGGATTAGGGAGAGGCATTAACTGAGGATATGCAGAGAGGCTCCTCTCAGCCCTCCCGGGACCGAAGCACAAGATAAAGTTACGTCTCCATGAAGAAAACCATTCCCACCCTGCCGTGGCTCCAGTCCAGCCTGCAGGACTTTGGGAATCAACTTCCATGGCCATCCCATCTCGCACTGAACCAGGTCTGCGAGGGCGCAGGTCTCCTCGCAGGGAGGAGGGTTCTCACACTCCCATTGTAATCCCTTTTTCAGAGGTCTCTGATAATGTTTCTTCCCCTGCTCTGTTTAATGAATGGTAATAGGGAACACTTGATTAGAAGCCTTTCATCATTTTAGGACTAGGGGCTTTAGCTTTCTGACCTACTTTCCTTGCCAATGAAATTCCATTTTTAGCTTCAACTCAAGGTCTGAATGTTACCCAAATTCAGACCATCTGTTTTAACTGCCTACAGGCTGAGGAGTTGAGCCAAGCCAGGAGGAATAAATGGAACCAGTGTGTTCATATATTAAGTATTCTCCACCCTTTGCGTATTAAATAACCTACTTAGTTGATTACTGAGTCCACACAAACATTCCTGTTTCCTTGGGCAGTACCTGCTGCTCTCATGAGGAATATTCCTGCCACCAGTTGCCCTCAGGTCACCTTTCCTGTACAACTGGAGGAATGAGCAACCTACATTGACTCCCAGTTCCCCTTCTCCCTTGGTTTGGCTTTGGTGAGGGTTGGTCCAGGCTGCCCTGGGAAATTCATCAGGGAATAACCCTCCTCTCTTCCTAATTCTCACCGTTACAGAAGCAACAGAACTTGCATCTCCTCAGAGGAGAACAATTTTAGGTACATCTCAGTCCTTTTATCACACAAAACTCAGTAAGAAATATGAATTTCTGAACCAGAACAATATCAAAAAGGCAACTTTACCTGGAAAATCCCCACTAAGCAACTGCTGACCACAGCTCTACTAAAAATCAAAGTGAATCCAAGTGCTGAAGATAAGCTGCTGCTGCTAGAGCTGATAGGCATCTCCAGCCCTCATCCCTCACAGCTTGGCTGAGGCATGGAATTGCAGCAGAATTTTTAGAGCATCCATGAAAACATTATGAAATGAATTATGCCAGGGAAAAAGAAAACAGTAGTGTGAAACCATGCCAGATCTCGCAGTTGAATACCCAGCTGGGGAACTGCCCAGCTCCAAACAAGGCAGAAAATAAGTATATTTAATGTAAAAGAATCCTAGCATGAAATAGGCTCTGTACTTCCCCGGCCACGGCTGATTTACTGTTCAAGGCTGTCATTTGACAGCCTGTTTGCAGATTCTCTTGTTCAAAGCTGTCGTGGCTCTGTTTACAGCTCAGGCAGCAGGAGGCACCAGGAGCCCCCAAGGTCCCAACCCAAACCAGTCTGTGATTCTACAAAACCCAACTGGACACCCCTGGAGACATTCAAGGTCGAGTGGACGGGACTCTGAGCAACCTGGGGCAGCTGAAAATGTCCCTGCTCACCGCAGGGGGTGGAATAAAAGGCCTTTAAAGGTCCCTTCCAACCCAAAGCGTTCCCTGACTCGGTGGCAGAGCAGCCCAGGGGAGCAGCCCCTCGCTGCGCTCCAGGGCTGAGGCTTTTGGGGGCTCACTCCAGCAGGCAGATGAGGAATGATGAATTAAACCCTAAACAAAAGATCCAAGTATCCCGGCCGCCTTGCCATAGCTGTTAATTCCCTGCTCTTCCATCATGGGCAAAACCCAGAGAGGAATGAGCAGTATCCGCTTTTGTTTCCGCTGGATCATTGGAAGTGACACGATCATTATTTCGCTGGGGGTTCAAAGCAACCTCAGCCAGATTACCTTGGACTTGCACCTATGAAATGGAGGGACAGGAGCTCCTCGGAGCTGTCACGCGCAATATTCACAGTCTGGCAGTGCCACTGAAACCTTCTAGCTGAATTTTAGCCATTTTCCTCTCTTTGTGCAAATCACAACATTGCCGAGTGAATTACTTGGAGCACAGAAAAGGATGTCTTGCACCTGGAAGGCTACATGCTAATTCCATGCTTTATTCCAGCTTTTTCATGCAAAAGGCTTTCAAAATCATGGTCTATTGTACAGTACATAATGTTATTATTCTGTCCTTATTGTCCTAAAAGCAGACGCTTCCAGGCTGGAGCAAAATCTTCTTTTGACTCTCCTGTGCCGGGCAAAAGGTCAGAGAGATAAAGCAGCTCCCAAAGAGCTGTTAATGCCCGTGTGAGGCAGAAATACTGAATCAGGGGAGAGCATTGTTTCTGTCCCAGCTCCAGGAGATGTTTCAGCTTTCCCTGGGTGTGAGAACCACACGGTTTTGCGCCGCTGGGCAGCCGATGTCCCCTGACCACTCAAACACGGTGGCAAGCAAAAGCACAGCCTGAGCGAGGGATGAACGAGCTGCTGCTCCCATTTCTGTGCTGGCCCTGGGACCTCACCCACATCCCCAGGGACACCTGGGCTCTCTGGGGGGCTGCCCCAAGGGGCCTGAACGCCCCCCCGAGCCAGGGGAGGAGGGTTGGAGCTGATGCTCTGCCCAAAGACAGCTCTGCTGGAGAGAAGGAAGGGGTTGTCCCCCCACACTGCTCCTCGGGGACCCCAGAGCTGCTGGAATGAGTCCCGAGGAGGCCACTAAAGCTGATCACCAATCCTATGGAGCCGGGCTGGGAGAGCTGGGAGTGCTCACCCTGGGGGAGAGAAGGCTCCAGGGAGACCTCAGAGCCCCTTCCAGTGCCTAAAGAAACCCATGGAAACAACAGCTCCATGCTAATGGGAATTTATAACCGGA
Source organism: Dryoscopus gambensis (assembly GCA_013389985.1). Lineage (NCBI taxonomy): Eukaryota > Metazoa > Chordata > Aves > Passeriformes > Malaconotidae > Dryoscopus > Dryoscopus gambensis. The sequence goes on along the minus strand of WEIT01033946.1, from coordinate 39,736 downwards.
AACCCCTCCCCAGCTCCTAATCAGGGCTGAAAAGCTGGCACAATAAAAAGGCTGCTGGAAAAGAGCATCCTCTGTGAAGCCATTCCATTGTCACCACAGAGCTGTCGCTGCACCTCCTGATGTCCCTGTACCATAAGATCTTCCAGCTATTTTACTACAGCTCCCTGTTCCCAGGGCTGTGGCTGCTGCACGGAGATGCAGGCTCATCAGAGACGCTGCGAGGGGCTATTTTTAGAGTGAGTCATTTGATGAGCTCTCCGGCACCTTATTTATTGCTGTCTCCAGCTGGGGACCTGAGCAATGTCCAGACACCTCTGTGGCTAAAACCAGGGCTCAGGAGCAGTGACCTCTATTTGATAACGCTTCTCTGCTGACAGGGAGGAAAACAACTGCACATTATGTTGTCAAGACTAATAGCTGCTCATTAGGGTGAGTGACATATGACCCCTTTTCTATCCAAAGAACACAGAAGTCACATGAGAAATAATAATAAAATAATGTTGAAGCTCTGCATGCAGTGCTTTCCAGTCTAAAGAGTGACCACATAGAAGTCACACTCTGATTTTTTTTTTTCCTCCTAGTTTGCCTGTTTAGGGATTTACTTGAAGTTTATGTTGTGTGTACAGTGAATCAGGCTCAGGGTTCACAGTGTTCCCTTGGGAGGAAATGGAATTGAGGGGACAGCAGGAGCAGAAAGGGGGCAAACCAAAGCTGTGCCACTGGAACCATGGCACACACCTGTGTGCAGGCTCTGCAGTCCCTGCGGTGTGCAGAGGGCACTGAAGGGATGTGGCAGCGAGGGCAGCTCCCCCTGACACTGGCACAGCTTCCACGAGTGAGTGCATCTCACTGGCACAGCCAGGGAGCAGGGCAGGGAACCCTGGAATGGTTCAGGCTGGAAGGACCTGAAATCTCAGACCCCTTCCACCAGATGATCCTTCCATGGAGCTCAGCAACTGCCGACGGGCTCAGTGTTGCCATCTAAGTGAATTCCTGGCAAGCTGCGGGGGAATGTGTTTCCCTCCAGGCTGCTGCCCTGGCCTGTGCAGACGAGCAGGGCTGCGGCCACACGCTGACCGCCCGCGCTGTCAGTGACCATCATCAGTGCTGGCTCCGCACGAGGGGCCACTGCTGCTGCTGGGGACGGTCACAACAGGGGGCAGCTCCTGCCCTGGAGAGCCCAGCAGCCCCTTGACCGAACAAAGAGCAAGTAATTAATTGCCATTTCCTTGGTGGGGAGCCGAGGTACAGAAAGCTGCAATGATTTACTGGAGGTCACATTAAAAGCCCACGGAATTTGCAGCCTCCTGTTGTGCTGGTGCAGCTCAAACACCCCGTTAGACCCTCTGCGTGTTAATCATTACCCAACTCCTCTATCTTCTCGCTGCTCTAATGAGATTATTGATGAATTACTTAAAACGCGCTTTCTGTAGAAGTTTTTTAGATGACAAGTTGCCTTTCACTAAACAAATTAATGGGAAAGTTGAGTTCTCTCATTCCAGTCTGGGGAAAAGAAGTTTTGGGTTTGAAATGCCTAATTAGTACTAACTGAAATCCAATAGCTGAGTTTATTTGGCACTGTACCTGGTATAAATATGCCGTGGGGCCATTAGGACCTGTGGTAGCATCAGGACAGAAATAGTCTCTCCAGCAATTAATATTGCAGTAGCTGTGGCTGTCAATAGAGGAGCAGAACAATTGCAGCTTCAGAGGCTCCTCCCAAGCCCTGTCAAAGTCAAAGGGAGGCCTCTCAATAAGTGCAAGGGGATCGACATCGAGCTCTAGCTGGGTTTGCCTCTGATAAACAAAGCTGAGATATTCCCAGACCCCAGGGCTGACATTTCCACGTGTCGGGTCAGCCCAGTGAGGCCAGAGGAGACATCCCCAAGTGCCTGATGTCCAAGCCAGCAGATTCCAGAGGGAGGAATCCAGGAGAATCCTCCACAGAGAGCTGCAGCAGACCAGAACCAGCGCTACCCATTCCAGCTCTTGTCCCTGTGCCTCCTGCTCCAGCCACTGCAGAGCTCTCCTTGTAGCGTCTCTCACAAGAGCTGTGCAAGTGAAGCACTCCATCTCCCCAAAAATCCTTCCTGCTCCAAGGGTTTGATCTGTCCTGGTGGTGCTTTAAAGCACCTTCTCTGAAGTCCCAAGTAATGAGGTAACTCTCAGTCTGCATGTAAGAACAAAACTCCCCGAGACAGACTGTGAGCCAGACACTTATTATTATCCTCTCTACAAATGCACAGAAGGGCTTTCTCGCCGTGCTCCAGGTCACTGACATCATGTTTGAGGCATATGATTAATTTTCAGCCTTATTGTGTTAAGGGCCAGCAGGAGAAAAGTGAGATTTTTTTTTTTTTAGACCAGTGTTAAATGAGGTAGAAGAACTTGTCACTTAGCAAGAGCTTTGAAATGATCTTTGCATAAAGCAGCAGCTAAAAAGTTAATAGACGTGAAGAGCAATCTATTGATTTGAGGCATTCTGAGGGGTTTTGATGTGGGTGAAGGCAGGAGAAGGATTCTACTTGGGATAAATAAGCCTTGGCTAATGGTGCCTGAAGCATTTGATGTGCAAGGAGTCCTGCTTCTACTCAGCCCCTCGCACCAACAAGTTCTTGCATGGGGACAAGAAGTTCAGTTGATAAAGAAGGTGTTTTGAAATATTTGTTTTTCCTCTTGGATGTAAATTATTCTCAGCTCAACTCTATTCCCCTCAAAGCTCCTTGTTGGTCATAGACTGACATCAAAGGTAAAAATAAAGCCTCAGTTGTAATAAATCATTTCTCTTTTCAACATTTGCTGCGCCGAGCACCAGAACACCCCAAATACCATCTGATAGCTCTAGATTTCAATTTTTAGTTTCACGATTTTCTCTAGAGCAGAGGGGCTCCAGCCCTCAGAGCATCTCCATGGCATCCTCTGCGCTTGCTCCAGCAGCTCCACATGCTCTTTATGCAACACAAATTACAGCAGAAGGTTGTTGGGTCCAACCCAACGCAGAGCTTTGTATGAGTATTTTTCAGCTGGTCTCATATCCCTGAGAATTCACCTTTTACTGAATGCAGACTTGGAACAACCCCCAAATTTCTGACTGTGCAGATGGCTGGGGAACTGCTGGGGTTTGAATGGAAGTGTAAATCAGTCCTCATTTGCACCTGGATACAGGGGAATGAGGATGTATGAACCCGCTCCCCAGCAGACACAGAGCTGTAAGTTTGCTGGAGCTCATCTGCATGGGGGGGTGGGCACAGAGGAGTGAGGATGTGAATTTAAACACCCAGCAGCTGCCTGGAGCAGCACTTCTGCTGTGCCACAAAGGTGCCTCTCTGAGGTTTAGCTCAGCCCCCAGCCGGGGCAGGGGGTCCGTGCCCGGCTGGGTGGCAGCACCACAAGCTGTGCCTTGCCTGGCAGAGCTCCGAGCCCCAGTGCCCGCCCTGCTCGCTGCTCAGGGAACCTGGCAAGGCTCTCGGTCTGAAGGAGGGGCCTCCCTCTCTGTTTCTGCCCTGCAGTTATGGTGACATGGTGCCCAAGACGATTGCCGGGAAGATCTTTGGCTCCATCTGCTCGCTGAGCGGGGTGCTGGTCATCGCCCTGCCCGTGCCGGTCATCGTGTCCAACTTCAGCCGCATCTACCACCAGAACCAGCGGGCAGACAAGCGCAGGGCGCAGAAGGTGAGTGACCCTGGGCCCTGCCTGTCCCCAGGGGCTCCTGGGGCACCCTGAGCACAGCCTGGGGGCACCTTTCATCCTCACACCCCGAACAGGCACAGCTCAGTCCCTGCACGCTCAGATAATCCCCCCAAAACTATCCCCAAAGCAGGTCCCACACCGTGCCCAAAACCTACCAATGCCCCCAAGGCTCTGGAAAAGGGACACAGAACAGACAAAATCCACCCACAGCACCAAACACAGCACAAACAACACAAAGGAAGTGCCCAAACCCGCACCCTGCAACAGACACTGATGTAAATCCACTGCCCCAGAGCAAGGTGAGGTACTGTCCTCCCAAAACAAAACACGCACCCCAAAACAGAACAAAATATGCCACAGTAATTCCTGCTTGGCTTTTCTCCAGGACTTGTGGTCTGAAAAACCACTGTTGTCAAATTTCAGCTGCAGAACCCCCCCAACACGTGTTTTAATGTTCTGATGGCACCAACTCTGAGCCACATTTCACACCAGGTTAATGTAGAAACTTCACGCACAACGGGATGGGTTCTTGTAGAAAATGTTCATATTCCATGTCATAAAATTACACCCAGATAATAACTTATCTAATCACATTTCTATCACAAGGAAAATAAACCCATATGATCCCACAAAATTTCAACCCTGGTCCACCCAAAGTCCGACCAAGACAATTCACACATCCTACCTTGGACACAGGAGTGTGTTCCCATCAGGCGTGCACCACCCAGAGCCCTCATTCCTGCACACTGCACTGCCGTGTTTTTGGCTTTGGAAGCAACAGGGCTGTTATTACTCACCTTTCCTGCATACTTGTCTGACACAAAAATATATCTGTGTGCACATAAACCCTTAAATCATCCCCAGGAGCTGTTTATCCTCCTGGCTGCTCCGTTCCTTGTTGTCTCTCTAGTTTCAAATACACTCACGCAGCAACATGAACTTATCAGCACACATACCCCTCAAAGCTGTGACTGGAACACTGGGAAGACACAAAAGCCCCTGGAAATGTGAGGGGATTACTGAATATTCCAAATTCTGAACAGTTTTTGCCAGTAGAAGCTCACTGAGTCACTAAGAGACTATAACAGATTTACTGTATCTCTATTTCAATCTGCTAAATTACACCACAGCCAGAATCAGGTTTTTACAACTGCAAACTAAAGGCCTGAGGTTCTTTTTCTCCCTATGGAATGCTGCCTGCCAGAAATTCAAGACTCAGGGGACCTGATGGAGAACAGTAGTAGAAAAATGTGTTATTTCTGCTTCAGGCAAGCATCTGGGCCGTGCCTGCTTCTTGCATCTCAGGGAGCTGACAGCAGAGACAAGACCTACAAAACCACAAAATTTGGCAGTCAAAACACAAAAGGGGAGTAGCAGAGAGACAGAATCGTGCAGGAATCAGCTGCAGCCTCGGCAAGTCACGGCTGGGTTTTACAAATCCCTGCCTGAGGTTTGACACGGCACGCGTGAAGCAGGGGAGGTGTTTTGGAGGGAGAGTTGTTTATTTGATCAGTCACACAACACAACAGAGACAAAAGGAGTGTAAAGGTATCATAAAGTCCAGTCTGTAGCACTGTTCTGTCAGCAGCTGGCAGTGGGACCCAGTGTGGATCAGCACATTCATTTGGAGAATTTCAATCATTTGCAGAGTGAATTGTCTAAAGTGCAGCTTCACCCAGACACGAGGATTTGGGATTTCACTTGGGACAGGAACAGGTGAGGAGCCAAAGTGTGGGAAGGACAGAGATGCTCAGGGAGAGGTTTGTGGGGACAATGTCCAACAGCCCATTTCAGGAACTGAAGCCTTTGAGAGAAAGTTTTTGTTCTGCTGAAACAGCACCAAAACAGAGACAGAACCAATGTTTCTTCCTCTGATTCAGCTTTTCCCTTTATTCATTGGCCTGTGATCCACTTGGTGACAGGGAGAAGTCATTTGATGCCAATATGATTGATTGCAGCTTTTATAAAGGTTTGCTGTATTGACACACACAGTGTATAATTTCCCCCCATTTGAATTTCTAATTCCCTTGATATTGGTGGAATTTCTCAGTTAAGAAACTTTTCTCAAGTCAGAAGTGTGAGTAATTTTCACATGATCAGCACTGCATGAATACTAAACAGAAGGAAAGAGAGAGAGGCACATTAATGACAGTCCCTCTGGAGATGGTCAGGATGTACAAAGGGACATTAAGGATCTGCTTTGATACCACACTTGTTCCAGCACCATCCCACACTGAACTGAATCCCATCTTCAGAAGCAGTTAAAACTCTGCCCCCATCTAATTAAAGTCACAAAGACATTTGCACGGCTTTTTCCAGAAGGTTGGAAAAATCTCTTTGCTCTCAGTCCGTGAATGTGGAGAGCCCACCAGCAGTGGTTTCTGTCCTTAAGGACAGAATTTAGGAGACAGCTCTGAATCAATGCAATGCCATCCTTGAGCACACCAGAAACTTGGTGAATTATTTTTCTCTTTTAATTGAAGAGTAGTTTCTTGGGTATATAGCAGGATAAATGCTTTGGAAGTTCTATTTAGTTCAAGAATTGTAACTTTTATGATGTACAGGTAGATTCCAAGATAAACCTATAGAGCATATTAATTTTTTTATTCTGAACTCAGACTGAGTTTTTCCAGTGATGAATAACACAGGCAGGAGTGCTGCACAAGCACCAGATTGGCTGGACTGATGTTCCCATTGAAGGGTGGGGTGTGAGAGAAGCTGCACTCTGCAGCCCCCTGGGGTTTCTGAGGGGCTGCACCCCAAAAACCAGGAAAACACTGCCCAGCCCTGTGCCCCTCAGTCCCAACTTTGTCTCTCAGCTGCTGAGGGGGCTCTGGTCTAGCAGGAAGAGGTATTTAAGTAACGTGAATCAAATACCAGGAGGTGGCTGTTACTCATCAGCATCTATTCTTCAGCGAACTGAGGAGAAATGTTCCTTAAAAAGAAAAAACAAAACAACAAGCACAAAACCAAACTACCAGTGATCTAATCAATTTAAAGATAAATTATTCTTTGCCAAACCTGTACTGTGAGACAATTAATTACAAGGAGATCTGGCAAATCTTAATTCATTGTGCTGTGGCATCAAATTCTGTCCTCTGGCATGCAGCAAGGCCCAGGTCAGTGGGAATGGAAGATGAATTGATCATTTGTGACAAGGTTCATTTTGGTAAAATTGTTGTGTTTTTTTCCTTCCCCAACGACTTTTTTTTTTCCTTTTTTGACTGATGTGCTAAGAATAGACCTTCCTGACTTTGAAACGATGCTGTTCTTCAGTGAATGTCACAGCCTTGGATTTAAAAGAGAATGTGACACTTAAAAGCCTTGACAATAGAACGACTTTGTAATTCAGATGATGCTGGAGGAGCCCCTCTCGCTGCGTTCAGTTTGCAGCAAAGATGCACCACGGAGGAGAAGGAGACGGGGAGCTGGTGCTGGGTGGAGGACAACACCTCCCACTTCTCCACCCTGGCAAGAAAAGGCAGAGGCAGCTGCTGACAGCTCCTGAAGTGCTGCTCCTTTAGCAGCAGCGGGGAAGGAGAAGGGTTCATTGTTGGGCAGGCAGAGGAGGAGCGAGCACAGGCCCCAGGCACAGAGCAGGGCAGCAGGGACAGGCAGGGCTGGAAGCTGCGGGCGACACGGAGGGGAGCAGGAGAGCCTCGAGGGATAAAATTTAGAAGGGTCATTTTGGATCTCAGCTTGGGGGAAAGCAAAGGTTCAAAGGGGGCCTCTCACAAAACAAGGTACACACAACATCAGGAAAAATGTAAATGCTCAGACGCTGTGGAAAACAAGAAAAACCCAGCCCTGTTTGAAGTGCATTTATCATTTAATGGTTAGATTTGCTAAATGAGCCGAGATGCTGGAATAGCTGAAAATCTCAGGGGGACTGGCATTGGCCTCAGTGCTGCATTTCACAGGGGCTGCACTGAAGCTGCCAACAAATATAAACCCTTGGTAATCACAGTGCTTGGTTTCAAGTCTGCAGTAAATGTGCTTTTGACGACTACAGCCTCTCAGGGTGTTCAATTCATTTCATTTATTATCTGGTGCCCTTTGACTCCCTGAGAACAAGCAATGTACTGCAAAAGCCTTGAGACAGACTTCTCATTCCATCCTCCAGGCTGTGAGCTTCCAGGAGAGAACCAAGCACAGATTTAGGCAAGGAAAGGACTACCCAGGACAGGATCATTTTGTAGAGCTGCTCCCACATTAAACTCTAATATCGAGCTGAAAACTGTATCGCAGGCTGTCAGAGAGCAGAGGGGATAAACGGGGCGAGGCAGGGGAGTGGACACGCTGTCTGGGGGTGAATTAAAGCTCTCAGTCACAGAGCAATTCCAGCAGCAGAGAGGGATGCCAGGCGAGGGAGAAGCCGGAGCTTTCCCGGTGCAAGTGGATGAGAGGAGGGGGATGGAGGGAGGCTGTTCCATCTCCTCGGGAGATGGTGGCACACAGGCAGCTCTCACTGCAGCTGAGGAAGAGGTAACTATGGAGATGCTTAAAAGGGGCTCCAGCCAAAAGGAAGGAAGAGCAAGGACACAAATGTGTGATTGTTCCTCAAGAGGCACGTTGGAGACGGCCAGTTCCAGACCCTCAGGAAGCAGGGCTGCAGCAGCAGAGAGCACGGAGAGAGGAGCTGGTGCTGGGGAAAGGCTTAATTCTGGATTTGTGTCATCCCTGTACCCATGAGGAAGGCGGCCCACACACCTGTCAATAAAGAGGCCATTATAATAATTGATTTGCTACAGAGCAGGGGAGTCAGCTTTGAAATGTTCTGTTTTTCAGCTGACACCCTAAATTTTGGAGGTGGGTTAGTGAACTTCAGAGTGTGGAAAAGAACGGCCAGAAAAAGTGACTGGAGCTGTCTAAGGAGAGCTCAGCAACAGAACATGACTCAGTTCCAGCAGGGGATGGGGTTGGGAACTTAAGGGGAGAGAGAAACAATAAGGTTAAAACTGGAGCTGGCTGACATTTAAAGAACATGTTTTTTTCAACCAGAATGAATCTGTGTGGAATATGTTTTTGTTGTTGTTGATATTTAACAGTCTTTGACAGGGGAAAAAAAGCTTTTTTTTAATTATTTTTTTAAAAGACATTTCATTTTTGCTGGGCTAGATACCTCTTTCTCTGTTTGTCACATCCCTTAATGGAGTTCAGGGGGGGAAAAAACCCAAACAAACAAATAAGCCAACCAGGAATCCTGCCTCTTTTCTTTCATATGATTGAGGAAAGCAAAATAACATTTTCCATCAGTTCATCTAGTCCAAATTCCCTGAGTCCCAAACTGCATGAGACAAGGAGTTGTCTCCTCTGAAAGGAAGGGCTAAAATCAGTGAGCTCCAGTTTATGGGTTCAGCCTCCAAAGCAAGCCCATACGTCCAAATATTAAAGCCTGCTGTCAACAGTGGCCCGATGCCCAGCTGGAATTCCTTCCACACATATCCAGAAGCTGCTCTACATTAATTTTCAGTGAGGCCCTTTCACATCATGTCTCAGTCACAGCCAGAAAACAGCCTACAAAATACAGGAACCGACTGATCATCCCCGGGGGCTCTCCTGGGTCACCTCGGCACCAGGCTGTCCCTTTGCCAGCTGCTGGATGTCCTTCGGACGCCCAGGTTTGTGGCAGCCTCTGGCCAGATGGCTCCGTCCTGTGGCACAGCTGGCAGGATTTGTAATGGCTCACGCTGCCCACTCCATCCCAGGTGTCACAATAACGCAGGCTGGAACCGCCTCGTGCGGGAGACCCGGATCACAGCGTTCAGCCAAAAAACGCTGGGCAGCCCTATCCTGCTTTGGAATGGGCTTCTCGTGATCAGATTCTTTGCTGTTTATGATCCAGTTAACACTTTACCACCCTGCCTAAGGAAGCAGAATGGGGCGGGCTGGGCACAGCTGAGCCCCAGCAGCTCCCAAAGGAGCGCAGCTCCCAGCCCTGCACCGAGCGCTGCCGTCTGAATTCACGGGCAGGATGCACCACTGCGGCGGGGGAAAGGTCACTGGGAGCGGGTGTAAACTGTGGCCACTAATTTGTCCCACGGCAGGGATCAGCCCGCGGGCAGGAGCCTGCCCTCCTCCCTCACGTCCCTGCCACTGCCACTGCTCGGACGAGCCGATGTCGCAGCAGCGCTGCCCTTCCCTCCTTCCCCTTCATCGCTCCTTCAGTCACGCAGCTCGGAAAGGGCAATTCCAGCCCTGCCCGTGACTGCGGCACACCCAGCGGCGAGGCAGGGCAGCCCCGAGCCGGGCCGGCAGCAGCGATGTGGGATGCGCGAACAGGGGCCAGGGCAGTGTAACCACGACAACCCCGCAGCCTGGGACAGCGGGAGCGCTCCAGCCCCCGGACAGCAGCCAGGCAGGACTGTCCAGCCCCCAGGAGAGCATCCAGGCAGGATTGTCCAGGCCCAGGACAGCAGCCAGGCAGGATTCTCCAGCCCCCAGGAGAGCATCCAGGCAGGACTGTCCAGGCCCAGGACAGCAGCCAGGCAGGATTGTCCAGCCCCCAGGACAGAAGCCAAGCAGGATTGTCCAGCCCCCAGGAGAGAATCCAGGCAGGATTCTCCAGCCCCCAGGACAGCAGCCAGGCAGGACTGTCCCTCCGCAGCTGCCAGCCCAGCCTGCAGCCAGCGTGCTGTGGCTGTCAGCGCAGGGATGTGAGCAGAAACACAGGTTCTGGAGTCTGCACTCCCCCCACGGGAGGGGTTTGGGACGCACTTTTCCCTCAATGCAGGAGATTTGTCAGCACGTATCGCAGGGGCAGCTTCAGTAGGAAAGGCGACTGTGACGCGGCTTTGCTGTGATGCGAGGAGCTCTGGGCAGTTCTGGCTCCCAGCAAGGAACGCTTTTCTCAGTGCTGAAAACTCGCACACGGACAGGAGGGAGGGAGCCCGGGCCAGCAGGGACCTGTCCCAAGAGGGGACACTCCCTGGACCGGTGCTGGGCAGCACCGCCCGGAGCCGCTCCCTCCCTCTCTGCAGCCCCCACGCCATTAATTAGCGCTCATCTATCAGGGCGAGGACCTTGGCATGTGACACCAGATCAAATTCTGTTAATTCCTCCATCCCCTGAATACTTTATAGCTATTAATTAGGGGTGTGAGCCGTGTGAAAGGCGTTATAAAAGTGAGCTCTGGAAACACGGATAAAAAACGACAGACAGATAAATCACGGGCAGACAGATGCTCATCACACTTGGCTGCCAGTGAAACACTGAACCTTATTTTAGACTAATGGAGAACAGCAGCATCTCTATTAATGATGCAGAAAAACATGACAGTCTTTTCTCGGGATTTTTTCTCAAGTAATACATTTCTAGACAAGTTCTGACACCCTGATTTACACCCCATAACAATTCCAACTGTTCCAGACTATTCCCACTACAACTGGGCACCTCTTTAACCACACCCTGGGAGCAATTCTGACCCGAGCTCTAAAAACCTGTTACAGCATTAATACCGTAAAGAAGTGTGTGCAGGAATTTCTTCTATTATTATTTCATGAAGGGAGAGAGAAGGGAAGAGGGGTGGTTGTGTCACTCGGCTGGGCTGCTAGCGTGGGAACTTCGGCAGAGAGGGAGCTTTGAATTTCAGCCAAGTTGCAGCAACTGTGTAAAACATAATTCAATCAAGGGAAACCTGCCCATAAAGTCAGTCCTTACAGAGATCAAGGCCTGACTGTAACCCTTACTGGGTGGATGAATACGTAGATAACTTTAAAAAGGTATTAAAAATAAACAGGGAATCTTCAGAGGATACAAATATGAAATGGTCTCCAGAAAAGCTTACCACTTAAATGTCAAGCAAGGGAAGTGAGAATCACCAAGTTCTACAACAACAACAAGCAAAGTTTATTCTTTTCTTCGCTGTAGAACACAGCAAACACCAGAAAAGGGATGGTCCACGTGAAAAGAAAATGACAGTACAATGACAACTGAGTAAGATTGGCAACAAATACAGGCTGGGAATCAGAAGAAAGAATTTCTGAAATAAATGTCCTGTAGGAGTAAGAGCTTGATTAAGTCTAAGCCAGAGCTCGTTAAGCTCAAGATGAGAATGTCCAAAAAGAAGTTTACAATAGGAGGGGACCAGGCCCAGTGCTCCAGGGGCTTCCTGACCATCCCGCCACTTTTGCATATTGTGACCCTTTGAAAATTCCGTTTCATCAGCCAGGATATCTGTGACTGGTAGAGAGGCCCAGGTCCATTAAACTCCATATTCTGTGCATTGTTCTATAAATAGCCTGAACATGGTGTTCCTCAGTGTTGGAAAAGATTAAACGATAAAGTTCATTGGAAATGATGTTCTGTTGCTTTAATGGTGCCAAGGGTAAGGTAGCATTAAAAGGAGAGGCACAGAGGAGGAGAGGGGAATCTTTCATCTCTGGAAAGTAATGAAGAGGCCCAAAATAAGATCAAGGTCTGACTGTAAGTGGTTCTATCAAATTATATAGGAATATAATGAGTTCTACACTATCTAATTTCCATATGCAGCTCTCTAACATCTCCCCCAAAGCAAAAGTGACAGAATATTTGAACTCGGCTCAAAAGCTGTTTAATGTAAAGATTTGAGAGGAAGCAAAATCCGAATGTGCATACTTTGTTTCTTAGAGGAAGAAAGAGAGGTTAAAAGGAGGAGAAAAAGTTACTCCTAGGCCCTGTACCAGCGCTGTGCTCTGGTGCCACACCATTCCCACAGCAGATGGGCCGTGGCTGCCAGAACAACAACTGCTCCTGGCTGGAGGGGCCGAGCTTTCCAACAGCCTCATCCCCGCCAGCTCCCAAACCCAGGGAGCAGCCCCAGCCCGGCTCCAGCCCGGGCAGAGAGGGCAGAGCAGCGTCCCAGGGCCCTGAGCAGGACAGGCGAGCGGTGCTGCCTCGCTGTGCTGAGCAAAGCACTCCACAGACAATGGCTTCATTTAGTATCTTGTTCGCTCCACTATCTTTGAATGCTTTTTTTAAAATGAAGGATTTTCCATGTTCTGCTCGGCAAGGAAAAGCTACCACAACAGGCCGGGGAGCTGAGCAGGTTTGCACCAGATGAAGGCTCCATCCACTCCCTTTCCAAGCTACAGCTGTGCTCTGAGTTCCCACTCAGAAGTACAAACTGCAGCCCCTGCTGAATTCCTTCCTGAATTTCATGCTAAAAAATTAGTCAAAGGTTCCACAGACAAGACCATTTCGGGAAGGTGAGAACATAACCACAAGAAAACATTTTTTGTCATTCCATGCTCCCAGCCCTGTTGTTTGGCCTGTACAAACTCCTCTTTAACTCTACAATCTGCTTGTCGCCTTTCCATCCTCCAAACTCAACCATGTTCTTCCCATCTAGAATTTAAAGTCCAAACTCCAAACAAGCAACAGATAAAGACAAAAGCAAGAAAAGCAAGTGCTTGCTGAATGGCTGCGATATTTCACCTTGAGATTAAAAACCAGATATAAAACACTGTGTTGATAACTTTGGAGAGCAGCTTCATCTCAGCCTTAGAGGCCCAGTGGTGCTCACCTACTGCAGCAATCACCACTAATATGCAAACTATTAATTACTGAAGAATTAGCATGTGAATCATGGTTAATTTCCTCATGTAGCTGCATTTTCTACCAGGAATCCTCACAGTGGGGTTTTAACAGTAAAGGGAGGTGGGATGTGGACAGAGCGCCCCTCACACGAGGAAGGGCTGAGGGGTGGGACTGCTCGGCCTCCAGAGGGGAAGCTCGTTAATGGATGAATAACTTCAGGTGCTCAGGGTGCGGAGCTGCTCAAGAACCACCTGGACAGAGGGTGGAGGTGGCCCTGCAGCGTTGGATCAGGTGACCTCGTTGGTGTAGGGATAGCTCCAAAACCACGTGGCACAGGGTGGAGCTGGCTCTGGATCAGGTGACCTCATTAATGCTTAAATACCCACAGGTGTGCAGGGTTTGGAGCTGTTCAAGACAGGGTGGAGGTGGCTCAAGATCAGGTGACCTCATTAATGCTTAAATACCCACAGGTGTGCAGGGTTTGGGGCTGTTCAAGACAGGGTGGAGGTGTTCTAGATCAGGTGACCTTGTTAATGCTTAAATACCCACAGGTGTGCAGGGTTTGGGGCTATTCAAGACAGAGTGGAGGTGGCTCTGGATCAGGCGACCTCGTTAATGCTTAAATACCCACAGGTGTGCAGGGTATTCAAGACACAGGGTGGAGGTGGCCCTGCAGAGTTAGACCTATGGTGACCCAGGATGTGATTCCAGAGGCCCTTTCCACCCTCATCCTGAGAGGGATAATGCCAAAAACAGCTCCAGTGCACAGAGGGAGAAATGGATGCAGGGCCTGCACAGAGAGCTCCTGACATGCAGGCACTCCACTCACTGCCTGCTCAAGAACAGAAGATCTGGAAAGCTGACGTTGTCTGGCAAACATGGAATTGTGTCATAGGTTGTAGCTTAATAGTTTATTATCCCACATAAATCAAGAGTGAGCGCTATCTCCATAAGAACTGGATGAAAGTCATTAATAAATAATAATTAGCTGTTTCCTGAGCCTGCCATCTGGTAAGCGTTTCTCCCAGCCAGCAGCTCCTGCTCCCTGCACTTCTCCAAAAAGCAAAAAAGATGAACTCGGGCTCTTCTCTCTCCTCTGCCAGTCCCTTTGGGAAGTGCAGACACCCAGGATCCTGCACCCTCCCCACCCCACCTCAGCTCTCCACCTCTGCAGGTCTTCACTGCCCTTCCTGCTTGTTCCGAGCCTCCCGTTTCTCAAAACCCATCAAACCCCAGAAGTTACTGAGCCCTGCCTTCCATCCTGCTCTGAGAAACACGTGGGCTCCAAGATAACCAAATTAATCATTCTAACCTGTAAGTGGCTGTCATTAGTATTATTATTTTCATCATATAAATTATCTTCCAGATTAGGTCATATGCATTTTGAGATCCTGTGGTTTCCTAGCAACTCCTCTCCCCATCTCCATGCAGACACAGTGTGCCGTTTGCTTTTCCTTTTTTAGCCTCCCTGCGCAGGGGTTATATTCAGCAACAGTGATCTCAGGCCGGCCCTGGTGACCTTTAGTCTGTCACTTTTGGGGGAGAAGATGCAGAAGGCAACCACCCCCCAAAATGACGTTTGCAGCAGAGGGCCGGAGAAGCACGGTCCTCCACTCGCCCATCTTCTGTGCCCAGACCAGGAGCACTGAGCTCTGCAGGACAGGGATGACAAAAACACACCCACGTGTGGTAAAAACTGGCAGAATTTGGAAGATCTTAAACCCTTTTTTCCTGTCAGGCTTGAGCAAAGCGCCACACCCCACACGGACACAGGACAGGCCCCCAAACACCAGGCAGAGCTTGTGTCGCTCGACAGAGACACTTCCACACTTTCCAGAGAATTCCCCTTTGCACTCAGACACTCACAGAAAACCTGAACTGCTGTTTTAGAGCTGTTTCTAGTCCAGTGGAGGAAACTGTCTGGAGGGCCAAACCAATTTTAGGCACCAATTTTAATTAACTTCTCTAGCTGAGTTAATCAAGATATCTACCAAATTTAATCACGATGGGGACCCGGGGTTGGGCGTGTGAGGATCCCAGCCAATCCTTTGTGTAAGGAGAACAGGATTAACTTCTGTCCTGCCCCACTGACATTTTTTAAAATAACAACGTCTGTTCTAAACTACAAAAGCTGTGGGGCTTAATTATTTAGATAGCAAGTGGCCCTGTTTCAAAAGGAAAAGGGAACAGACCTCAGAACCATCTCCAGCCCACATGGAGTACAGCTATTAATATTTGATCCCCTGCTAGCCTGGAGGCAGAGGGAATAATGTTCATTACAACAGCCTGAGACTGAATCCACTTTAACAATTGACTGAACAGAAGATGAGGATGAACCTTTACAGGTGAGGTAAGCTGGGCACTGGCAATTCCTCCAACAAAGGAGCTGATATTTTACCAAGCACAGGGAGAAATGGGAATCTTCAGTGGTGACCATCAGAGCATCCCTGGAAAAACCAGCCCTGCATCCGAAATCCACTCCTGAGTAGAGGAGAGAGGAGATCATTGTGAAAAGTAAGGAACAGACACACAAAGCACATACTTGCATTTAGAAGAAACAATTTAATGGAAATGTAATTATCGGGAACAGAGGGACAATGCCATGTACCTGGAATATGAAATATTCCTCATTCCCGTATCCCGGCTCTCTCCCACAACTCCCATGCCATAGCAGCAGTCCCCATGGATTTTGTTCCAGGTTGTGGCCTCAGGCCAGTCTTTCTCAGCAGGGCCTAGAGCAACACAGCAGTTTGGGAAATCTTCAGAAGAAGTGAAGATCCAATTTCACTTCTCGCTGTGTTCTCAGTCTGAGCCTCGCGCCTGTCTCAGGCCGTGAGCGCCTTGGCCCAGCTCAGAGCTCTCACTCTCACACACTGCTTAGGAGGCTCAGCGTTAAAATGGGACGAGGAAATCTAGGTGAGGTATAGAAAATAAAGCCAATTTCAGATGTCCCCATTTTGGGGGGTCAAAAGACGCCCTATTTTTCAGACTGGTCATAGTCTGTGTCACCCAATTAAAGCTGCAGGCTTTACCCTGTGCATATGTTTGCCTGAGAAATTGTCTGCTTGAGCACAAGGTCTTGACAAATATTTCCAGTATTTCCAATACTGAAGGACAGAGTGGCTCACACCTGGACAGGGATAGAGCTCCTGAAATGGCTCCACTCTCTGGACCCACTGCAGATATTTGCCTCCTGCCTTTCCTCTTCCTACAGCGTTTACCCATTAGCACCTCTAATTAGAAGGGAAAATCACGAGCTCCATGTTATTTAAGGGATTATGCAGCATTTTAAACTACAGCACAATGTAATTATTTTTTAATAGCTGCAGCTATTTCATGTATTTACTTTTAATGGTGTTTGAGTCATAAATTAACAGTAGAAAAGAAAAAAGGCAAATCACTTGACAGAGAAGCAGGCAGCAATTGAAAAGGAAAACTAAAATGCTAAAAGGAATTAACAAAAATAATTAAAAAGGAAGAGGTAGGGTCCTAGTTTTTCTTGTTTGCATTATTATGTACTGCTTCTTATCATCTAGCTTGTCCCCCTGGAGACGTGTATTTTTGGACAGCGTTCTTTTATCAGATGCCAGAGTTAACGAGGCCCCGCTGCGGGGACACGGGGCCGGGCTCGCCGAGGGCCCGCGGTCCCCGAGCCGCTGCAGCGCGGGCAGGGCAGNGGGTGCCGGGGAAGGTGAGAGATGCAGGCAGCACCCGCGCAGAGCACCCGGACGCTGAGCATCGGCCCCGGCCCTGCGGCAGCACGGCCGGCACGAGGCCCCCGCGCTCTGCATCGCACCCAGAAACGAGCTCTGGGAGCACAAAGCAGCCTGCAGCACCCCGGGTCCTGCCTCTGGGGGGGCTGCCAGCACCCTGGGGCAGGTGATGTGCTCCAGGCA
>WEIT01033946.1:11313-21754 GCA_013389985.1 Dryoscopus gambensis | reverse complement strand
TCCCTGCCCCGCTCTGTTCCCCATCCCTGCCCCGCTCTGTTCCCCAGCCCTAACCCCTCTCTGTTCCCCGCAGAAGGCGCGCCTGGCGCGGATCCGCGTGGCCAAGACGGGCAGCTCCAACGCGTACCTGCACAGCAAACGCAACGGGCTCCTCAACGAGGCCCTGGAGCTCACGGTGAGTGCACGGCCTCCCCCTGCCCAGCCGACCCCCGGGCCCCCTCCCCATCTCTCATCACTGCTCACCCCCAGCCCGGCACGTCACACACTGCACATGTGGCGTGCGGGCACAGCTGGAACCCAGCTGCTCGACTGGGTGGCAGGGAAAAGCTTCCTTGAGCTCCTCGGTGAGCTAGGAAAGGATCTGACTTTCCAGCAAGGAGCAGGTTCACAGCTCGCTCTGATCCCTGGGTGTGACAGAGCTGTGGGAGCTGGACTGATTTACACAGCCCACACTATAAATATCCACTGCCTTCCATTTATTTTTTAAGAGTCTAATGTGTCCTATCTGATCATCTCCAACAGGACAGGAAAATATTCCCTAGCTCCTGTTTCAGGCAGTGTGGTGGTGGGTTTATTTTTAAAGGCCTCCGGAGGCCTCTGGCTGCTCAGGAGGAGGAAAGTTTTAAATGCTCAGATTGCTCAGCAGAACCTGCAAACACGAGAGGAGGTTATTACGTTAAGCCTGATCAACACCTGAGCAGGTATTAGCACATTTCATGGATTTCATTTCAAATAAATCAGCCTTTCATGCACGTGGGGAGCAAAGAGAAAGATGAGGAATGTTTGATTGAGCCCCAGAGCTGCCTAGAACTCATTTGTGCATCCTCACTTGGGATCTAATCCTCTGCATCACTCTCCCTGGGACACAGCCCTGCTTTTGTGCCCAGAGAGGAGCAGCAGAGCTGGGGAAGGGTCTGGAGAATAAGTTCTCTGAGGAGTAGCGGAGGCAGCTGGGGGGGCTTTTCCAGCCACAATGGTTCCGTAAAATCTAAGCTGAAAAACCCTTCCAACCCCTGTAAAAGCTGCTCGCCAGGACATGAGCCCACTCCTGCCCCAGCTCAGCGGGCTCGGCACAGGGGAGTCGTGCAGCACCTGGTTCTGCACGTAGGATGTGCTCAGCGCAGCCTGAGACACACAAATCTGGCCCTTTGCAACTGGAATAGTCTCTAAGCTGCTCTTCACACCACGAAGCACTTCACACCAAGTACAGATTTGGAAGGTGGGGGGCCCGGAGCAGTTCTGTTTTCCCTTCCGAAACAAGTTGGATCCCTCTGACTGCACATCCAACGTTGTCTCCTGCTCTGCAAATGGCAGCCACGCTCAGGAATCTGTTCCTTGGACCATATGTCACTGCTGAGCAGTTCGGGAGGAGTTTCTGTATCAAGGGAAGGCCGTGACTGGTCACACCTGTCCCAGAGCTTTATCCCCACACAGGAAAGGCTCAGGACTGTGAAGTCAGGTCTGCTCGGATTCTGCCATTTCGTTACCCAGAAAACATGCAAAAATTTGACTAAAATTTAAAAATTTCATTTTAAACTTTAGGTTTCTGGTCTTTAAAAATTTCCAAGAGAGCTTAGCAGGATCACTCAGTTTACACTTGATCTTCCAGCCTGTCATCCCAACAAGGATCTCCTCACTTCTCTTGTCAACCAAAACTCCCTGCCAAGACCACTCAGGGAGGAGCAGCTGACACACCAATGTTTAAGTCCAAAATACAGGAGGCTGAGAGAAATATTTGGCTGAATGGGTTCATTTTTTGGCACCTGCCCAAAAATAAGTGGGAAAAGGATCATTTTGGCTACAGAGCTACTGTAGACACAGGAAGGAAAACAGAAACATTTCTAAAGAGGTTATAGAGGATTTTTTTTTTAGCCATTAATAACTAAATTTAGATCTATAGCAGCTCCTATAGCAGGTTTTCACAAGGTTTTCTGGCTGTAACTTCCTTCCTGGTGGGCTCATAGCTCTAAGTCAGAGAATCCCAGGAGGGTTTGGGCCAGAATCAAGACCCAACATGTCTCCAGGTAGTGGCACTAATTAATTACAGAACTGCAGAGCATTCTTCCCTTCAGGTGTACATGACCAGTTCAACTCCACGAGGCAAGATTCTATGTCCTTTCGTTTTGTGGCAGAACAACAAACTCTTCTGAAGAGTACAGAATGTGAACGACAACACAGTCTAGACAGCCAAATTTTTTAAGCTGTAAAAACGTAAAGGAACACGACTTGTGTAGCTGCTGTAACAGGCACCAGAATATTATCTCCATACTGTGCATATTTGTCAGTCAAATTAGTGTCAAACTGCTTCCCTGCTCAGGTACAAGTCCTGTTTTGACACCTTGCCCAGGATCTGTGTGAGCAGTAATGGGCTGCACATGGCCAGGCTGCTCTGTCCCCCAGCAGTAATTCCAACTGCAATTACTCCACGGCCGTGACTGGACATCATCCCTCCCACCCCCAGTGATGCCACAGCTCTGGGCTCCCTGTGACTGTCTGACAAGGGCCCAGCAGATCGTGCGGCGCTGGGAGGGGTCACCACGGCCCCGCGCCGTGCCCCGGCTGTGGCTCTGCAGCCAAACCAATAAATTGGGAAACCAGGACTGCTCGGGGTTCCGGAATGTGTCAGAGTGTCCTTCCACTGGCACAGAATGAACACTCTGACACCATCGTCCACGGGAACAGCACGTCTCCGGCCCGGAGCCTCCCATCAGAGTGAGGAAAAGGCGGAGAAAAGGATTCATCCAAGGACAGCAGCAGGAAGAAGATCTGCTTCCAGCAAGAGTGCAGGCTCGTGCTTCACAAACATGTGGATTTGTGGCATTTGCCATCTAGACACGAAGTACTCAGACTGTTTTCTTCTCATTTGGAGATTTTTTTAGTGGGCTTTATGTCAAAAGTGCTCAAGGGATGGTGAGCTCCTTCCCATGGCAGCAGCCTACATATCCTCTTAGCACTAATCTCCTTGTACAGCAGCTGAAATTCCCTTTTAGCTGCGGTGCCAGGAGGTGCATATCCCGGGAGCAGGAGGCTGGGGGGTCTGGTGCCTTTTCCCAGGGCCCAGAGAAGCACTGTGGCTGTTCCCTGGGCAGGGCCGGCCCAGCCCCTGAACCAGCTCACCAGGGCCCAGGGATGGAACTCTGAAACAGAGGAAAAGTGGAAGAATTTTGGATTTCAGAACTGACACCACAGTGTGCTGCAGCCTCCCCCCAGGCAACCATCAGTTCACTGAATGTCTTCCAAGAGCAAACTGAATGGTAACTGGCATCAAATCTTTGGCATCCGTGCTCAAAGAGCAAAGCTCTCCTTCCCCCACCAGCTCTTCCACTGCAGCCAAACTCTTCTGCTGAAAACACAGATTTTGTTTGCCTGCAGTAACACAGGAACCTCTGATGCAACCTCTGTAGGTTCCCCTTCCCCAGCACTGCCCCCAAAATGCCAGGTGTCTGGGATGCTGGCCCTGGCCCTGGCCCAGGGCAGCAGCTCCTGCAGATCCCATGCCTAACTTCCACCTGGGCTGGCCTCGGGGGTTTCCTGCCCTTTGCTTCTGGAAACACTGAGCTGACTGAGAAAAATCCCCGAGGAAGATAAGGTACAAGTCGGGCTCCCTGACACTCCAGGCTATTCCTGGTCACTGCCATCCTTGAGCCCTCTCCCTCAGGGCCGAGCCCACCTCGTGGGGGAAGGCAGAGGGAGAACCGGGGCTGTGCTGCCAACACCTACAACTGGCTTGGGTCTCCTGCCAGAGCTGTGGAAGCTCTGTCTTGGCTCTCAGACCCTTTTTAGAGTTCCTCTCAGGCAAATCCTCATAAAAAGATACTGTTTGCAATATGTGCTCTTCCTCTCTCTTTTCCCAGTGTTTTAGTGCAGCATGATCTCTGCTTTAGGGCTTCCAAGGGCCTCCATGGGAAATATTCCAACCCAGACTTCAGCGGAGTCAGTCATCTCAGCAGGAACCAACAGGACCTGCTGGATGTGCTACCTCACCAGGAGGATTGTTAATAAGAAAAATGGAACTGATTTTTTTTTTAGGCCACTTCTAAAAATACGTCTGGGAATGTTCATCCTCCAAAACAACAGCAACAAAAAATCCATAACCTGCCTAAGAAGCATTCCCACAGGAATCTATTAATTCTGTGTACAGGAAGTCAGCTTCCCTAATGTCCCACTTGAGCTGTGTTTTGGCACCTGTCAGAGACAGAGTTATTCCTTCACTTAAGGATCACAGCACCAGCCTGGGAATGGCATCCAGAGCAGGCACTTGCAGGGAAGCAGTGGGACACAGGGCTGCATTTAAATGCAATGCTTTAACCACAGCTGAATTTGATCCCCTTGAGAGCAACAAGCAATGTCTTGGCACGATGTTCTGCCACCCATTTCCTCTCCTGAGCAGTCAGATCCTGCTGTTCTGCGTCTGAGCAGTGATTCAAGCCGTGCACATCCATTTTTGACTTTCAGATTCAGGCCTTACAGAAGACACGAGGCCCCCCTTCCTTCTGAGGCCCAGGGACACATCTTACAGCACCTAATTGCTGCTTTAATGCACGTCATTGTCTTTGGGAGTGCTCATCCTCAAAGACACACAGCGGATATCGAAGGCAGTTTCGAGACCAGAAACTTAAACAGCAGTAAGAGAAATCCTTAAACCCCCTGCCCCCTGTGCAGCCGCGGCTCAGGAGCTCTGGGCAGGGGCACAGGTCAGGCAGAGCCAGGGGAAGCCAGGCAGCTTTGCTTTGCCTCCTAACACAGACTCGAGGTCAGGGGACATCTGTTACCATTCAAAGGTCATGGCAAGCTTAGAAGTCTTAGTGTATTTGGGAAAAGTACAGCAGCACAGATTCTTTTTTCCCCTTTGCCTTCTGGTTCCTGGGCTCGGCAGCCCTTCCCGTATTCCTCCCTAGCTACAGAACACCAGAAACACACGGGGTTTGAATCAGAGCTGAGTCCACCCGAGTGGACAAGCGAAATCATTGAGAAAAACATAGAGGAAACCTCCTAAGAGTGAGGAGAAACACCTGAGAGCTGGCAAGACTGAAATTGTTATCCTTACCCCTGTGGAAGCTCCTGCTGGTACCGCTGGTTCTGTTTGTTCTCATGGTTTTACACCTGGTTTGGGTTTTGTTCCCCTCCTCTTTTTGTGGCTATTCAGGGATCCACCGAAGAGGAACAGCACATGACTAAAGGCACCTCCTTAATCGAAAGCCAACACCACCATCTGCTGCACTGCCTGGAAAAAACAACCGTAAGTACCAACACAACCTTCCAGGAGGAGCCTGCACACGGGGTGCTCTGAGCTGACCCTGACACACTCCCGCCGAGGCTGGCGCTCATTCTGGGCTCCCAGGAACATTCTGCAATGGGTTAAATGCACTTCTATTTCACTGTCTTTAAAATAATTCCTGTTCAGAGGGATAAAGATGGGGTTATGTGCTACCCCTCAGTCACCCACGCCTGTTCAGGGCCAGCAGCAGCTTCTCAGTCAGGTTCATCTGAACACAAACAAATTTTCAGCAGGGGGTTAGGGAGATCCTAGAGATAAAAAGTTTCATTTCTTCAGTGCTCCTGGAAGAGAAGCACAGTGCGTTTCCGTGAGCTGCCTGTCCCACATCACACGCCCATCACTGCTGCTGAGCAGCACTAAGGGGCAGTCCTGCTGCCCTGGGAGGAAGATGCTGCTGGTGACTCCAAACCACAGCCTGGTCGCCAGTGCCCACAGGCTGGGAAAAAATAACCTTTAGCCCTGCAGATGGCTCAGAGAAGATGAACTCTGCTCAAAGGTTTAAAGGTTGCACACATCTTTTCTCATCTCTGGCTGCAAGGGCAGGTGATTTATCCCAAAGCTGCTGGGGCAGTTTGTGCAGCATGATGTTTCTGTCTGCCTCCTGCAAGGTGTTGGGAGCCAGAGTTCTGTTTTTCATTACTGGCTGATTGTGTATGCAGAAGTCTTTGGGAACATTTCGGATATTTATTTGATACATATGTTTTGCTTCCAGGTTTATAGAAAAGGTTCTGCAGTAAAGGAACACATTATCTTTACCATGAGTCATTCTAGAGAGAATAAAGAGAGGTTAACACTTGAAATATTCATGCCTTTTTCTATCTGCATCCATCATCAAATGTACTTTTGATTTCTGACTTGCAAGGGTTTCTTTTAGACAAATCACCTTCACTTCCATAGTTTGGCTTATGCTGGAACAGCACCACTTAGGCCTCAGAGATACACTGGAAGAAGCTGAGTAATTAATTACAGTGACCTGAGCCCAACGAGCTCTAGAGGTCAGCGTGCCGAGGGCAGTGAACTGGTTCTTCCTGTATCAATGACTACTGAACTTGTTTTATACAACTCATCTGGCCTTTATTTCAATGTTACATTACCAGCAGATATTTCGCAACCTGACTCTTCAGTTTAAAACTTTTTGCCTAAAACCTTCAGTACTATTCACAAAAACACTTTCGTTTGAAAACTTGAACAAATTGGCTAAAGCAAACAAAACCAGAAAATTTAAATTGCAGTAAAAGCATTTTTAAACACTGAAGAGTCATTCTGTGAGCGAGTTGTGGGAATGGAATGAGGAATGTACCATGGTTGCAAACTTGTTTCAATGGGCAATTCACCTTTCCTGAGAGGATTCTCAGAGTATGTTATTTATTGACCTGGTCTCTGGGTTGTCACTGGCACACACTTCCAGCTGAGTGGCTGTGAATGGCTCACAAATCTGCTGTGTCAGATGACAAAGTGACCCTGAAGTACTTGTAGCCACCACAACAGAGATTACTTTGTCATATTCCCACAGCAGATGGAGTTTGTTCAAACAAAAGGAGGTTTTTCCCCCTCTCAATTCCAACTCCCAGACTGAGTCTGGACATTCACATGCTGTATTTTCTCCAAGTGCTGAGTGCCGTGAACCCAGTCCTTCAACCCAAACCCTTCTTCTGTGTTTTCACAGAGTTTGATCAAACCCCACAGTCCACTGGTGACACAATGGCAGAACAATCCCAGGCTGTGGTTTGTGAATCAGCAGCTGAAACTTTGTTTGCCTTTGCCTTTGGCTCTCAAAAGATCAAAGTAATAAAGTTGTTGTGGGTTTTGTTCTGTTTCCATGAACAAAACACTCAAAAGCTGAATTGTCAGAAGGATTCTGGTTCAGGGGTTTGACAGAAGGTCCTGTTGCCCATTCAAACTTGAGCTGGAATGCTGAGACAAGAGATGCAGTGCTGGGACTAAACTTCTGAATGCTGGAATGGACAATGAATTGTGTTTTTATCTTCTGTTGGCATGTTGTCCCGTAGGGATTGTCCTATCTTGTGGATGATCCCCTGTTATCTGTACGAACTTCCACCATCAAGGTACTTCCTTTTCAATTCGATCTGTTTTCTGTATGGTCTCTGTGACATGTCTGGACAGTGTTTGCTCACTTCTCGTTCTGGTCTTGTCCTGGGCAGTTTGTGCACGTGGCTCCCTTTGGCTTCCCAGTGCTCTTGTCCCCTGTGAGTTGTCACTTGTTCCAGTGGAATCTGATGGCTGCCTTCAGCATGGGTGCTTTTGTTTCCCATCTTTTCTGAAGCCGACAGGGACTGGATGAAGTCTGTTCACTCTACCTGGGTGGTCATATCCACACGTAGGAGTTCTTTCTTTCAGGATTTCTTGTTCCTTAGCACAAAAGCTCTTTACAGATTCCGCTTTCTGAATTTCCTCCCCCCTGAACACTTTCCCCTCTCCACTGCCATGTTTATTGCTCCCAGCTCGTGCACTGCAGGGATGCTTTGAACCCGACAGCCAATGCAAGCACTAAGTTCTGTGGCCAGGAGATCATGCAGAGAAAGTACAGTCCTGGTCCCAGGCATAAGGAAAAGGAGCATGAGCTCCTTTTGGGTTTCATAACCATGTGGCATTCCAGACTTCTTGAGGCCATTCTGGAATCCAGACAAGAAGTGAACAGGAATTCAAACCGCATGGATTTGAACCCAACAGATTGACAATCCCAAACTGCGTGAGCAGGGCAGCAGTGACGCCCTCACGCTTTTGTCACTGCAGCAGCTCCTCTTGTTTCCCTGTGGACACAGGAGAGCAAAATCTTCCGCAGTTGCAGTGAGGGCAGAGTAAATTCTTTTTAGGATCTGCCCGGTGCCGCCGTTTCCAGGCGCAGAGGCAGAGAGCATCTCCCACAGCGCAGGGGCTGACACCCCCAGCCCAGGCTGTCGGCGTCCCCAGGGGGTGACAGCTCTGCTTCTCCCCTGCCAGAACCACGAGTTCATCGACGAGCAGCTGTTCGAGCAGAACTGCATGGAGAGCTCGATGCAGAACTACCCCTCGTCCCGGAGCCCCTCCCTGTCCAGCCACCACGGGCTGACCACGTCCTGCTGCTCCCGGCGCAACAAGAAGACCACGCACCTGCCCAACTCCAGCGTCCCGGCCACGCGCCTGCGGAGCATGCAGGAGCTCAGCACCATCCACATCCAGTGCAGCGAGCAGCCCTCCCTCACCACCAGGTACCGGGAGGGGGGTGCTGGGCGCGGGGCCCAGCTGTGCCCAGCTGCAGGGCCGGCAGGGCTGCTCCCAGCCACGGGCAGGGGCTGCTGGCAGCAGCTTTGTGTCCCTCCCAGTGATGACCCAAGGGAAGGGGCTCCTGGCTGTCCTGGGAAGAGCCAGATCACAGCCAGACTCCAGGGCAGCTTGTAGGTGGATATCAGGAGGAGGTTCTTCCCCAGGGAACGGGCACGTTGGCAAAACCAGTGGGCCAGCAGTGTCTGCCAGCCAAAGCTGCTGGAGAGCTGACGAGGTCCCCCTGGAACACTCCACTGATTGCCGTTGTCCAAAAGTCTAAATTGCCACCCTAAGCATCACTGGGAAACAAATAAGAGGAATTTCACAATGGTGTCTTAGTAGCTGTGACCTAAAAAGCCATAAAGGACACAGGCAAAGTGTCCCTTAATAGAAAATGTCTAAAATTTCATTTTATACACAAATTGCTGAAAAAGAATCATTTATTCACCATATAATTCCTGCAAATATTAAATTACTCTTTAAATCCCCCTCAGCCCATTAAGTTTTTTGTGCACCAGGGCTGGTTTTGAATGTCCCATTCCTCTTCTCCTCACTCCTATCAAAGGGATGTAGAAACTGAAACAAAGCTGCCTTTAGGGCAGCAAGAGATTACTTTCTGCCAGAAGGGCATTTCAGAGCATGAATTATGAATGAGTAAGTACAAAACAAGTCTCCAGCTATTTCAGTTTCAATATGACAATATTTTAAACCAGCACCTGAAGCAGTAATTCACGGGAATGTCAACTGCTCTGGGTGCTAAATCAGTCGCCGGTGATATTTTAAATGTCAACACTTATTTCACTTGCTTACCAAACTGTGCAAGGATGGAGAAAGTAAAAAAGGTTTCCAGTTGTTTTTCGTGTGGAATGCAACCAGCTGGGTGTACTGGTTGCCAGTGGCAGGAGCACCCAGGGCCTGAGGCTGCCCCACTCTCAGGCTGTGCCCGAGGCACCCAGGGAGCGGAGTGGGTTCTGTTCCTGGTGTTTGAGAGATCAGAAACCATCCTCTGGTGAGTCACTCCGAGATAACAACAGCAACAGCTTCCCAACTGGGAGCTTTACATTTTGAAAGGACAGGCCTTGTGTTGAAAATGAACATGTTGGGCTGGTAATAGCAGACTCCTGTAGCTGTGCAGATGCACAGAAATCAACCTATCATTTTCCCTCTGTAATTAATTATAGGATGCAATTGATGCAGATCTAATAAGAATGCTCCCAGCTGTCAGATCCTTGAAACTACTGCAGAGAGAAATAAAATAGAAAAGATCAAGGGACAGTGAATATGAAAGAGGTATTTGAAATGCAAGAAAGACAACATCTTTCTCAGAAAGAACTACCTGTGCTCTGAAAAGATGCCATACACAGGACGGTGTATTTAGATGTCCTTTTAAATAAACTAGAATTATGCAAGAAGGAAATGGAAACAGAACAATTTGCCCTGTGAAAGGCTGTATCCTAACCAGGGGGAACATTACCAAAGCTCGGTGTAATCTGTATAGACATAAACGGTGCCTTGCAGGAACGGGGGGAGTTTAAGTGGAGTCTTTGAATATCTCAGCTGAATAAGATCCTGATTAAGAACCACAACCATTCCCATCCTTTCCACTACCTCATTTTGAGAAACAAGCCAAGCACTAAATTTGTTTTCCAGTCGTTCCAGCCTCAACATGAAATCAGATGATGGGCTGAGACCGAACTGCAAAGCTGCCCAGATCACCACAGCCATCATCAGCATCCCCACGCCGCCGGCGCTGACTCCCGAGGGCGAGAGCAGACCCGGCCCGGGCAGCCCCGGCCACGCCACGAACATTCCCAGCTCGGCCACCGCCAACATCGTCAAGGTGTCCGCCTTGTGAGCCGCGTCCCGCGCAGGAGCAGCCGGAGCCCCTCTCCCTCCGCC
>WEIT01033946.1:0-11212 GCA_013389985.1 Dryoscopus gambensis | reverse complement strand
CCCCTGCGGACACGGCTGGGGCTGGGCAGCGGGAGGAAGGGGCCGGCAGGAGGAGGGACCCGCGTGCGGAGCGAGCTGCGCCGCGGCACGGGGCCAACGGCACCGCGGGGCTGCAGGAGGCGATCATCACGGCAACCGCAGAGTCACGGAAGCGAACGGAGATATAACACTGTGCATCGCAGCACCTTTTTAAAGGTTTTTAATGGATAATATTTATTCATGAGGAAATGACTGAAAAGGTGAAAAACAATGGATTTTGTGATTTTTTTTTTTCCCTTCATGGAGCAGAACCTTTAAACCAACCAAAATTTCACTTTTTTTTTTTTCTTTTATAGGAAAAGATTTAGACAAAAGAAGCCACCTGTCACAGCAGTCCCCTCCAGGGCTCTGTGTGTGTGCGTGTGAGCGTGCAGAGCCGCGGCACTCGAGGCGGGGCCTCGCCAGCCCAGGTGCGCCGGCACCCCCTGCGCACACCCACACGCACACACACACCTCCCGCCCCCGGGTTAGACTATTTTGTATCCGCCTTTTAAGTCAATACAGTGCAATTGCAAACGGTGTGTTTGTCTGCTAATTATTGTCTGTGGAAACATATTTGTGGAGAAAAGCAAAAACAACAAAAAAAGAGACAGGCTTTAGTAGAGTTTTAGTCCCACCTGGGTATCTGCTTTCTATTTTTGTTATCACTTACTTGTAAGAGTGTGACTAGACTACAGTTCTGTATTTTTAAAAAGGAAAAAAAAAAAGGTAGGATTCTTTTTTAATACTGTGCACACAAATGGCAAAGAATGAAAGCACTGAACTCAACTGCATCAAGCGTTCATGAGTCTAACAGAGGTTCCTTGTAATGTATGCCCATGATTTTTAAGTTTTGGTTTCTAAATGGAAATTTCTTTGCTAGCACTGGACGTATAACCCATTGTAAATAGTAGCCAAATAATGTCTGGATTTATACTTGATAATAATTAACCCCAGAGCCAAATATCTTGCATGGACAGAGAGGTATTTGGCTTTTTCACAGTCTTAGGGCTCCAGTTGTCCCATCCACGGCTTCTGGGCTGCATTGATTTCGGGGATAGACGAGGTCAGCAATTTCAGTACTCCAGTCCCAGCACAGGATCTGCCTGAGAAGGGGGAGCAGTACTGGAGTTTGGGAAACGTTGATAACGTGTGGTACAGACAGCGTTTTCTTTTCACAGTTCTACACTTAGTTTGGGCAAAGTCTAACCATGAGCTAACAGATAACCAAAAACTGCAGAACACTGTGTGGTGCCACCAGGTACCTCATCCTGTGCCTGAGCCGTGCTCAGCCCTGGCACCTCGTCCTGACCCCTTCCAGGAACGATTTCCCATGAGGAAATTCATGGACCTGACACTGATTCCCCCCTGCCAAGAGGAACCTTTTCCTGCCATTCTGCCCTCCTGGAGCCCCCTTTTACAGGGGGATCCGTGAAGGGCAGAGTGAGGAGCATCCCCCACCTTCCCACCTGCCCCACCCTGTCTGGCTGATCCCTTGGTCATGCACAAACCTCTCCAAGGCCAATGCACTGCCCCCAGCAGCCTGGAGGGAGCGGGGAAAGACATCCCCTGTCCTGTTCTGAGCAGTGATCTCACCAACGTCAGAGTCAAAAGGACGGCTCAAAGCGTGTTTGAGGCTGATTCAGCAAAGGGATGATTTTTTTTAACATTTGTCATAACCCCTCCCGATGTAATATTTATATGCACATATACACACCCATGTAACTAATGACAGACTCATACATGTATAGATAATTAACGCTGACTTACACATACGAGCTGGCACCCTGCTTTGGTAGCACTCCTGCTGCAGTGAGCGATGGCTGATGCATTAACTCAATACCCTCCCCAGAATCCTACAACATCCTAGGAACAGCGGGGCTATGGCTGAGCCTCCAGTAGCTGCACCAGCTTCTAGTCATTTATTCCAGTGCTGTAATATGTTACCCAAAACTATGTTTAGTCCTGTTTTAAAAGATTAAAATGCTCTGCCTTTTGCTGCTTCCTGTAGGAGGTTATACTGCAGTTAATCTGACCATTACAGAGTTTTTTTCTTGATGTTTTAATTTAATTTTTGCTTTAATCTCATTAACTGTCATCATCTGAGCACCCCTGCCCTTCTAGATCAGAGGCCTTGCTCTCCACCACTTGCCACCTTTGCAACCTCATCTCCACTGGCACAGAGTGAGGGTGGAATGCCCCCGTGCTGACAGGGGACAGGAATAGAGTCAGGGATTCCACATGGATTCTTGGTGCTGCCTTTCTTACTCCTGATTTAGCGTGGAGTGGCGAGCAAGGCACTTCACGTCTCTGTCTCTGTAAATAGCCATCGAGGCAGCCCTTGGCCAAAGCACTGCTGGGGCTTTTAATTGCTGTCAATCAAACTTTTTGGAAAAGAGAATATAACATTCAATTTTAAGAGATTTTAAAAAAAAGGAGGAAAGCCAGTTCCAGGAGTTTCTGGCTGGCTGCTTGGGCTCTGACTGCCAAGGCAGCCACGGCCTCTGTTCTCTTCCCCAGAACAGGAATTGTTATCCCTGCTGGGGAACCACGGCCTGTGCCTCTGCCATGACCCGGGCAGCTGCTGCCCCACGCTGTCAGGTCCTCAGCACAGGCTCTCCGAGGATAAAAACACACAAAATTAAGGAAGTCTGAGCCTAGAGGAACAGGGCTAAAGGTATTTTTAACAGAGGCATTAGCTCCCTTTATCCTCTGCAGTCGCCCGAGTAAAGCTTCAAAAGCTCCTGGGACTGGAAAAGCTGGGCAGGAGGGCACTGAGCCCCCCGGGAGGGAGCTGGGGACAAGGACCCATCCCTGCAGGGCTGCCCCGGGGCTGGACACGGGGAAGGGACAACGGGGAAGGGACGGTGTCCACGCAGCCGGGCAGGGAGCTGCACCGCGGCCCCTCGCTCCCGACCCAGGGGAGGCACCGCAGCTCCCCCGAACCCCAGAACCCTTCAGCAGCTCCGAGAGAAGGCCGAGCCACCCCCGAGAACTCCTAAGGCAGAGCTTCACCCGCAGGACGCGGATCGCTCCCTCCGGCCTGACCAGCAGCCCGGCCCTGGAGCCCGGCACAGACCCAGCCCCGGGCCTGCCCTCCCGGCCGGGTCCCTGTGCCAGCACAGCCCCGGGGGCAGGGTGGGCTCCGGGGGCAGAACGCCTCTCCCAGGCAGAACGGCCCCGCGAGCCCGGCGGGACGTCAGCGCGGGGCTGGCACTGCAGGGCACAGCCTTCCCCCTCCTCTCATTCCTTACAACCTTTTATAGTTTTAGAAAAGCTCCTTTAAAAAAGAGATAAAAATGGATTCTTTGTACACAAAGCAAGTGGAAGGGCATTATTTTTTCAGACTTTCCTAAAGCAATATTAAAAACATCAAAGGAGAAACTCCTTTTTCTGAGCATTTTATTTCCTTTCCAAAGCTTTTTCTGGAGGAAAAATATTTTCACCGATTTTCAGCCTCTTCTATCATTAGATTTCCTCTCTTCTTACCTGGCACTGAGCTGCTAACAAGATTCACACCCAGCTGGCAGCAAATGATGAAAAATACCTTTCACGCATAGGCTCTGACTTCCATCTACTCTTCCCAAAATCCACCTTTTGCTTTCATTCTCCTTAAAAATCTTAAGGACAGCCCTAAGGAAGAGGCCACAGATGACATCTTGGCACACAAAAATTGAAGAATTAAACAACTGAACCCATCCTCCACTAGCACAAGATTGTTCAATAGACAACCCAAGTAACACACATGGCTTTAGTTCGTGGATAATTCAAAATAAATCTTTCTTTAATTGGCCAGAAAGACTAAGTTTAGTAATGCCACTTGTTTAACACAAACCTGTTGCTAATACACCTGTCCTGCAAGCCAGCATTTGTCATTCTCGTCTAGACGGCTTAAGGTGTGTGCATGAAAATCAGATTAATAGCAGCTAAAGAAAGTAACTTTCCTTCAAGATTTTGCTTTTTTAGGTAAAGAGGTTGCAAACATGTCGCATCTTACATGTCTTGTGAATTGGGGAAATTAAAAATGTCATTTAATTTATGTGCTGCAACATCCCTCGGACTTTGTAATATTTTATCTGTTGGACTAAGGCAGAGTTACAAAGTCAGCACTTGTGGAGGGCTGGTGAATATCAGTAGCTCTGAACTGCAAACTTAATTCTGCTTTTAAAGTTAGGTGAATAAAACACCTTTTCCACATGATTCACCCATCCAGTCTATCTCAATTAATTTTTTGTTTTAAAACACTTATTTTTCTCCAACACTTGGAGCCAACTGCAGTAGATCCATGGGTTTAAAGCCCAAGTTTTAGGCTTTGTATCTGCCAAAAACGCTGTCCATGGTGATTTTCTCCTTGTAAAACTGTAAGAGCAAAGGGGAGGCAGTGAACATCAGGAGCTGAGCATCAGCAGCCTGGGTTCTGCTCTGATCTCCTGAGCAATCACTAAGGGACCTCGAAGAAGTCATTTCACCTCTCTGCCAGCTCTAAGCCTGCAGAGCAACGAGCACCTCCTCTTGCACGGAGAGGAGCTCAGTTCATGACACCCCAAAATCCCACAGGGAATTCTGGAGACAGAGTGCCAGAACTGCTGCTTCTGTTCAGGGAGCCAAACCTGTGCCAGGAACGCTTCAGGTGGAACAAAGGACCAGGTGACAAAGAGCTTGTGAAAATCCCTCCTCCTGTCCCAGTCAGGTCTGTTCCTCTGTGTGTATCCGTGTGTCCCTTCCCACTCTGGGTTACACCAGTGCTATTCCAGAGCCTCAGCTGGGGGGAGGTCCCAACCACACCCAAGGCTCTTCCCCACTGCTCCACCACGCCTGGGAGCTCCCCGGGGCTCCTCGGACCAACCAAGTCCCTAAAAATGGTGTGATGGTCTATTTTTGATAAACCAGTAAGGCATTCCAATGCAATGGTGTTTTCTTTAGGAGTTCTATGTTATAAGAAGCTCTCGACTTTATTATTTTCTATTTTCGTACTTTAAATGGGCTTTGCTTTACAAACATCAGAGGACAGATACGAAATGTACTGGACACAACTGCAGGTAGCTTCATTTGAGAACAACTTTCTAGAAGAACCAAGTTTCCTGTTGTCTTCTTTTGGAATTGTAGTGCATATGTTGAAACTTGTATATCATTTACAGTATTGAGTCTTGTGCCACTGCTGTACCTGATGTATCCAATCCGGATTAAACAGAGTATGTGCCACAAATACCAACAGGATGCTGTAATTTCTTCTAAAAACCCTCTGGGAGGTTCTTCTGGAGAACTTTGGGTGTTGACCAAGGCCACTCGAGTTGCATTTAAATGCTAATTACCTCTTCCCCAAGCAATCACTAATGAAATCAGTGGGATGTCACAGGACAGCACCAACGCAGATGCTGAAGTGCATCTCTGACCGTGTCCTCCTTGTGAGTGTTAAGAGTTGCAAAAAATTCATCTTGGCAACAAAATTGAGCTGCCTTGGCTTTTTCCAGCTACGTGGCCAAAGGGGAACCCCCTCCCTGGAGTCATTTGTGACACAAAGGGAGCAAGGAAGGAACAAAGAAAAACTTTCAAATTTAGTGCAGAGGCAGCCTGGGGTCAGCACCCTGAGCCAGCCACCACTCCCATCTTTTCCTGCCCCAGGACAGCTCTGTACAAGCCAAACAGGAAATATCAATTAGTTTTAGCACTAATAGGTAATTCCATTTCTAATTAAAGCCTTCCTGTAAGTGTGGGAAGTCTGATATTGTTGCACCCAGAGGGACAGACCAATTATGATTGCTGCACATTTTCTACATAATTAAATGCTCTACCACACAGCTTGCTGCACACCTTGCTATAGAAATGTTATTTATACAGAGTTAATTAACTGGATTTAAATTAGCAATACAGGCATTGAGATGCTCGTTTCACTCTGCCACTTCACTGGGCTACAATCAGTGCCTGGTGTTTACCAAGAGAATTAGGGAAAATGGGATGATCACCAACTCTGAACAGACCCTGGAGTCCCAGGGAATTCAGCTTCACCCAACAGTCACAGGGAGGGCAGGGCAGGAGGGTGGGCAGGCCCTGGCCCAGGGTGCCCAGAGCAGCTGTGGCTGCCCCTGGATCCCTGGCAGTGCCCCAGGCCAGGCTGGACAGGGCTGGGAGCAGCCTGGGACAGTGGGAGGTGTCCCTGCCCAGGGCAGGGGGTGGAACAACATGAGCTTTAAGGTCCCTTTCCATCCAAACCAATCTGGGATTCCATGAAATACAACTGGGATTGCTTTGTATTTCCTCCTTTCTGACATTTTTACGTGGAAGTGGCTGCCTTTTATCATCCTTTGTTTACTTTGAAAAAATTCCAACTGAGCATCCAGCTCTTTCTTTTCCTTTTATTAACAAATTGTAACACCATCACTGGACCTGTGCAAAACATTTACCAGACACAGCTGCTTATAAAAGACCCCATTTTTCTTCAGTCTCAAACAACGTCTGTCCCTTGTCAGTGCCCTTTAGGGCAGCACTGCTGTCGCAGACCCTGGCCACTCCTGGCCCCAGCCAGCAGCATCAGGACATCAATCCCCACCTTTCAGCAGCTCCTGGAGATAGACTGAGTTGACGTGGTAGGCATTCATCCAGCTGAACTGCCAGTAACTCCTGCTGTAGTGGGACACAGCTGTGTAGTAGCTCTGCCAGGCGTCGCAGTAACATTTCCAGTAGTCCTCGTAACTCCAGCCCTCAGACAGAGCATCATCCCAGGGGCCACACGTCTGCTCCTCCTCAGTTCTCCTCGTGGAAGGACTGGAGAACTGATGGTTGTGGCTTTTCTTGTGTTTAGCATTTTGTTTCAGGACTTTCTTTTTCACTTCCTTTTGCCTTGGGACGCGGGATGGCTCCCGAGGCCTCTCTGGAGTGGGACAGAGACGTGCAGGGCCCCGCCGTGCTGCGGGCGCGGCGTTTCGGGCCTGCGTGTCTGAGAGTGCCTCAGGGCACGAGCCACTGGCCCCACGATCAGGGGAACCCCCGGAGCTGTCTGAGCCATCACTGTCAGCAGACACATCCCCGTTTGCTGCCGTCTCTGTGGAATGCTCCATCTCTTCCCACTCCACATCCCCATTTCTGGGCAGCTCACGTTGCTCTCCTGGGCCTGAGTAACTTCTTAAAATCTCCACCTCTCTCTCTGACCCTTCTTTAATGAAATACTCATAGTCTTCAACGAAATCTGAGAAGCTCCAGGGACTGGTGAGTTGGTTTTTGAAAGAAGACAAGCATGGAATTTTGGGAAGATTTTTTTTTAAGGCCTCCTCGTCCTTAGGCTGAGTGCTGTGTTGTCCATCCATCCTGGAGATGGGTTTGACTTGATTCCTCTGTTCTGTGCAACAGCTGGAAGTTTGGGGGGTTCTACCATTTTTCTCTACATTTGCAGGATTTGTGCACTTTTTTATCTGTTTTTGCTTCAGAGTCTTTTTTGGCCTTTCTACAGAAGAATTATCCCCTGGAAGATTAGAGGGAGGCTGAGGTATGTCTGAAAAGCCTTTCTGGACAGGCTGCAGCACTGGTTCCTCTGGTTTAGGACACACAGTGTCACAATTCACCACGGGAGCCGTAGGTATTGCAGGTTTAACTTCCACCTCCCCGTTTTCAAACTGCTCCATCATTCCAGGAGGGATTGGCTCTGCACAGTAGAGAAACAAGCAGCCACTCACTCGAGTGCATCCTTCCCTCTGGAACTCACACAAGCACCCAAGTGAAGCTTCTCCAAGTTGCGTGTTAAGACACCAAGTGAGGGCCACAAACCAACCCCTCCAACTCTTGAAAGAGTTTAAAGAGCCAGAACATTCCCTTCACAGAAGGCATCCACGGCTGCTCAAGACAAACAACACTACGTCACCTGTCAGGTGCAGAGTGTGAAGAACCAGGACTGAACGCTAAGCAGCCCCAGCAGAGAAGCCACACATCAGCACCCTGGACTCGCCTGAAGCTCTGACTGCCAGAAAACCACCAAGCCCAGCCGCAGCCCCAGCACGGAGCCTACCCGGCAGAGGAAGAAGCTGCAGGTTGCACTTCTGAGCAATTCTCATCATGGTGTTCTCCTCCTCCCCACGGCAGCAGTAGGTCACAGACAAACCCAGGGTGCCTGTGGACAGAGCAGAGTGAGCAGTAGGTCACAGACAAACCCAGGGTGCCTGTGGACAGAGCAGAGTGAGCAGTAGGTCACAGACAAACCCAGGGTGCCTGTGCACAGAGCAGAGTGAGCTGCGGGGAGGCAGCGGGGGCGGNTGCATGTAGGTCTCCCAGTCCAGGGGCACGTCCAGGTTGATGACCAGGTTCACCTTCTCAGCATCAATCCCACGAGAGGTCTGCAGAAAGCGAGGAGGAGAAAAGGGCAGCGAGAGCTGAATAACTCAACAGAGCTTTAAATAAACGCAGAGCCACAGGGAGGCCGGAGGGGACCGCAGTGGGGTCGTGTGGTCCCACCTCCCCAGAGTCACCCCAACGTGTCTGGCACTCACAACACACTGCCCACAGAGTGACTTTTTGCTGCAGAGCGACAAATAAATTGAAAACTATTTTTGGGCCAGATCACAGAATGGGTTGGGTTAGATGGGCCCTGAAAGTATCACTAAAAATGTCATTTATGCCATGGGCAGGCAGATGAGGAATTGGGGGTGATTGCTGAGCCTCACAGTGAGAACAAGTCACAGTCCGTGGTGCTTTATCAGCACATTTATGCTCTCTCCAATTCCAAGCCACTTCAAGTAACTTTATGTGCAATACTCCTGCATGCTGTAAAATTTGCAGAGCAGTTAATAAACTTGAAATAAAATCTGTAAAAAGCTTGTTTGAAAGCAGTAAAAGCTCACCAAGTCTGTGGAAATCAGAACTCTGCAGTGGAATTGCTTTAATTTAGCCATGGCATCAAGTCTCTGATTCTGATTCATGTTGCCTGGGAAGATAAAAATTAGAAGCAGGTTACATTCCTCATCTTTATGCCTCTCATATTCTAGAAAACGCTGCTTTGTGTCATCAGAAATAAGTTCAAAATAATCAAAAATAGAAACTTCCTCAAATGCCAGCTCCAAATGAGTAAAGAAGGAACAAACAAAACTTGAGAACTCAGGTCACTCATTACAAAAAGAATTCTTTTGCTTGTTGATTGAGTCTTAACAAGACCTGTGAAAGTTCAAATGTTCTTCCCAGCCATTTATCCAGAGACCATGCAAGCCAAGACTCAACAATAATTTTCGTATTTTAGGTCACATTTATGCACAATTTCAGTAGAATCAGAAAGTTGTGAATGGATTTACCCGAAATGCACTCGGCAGGGAAGCCTCTGGATGTCAGTATTTCAGCCAGATGTTGAGCCCTGAGGGAACACACACAATGAAAACTGGAAATAAACCCCCAGGCCTAAGAGCCCCTGGTTATTTCTTAGGTTATTCTCTACAGCCACGGACTGCATTCCTGTATTTTCAGTATTTCACACAGCGGTCCTCAGGCTGAATTTCAGACCTGAAGTTTGCAGACTGCTCTGAGACCTCACAGGTCTCATAAATTTATCCATATGCACAGGAATTCATCCATGGCTGGCCATTACAGCCACTGCTTTCAAACAAGCTTTGTCCTGACATTATTTCAAAGGTACTACCTGCTGTGCAGATTCGAGAACACTAAGGCTTGGTTGAATGGAATCTTGCTGAACAACTCCTGCAGGTGCTGGGTTTTTTCCTCAAAGGTTTTATGTGGGAGGGGATGGGAATTCACAATTTTGTAGTACTGCTTCAGCCCTGAGCAAGAAACCAAAACAGATTAGGGGTTGCAATAAAAACATGCCCAGAGTCCTGTAAACATGTGATACTGCAGCTGAAGGAAGACTTCAAACAAAGACACGCATAAGAACCTCCAGGAGAAGTCTTTCTTAAAAGGCTGAAATATTTTTTGAATGATAAAAAAAAGCCAAGAGTCCCATTTGTCACTGGTATTTTAAATACACAGAATCTCAGACTGGTCTGGGATGGAAAGGCCTGTACAGGCCATCTCATCCCACTCCCAGATTCACTACATCAACCCTGGGAATCAACAGTCATAAACTGAACAACTCAGATACGGGTGAAATGATGAAGAATCATGCATTCTACAGGCACATGTTTTGGTTTTAGTGTGCTCCTGTACATGTGCTGCTAACAGTGTCACTGTAGCTGCTGTTTGCCCACTCACCGAGGAGGCCGGGGTCCCTGGGGTTCAGCCTCACGAACGTGGGCTCCCTCATGTACCGGGAGAGCGCCGCAGCCAGGGCCTCGGGGTAGGTGGCAGAAACTGCCAGCATCTGCTTATTGGCTGGCAGCGAGGAGTAGATCCAACTGCGGCACAAAACCACGGCAATTATTTACAAAAACGCCCCTGATCTAATGAC
Organism: Dryoscopus gambensis; assembly: GCA_013389985.1. Lineage (NCBI taxonomy): Eukaryota > Metazoa > Chordata > Aves > Passeriformes > Malaconotidae > Dryoscopus > Dryoscopus gambensis. The sequence continues at coordinate 819 of WEIT01033946.1, read as the reverse complement.
ACGGGCACGGGGGGAGTTCTTCCATACTTGATCTGCTCCTGGAAGCTGCCCTCCTCCAGCAGCTTGTCTGCCTCGTCCAGCACGAAGAGCCGGACGCTGCCTGTGCTCAGGTAGTCCAGCTCTATGAGCTGCTTGATCCGACCTGCGGGGCATGGAACAGTGACATCAGCTTCAAAAACATGAACTGAAACATTCTAGCGATGAACTTTTAAAGTATTTTTAAATTACCTTTGAGGCCGTGCCCTATTAATGACGACAAACAAACCCGAGCAGCTTTCCAAAGCCCCAGCTATTGCACTGCGGAGGATCACACAGGACACGAGCCACAGCAAAGCTCTTCCCTACCTGGGGAGCCCACAGCTATGTGGCATTTCTTCAGCCTGCTCTTGTCCTGGCTCAGAGGGGTCCCTCCAATGAAGACATGGCATTCCAAGCCTTCCATTTTTATGCCAATCGTTGTGATCACGGCGTGGATCTGCACCGCAATCTCCCTCGTGGGGGCCAGGATCAGGATCTGCGCGGGGCAGGGATTGAAGGGGAGGATTAAAGCCGCAGGACGGCGCTGAGAGCTCCGCCCAGCGCGGTGGTTGCAAGGGCCGTGTCTCTCGGCCTCCGAGGCCGCATCTCCCCGAAAGGAGCGATTCCCTCTCCCCGGGCAGCCCCAAGGCGCACCTGCGTGGCGGGGCTCTCCAGCAGCACCGCGTCCAGGGCGATGGTGGCGAACACGCAGGTCTTGCCGGTGCCGGACTTGGCCTGCACGATGAGATCTGCAAAGAGCGGCCGCGGGGTCAGGGCGGCCCCGGGAGCCCCCGGCCCCGC
>WEIT01033943.1:508090-522481 GCA_013389985.1 Dryoscopus gambensis | reverse complement strand
CATACTTGGATTCTTTTCTTATCATGGGTGGAATATTTATCTTCTGCCAGCTGGTGGCTTTAAGCAAGCTGCTATTTGCTGGGCTATCCAGAGAGCATGTGGGGAATAGGCCTGGTAAAAGCTGCTCAAGCACTTTATTTTTTGTCTACTCTGAAAATGTAGCTCTCGGCTCAGTGCATGTGCACATATCTTCTGCACCTCTGTCTTTGCTCACACAGTGGTTGAAAAGAAAGTTTAGATGTTTCGGTGTGGAAACAGCAATTCAAATGTAGGTGTAACAGTCTGATATCCGTGGGAGTCACTCTGTGGAATCTGGTGGCATGAAGCCCACACACAACAAAGCTGTTGTGTGTCTGAAGATCCATTATCTTTAGGTATGGCTTCTTTTTCANTGTCGAAGGTGGATGGATAGTAAAGTATAGAACAGTATGTTGGATCCTTTCAACCATCTCCCCTGCTAAGTTTTTACAAGACTGCTTTACCAGCTGAGCATTTCCTAAGAAGTTTCACTAAGCTAGAGACTCTGAGAGAGTCTTTATTTGGAAGTTAAGTGAGATGAGCTGTAAAAGAAAAATGGAAGGAAAAAAGAGCATCAAGGTTCTGCTTCTCACTCTGAAAAAAATGTTTGCTCACTTTCCTAATGAAAATCTTTAAGCTGTGCATTCTGTTAATGTGTTTGCTGGGTATGTGCCATTTTGTGGGCAAAATATTTATTTTATGTCTCATCCTTTCAGTGGCTCTCCACTCAGTGGATACAAGCAAGCTTTTCCTTCAGGTAAAACATAATACTATCTTCTGAGTATGTTTCCCTGAAGTTCTGTGTTCATTGCACTTTTTTGGTGGTCAGTAAGGGCATCTACGTGTAAAAAAGTTTAAATGACATTGTATATTGAAATATCCATTTGCCACCAGCTACCTAGCTGGCTGCACTGCAGGCTTTCTGCATTTTACCCCACAGGGAGTACGTAGGTGCCTAATGCGCTTGTAAGTACATTTACAGTTACACTTAAGTACAGTTAGGAAATTGTTGTTTATTTTCATGTAGAAAATTGTTTCTGAAGCAAAAAGCATGCAAGGGAACAGAACCATTTCTGGAACTTAATCTAAGTGGCTGGTGGTTTCAGCTAAAGAAACCCTATGAAATTTAGAAAAATGCTGTAGAATTTTCCAAGTATGTTTTTCAGACTTTCAATTGGAACACAGTTTTTAAACTGTTCTTTAAAGGCATCAAAATAAGTTACAGATGAATTCAGTTTTGTGACTGTACAAAACTTTTCTGGTGATCTGAGATTTTGTTTGATTTTTTTTGCTGGTGTGGTATGGCGGAGTTGAATTTAAAAGAAACAATTTGTGCTCAGGACCTAACGTTCACTTTGTGTTTTCAAGGAGGGGATGTTACTTCAAACTGGCTCTGCTCTTGTACCATTAGTTGAATTTCCATTAGCACGTCTTCTGATTTAGCTGTATTTGTGAAGAATCTAACGGGCATCGTCTCACAGCACATTGTGTTCTGATCCAAAGCACGGTAGCTAGACATGATCAGGTGGTCCTTTTCAGAAGTGCACTCCTGATCGCTGTCACGTGTTCCCGTAGGCACGTTCATGGTCTCTCCCAGCATGTGACCCTTGGGTCTGTCTGCGAATGGGGAAGGACACTGGATCAGATCACTCTGATTTTACACAGATATCCAGGAGGTGAGTAGAACCTGACAGTGCACCTCTACCCACTTGTAGGGAAGGCAGCTAGGGACTAGCAGCTGAGCCTTAAACCAAACAGACAGGAGCTCCAACTCATCAACTGAAGGGAGGCATCAACCCAATGTCCTGGCAGCTCACAGCAAGCAACAATGAGCACCAGGAGTTGTTTCACTTTATCTAAGACAAGTAGCAACAAGTCCTACTGGCAGATCAAGCTGAACCTGAGTGCAGGATGATGCCAGAGCCAGTCAGGAGGAAACATCATCTCTTGTTCTAATAATTTGGCCCATGCTGCAACTGAAAAGCTATGTTTGGCTTCATTAATTAGAACATTGGCTTCTATTTATGCATATAAGTTAATGAATATTCACCAGACATGTTGATTAAGGTGGTGCTTTTTTGCATATTCTTCCTAGATTTTTAGCCCTTTACTCTTAGGTATTTTATTATTCAAAATATTCATGCAGCACCAAGGGAATTTCTGATTAGGTATTAGGAGTGGTTACATGTTGGAATAGGTGCTCAAGGATGTGCACCTCCATTCTTGGAGGTATTGAAAACTTGATTGGACAAGGCCCTGAGCAACATGAACTATCTTTGGATCTGATTTTAACTTTGAAGTTGTGCCTCTTTTGAGCAGGGCATTGGGCTGGTTGACATCTAAAGAACTCTTAACATAAGTAATTCTACAGTTAATGCAGAAGAATAGCATTCCTACGTTTTTGTATTAATCTATTTATAGATCTGGAAAAATATGTGACCAGTACTTTCATCGTTAGTATTACTCCAGAAGTAACAAAATAATCCTGTTAAAGGTGTTGCAATATTTTCTAATAAGTATCTGATTTCATTTAAAAAAGTCATCCTGAGTTCATTAACTAGGCAGCATATCTGATTGCATGATTGCAGTTTGATTGCAGTCTCTGATTGCAGTTCTGTCATAGCAGCTGGTCAAAGTAGACCTTAATTTCTCCTTCTATCCTCCTCCAAGGTTTAATTTGACCAGTTAATTCATGCTGAAACTGCAACAGTCTTGCCTATATTAAGGTACCTCCAGATGAGTTTTGATGACTCATAAGAAATGATTAAAGTAACTGAGGGCAGCACATACATCTGAGGGTGATAATTGTGAAATTGCACCAGCCCGAATGGCCAGGGATAGTTTGAAGGATGCAAAAATGTTAACACAACTAAACAATGAACTTTTCCAGTCGGGAGAAGACTTCTAAGATGATAACAGATACATATGCCACATAGAATTGTTTTTGTAACCTAATCCTGGTCCTCACTATGATTGTAGCCTCTGGAAACCTTACTGAAATGTTATGCTAAGAAAAAAACAACCCATATGAACTTGCTCTGCCCTACAGATTTTCTTAAGATAATGTGAAACAATTAGAGACTAAATGACCAATCTACATCTCTGTTTGCTATGGAGATAGTCACCCAATGAGGGAACAGTAACCAAACCATGGAATTAAGGCAATCTCTCATGCAGAAGGCAGTTTCTCATAATGAAGAACAAATATATGTAGTTGAGTGCAGTTTGCAAGCCAGAGGCTAAGATTCCTTTTACTAGGAAATGTTTGTGTAGCAATTCTCAAGCAGATTTGTGAAAATTAGAACTAGCACAAAGGGTGAGTTTTCTGGAATAAATTGCTTGCTGCAAACAGTTCATTGAGGTATCTGCAACACAGAGGGAAGAGCTGCCTGGAGGTAGTGAAGGCTCAGAATATCCACACCAATCTTTTCAGGGAAGCTCTTACTATCAAAAGCTTTGACAGGAAATGTAGTAAAACAAATACTAGTTTTACAGCTGGATCCTTCTTAGAAATCAAGATGCATACTATAAGAGAAGAATGGGTACTCCCTGGTTCAGATCTCTGCATGCTACAGGATGTAAGGTGACCCTCAGTCATAGCTTGTGGAGTCTGGAATGGCTGCACCATGGTTCATCCAGAATAAGTTAAGTGCTGGCTCCCTGCATGTGAGACTCCTCTAACTTAGGTACTGCTGCAAAGAATCTTAGTGTGGGAGAAAATTTTATCTGTATCTGCATGTCCTCTAGCTACCAAAGGTAATTTATTCACAGGCACTGAGTTAATCTGTAGTTGAACCTTTAAGGATGGTTCCACAATCTGCAGTCCTGAAAGCTGAGGCGGGGGGAAATGTGAAATATTCTAGTCCTCAAGACAGGAGGGGAGTGTACTCAGATAACCCATGCAAGTAACTCTGTGCCATCTTGGGCTGGATCTGAAGTGATATTACTGTCACCTAACTGCTCTCACAGATTACCAGTTTGATGAAAGACCATCTCAAGGACTACTTTCTGTTGCCACCTCTGAGATTGGTTGGTCTGTATTATGCAGAAGACTAAACTATATGATCACACTGACGCTGTAAATTCATGAAACTTGGCAACCACCTTTGCAAAAGCCCAACTGACCTCAGTGGGCAGATGCCTCTAGGTGCTTCTGAGATCCAAAATTTAGGACAGAAGTAACCAATACCTTGGTGGCATTTAGAATTCCGATTTTATTTCTTAAATTAACTATGGTAGACTGTTACTTGGAGCAGATTGAAAGAGTTGAAATATTATATTTAAGGGAGTAGTGGGCACAATGGTGATGAAGAAAGGTGGTCCAAAAGTTCTGAAAAAATTGTGTTTACCCACCAGACAAATACAGTGGGGACACCAGCAGTATGACCTTGCTTTTAATTGACCTTGCAATCCTCTTCTGTTTAGAGTGGGATAATGGTTCAGTCACACCCTGCATTACCAGTTTTGAGGCCTCTGCTGGGATGGTGTTTACAGCCCTGGTAATGCAGTGGTAGCTGAGTTTCTCTAGCAGGTGAACTAACATCAGGATGTTGGTTGGTAAAGTTTTGAAGATTGAACAGAAAAAAAATTAGTGTTTTCAGGTGATATTTCTGCTGTGGCCTAGGTTAAAAGTTTTTCTTGTAATGGAGAGAGGAGGAAGTATTATGGAACAATAAGGTGATAGCATGGAGCAGTGATCAGCAGATCTGGGAAGGAAACTGAGCAGGTAAGTGGGTCAGTAAGAGGAGGTGCATGTTTGCTGTGAGTACTTGGCTGCTCAGGATGAAGCATCTCTAGTTTCCTTATCTCAGACTTGTTTGTCATCTGACCTTTGCGGGAACAGGGGGTTGCCAGCCACAGTTAACAGCTGCTGAATCTCCTGAGCATCTGTGCTTGTGATGATGGCATGGCAGAGCTTGCTCTGCATGGTTCTAGTTGCATCCTTCTGCTGATCCTTTTCTTAGCACTCTATCGGAAGGTGTCAGCTACTTTTCTTTAGGATTTTCAGCAAGCACTTCCCTTTGGTCAGAGAAACACGGGATATACTGCATCTGTCTCTGGACCAGCTTTGTGGTGGGTTTTGTGTTTCTTGTGGCCAACTATAACTCTTGCTATGGCAGCTCATAGGTGAAAAAAACCCCACTCACTACTTTGCTCTATAAGTACTGTTCCCAGTTATAGGAGCAAAGTGCAGAGCAAAGCTGCAGTTGCATTTGGTCTTTCTAAGTTAGTGCTGAAGGCTGGAGGTGCTCCATAAATTGCAGTTACCCTACTGAGGGTATGGAAGGGAAAGCTTGCTTTGCTTCCTACCCCAAAGACTGGAGTGAGCACAGCTATTAATTCTTCTAAAGGTAAGGATTTTGTAGCACTTTCCTGAGAAGAGTTTCCAGCAGAGCAGTAGTTCTGATCCTTGCTGCTTCTGCTCTCACAGGGACTTCCAGGACTTGGATCTTTGGGCATCTTGAACATTGCTCTCTTCTGCGTGGAACAAGTAGGGGGAAACATCTGAAGTATGAAATCATCACTGCCCATAAACTCACCCTTCTCCTAATTTTTATCGGCAGATCCAGGCAACTGAAAGCCTCTTCCTTAGGTTCAAAAGCTAATTCTCACCTCTAGTTACATATATGCTGATGTAGTTGCACTGACCCAGCATAGTCACTCTCCTACACTTGTGAGAGTGGGTTTAAATAAGTGGTTCATGTTTAAATGCCAAGCAATCACAAGCGTTGTCATTCTGGACTGTGAAAACCTTGAGTTTCTCAGTAAGATACTGCCTGCTTCTGCTGAGGCTTTCTGCTGAGTGGACACCATTGCTCCCTGGTGGACCTGGCAGGGCTTCAGTGCCCTCTCTGAGCTGCCATGCCAAGTGCTATACCATGCCCTATTTGCCCACCTGGGTTCATAGTGGTCCCAAAGATATTTTTGTGTACTTAAGTCTCATTAGAGCCCTGGGGAAGTAAGCATAAGCCCAAAATTATGGATATGGTCAAGTGATGACCTGAATTCGGCCCATAATCTCTTTCTGCTTTAGGCTTTGGTGATAAAAGTGATATTGAACAGCTTGCTGCATTACTACCAAAAGTATTTGCGGAATTAGAAATCTGATGGACCTTACTAGAAATTAGCCTTTTTGGTTCCAGAAAAGCTGCAAATAGAACAGGATTTTTTTTCTCCCTTCCTTCTGTAAGCTTTTATTTTGTATCTTGGCTCTGTGTCCCTTTCTACTATTCTATATAAATCCCTTGTTTGGGCAGGTATCTGATAACCTAAAGATTAATTTCTGACAAATAAGCATTTGTCATTTTCTTGCTGATGCTTCTAATCTATGAAAGCAACTGGACAAAAGGGGATAGGAAAACCTATAAGAAGGCAAGGTTGGGATTTGGGGATTTTTTTAAAGCTCTTTGCACACTAGCTGTCTTTATTTAAATACTATTCTTAGTTTGAAACTTTAATTCTGGGCGTACATTTGGTGCCCAGATGGTGCAGACTCACACAGAAGCCCATCACGCTGTCAGGGCAGGCGGATACATATGTAAATATTTTGCCTTTTTCCCCTATAATATTTGGCTTTGTCTAATCTAATTGCTGTCAAAGGCAGAATGTGAAGAATACTTAAGAGAAGCCAACAATGAGGACCTCAAATGTTTATGCTGCACTGACTTTGGAAGATGCTGGTAGACTGATGTAATTAATAACTTGTTTCATGGGTTTTCTTCATGCTGTGAATTCATGGTCCATGATCGAAGTTCATGCCAAGTAGTATCTTACAACCCTTAGCAGAAACCTCTATTTGCAGTGGTTTGGAAGCATATTTTACCCCGTGGAACTGTCAATATCAGGCTAATGGGTCTGCCTTTTCAGTTTAGCCTGGCAGTAAGTGTCCTCTACCTGCCTCCATGTGCATAGTGCTCTTTATTATTTATATAATTCATCGCTTCATTTAATTTATTCTATTGAGTGCTTGTCTTAATGTATTTTTAATACATAAAAGCATTTCCAGCATAGCTGCTTCTCTGACTAGTGGTAGCTAGTAACAAACAGCGTGGCCAACCACATTAAGGATACCTATTTAGTTATCAAAGGCCTGAGCCAAAATAACATAATGTTAGTGGGGAAATGACTTCCATGAGCTTTGAATATGACAGCTTAGTGAGAAGGTCTAATGAAGCCAGTGTTAGCTGAGAATGCTGGCAAAAGCAGTGTAGGAAAACTGGCTTTCATCGGTACAAGAACAGTTACACTGTTACAGGTTCTGATCAAATGGGAAGTTTGGCTAGGCTATAATTCACGGAATGCATCAGACAACACCAGACCCCATTCTTCTAAGGACACTATGCAGAGAGATGCCAGGAGATCAGATCCTGGAGGGGCAATTATTTTATAGGAAGGAAAATACTTGTGAAAGGAGATATAATGATGCGACCAGAAGACATCAGAAGTAGCACATGGTGCTTTTTTCTACGGAACAGAGGTGAAATCCTGAGGAGAATACAGAGGAAAAAAATTACCCCTTTCAACTGTTGATGTTGCCATCTGAGCCTCATTGTTCAGGGATGCAAATGAATTCTGTCTCTGAACCTGCTGTAAAAGTGTCTGGGTAGCTTCAAGAGACAGTGTAGCCTGTCATGCTGCTGTAGGGTGGAAAGGGGTCAGGAAATTGTTCACTATCTAGATGTATAATTTTTTCTGTGTTGTTTTTTATAATTTAAGGAAAGATTAAAGGAGTTTGCTTTGTGTAACTCTGGAAGTATGGGCATTGACTCATGACCATGCCTGCACAAAGAACTAAGGTGAATTTACAGTTTCTGTACAGTAACTGCATGGCTGTTGCTAGATCATAGTTCAGAGAAGACATGAAAGAAGGGGTAATTTGCCACACAGATATCTGATGGTTAAAGCAGACACTGGCAGTTACTCCAGGGCCAGTCTGGAAGGTCCCTTGAATGCATGAAAGATAAACTTCCTGTGTCATAAATTTGGATCTGAGCTTACTTGTCATGGGCCAGGGACAGTGCTGGTTGTCACAGTGGGCAGGGATGGTAGGGATTGCTTTGCTCCTAGGATTAGCTTTTGGTTGTCAAACCCATCTGGCCTATAGCTGGCAGGACACATTGCATTCATTTAACCACACTTTTCTGCATTTTGCCTTTCCCAGGAGCAATTGAGCGGTGCTCGTACATCAAGTACCACTACTCCTCAGCCACCATCCCCAAGAACCTTACCTACAACATCACCAAGACAATCCGCCAGGATGAGTGGCACGCCTTGCGTAAGTGTTGCTGCCTTTCTTCACCCTTCTCCTCGTGTGCAGGCGGGAGGTGCTCCCTGATAAATGAGAGCAGAGGCTCTGAGTGACAGCCCCCTCAGAGCCCTCATCTCACATGCAGTTTGTCTTTGTAGCAGACGGATCGATTTGTTCTTAGGACCTACATCTCTGTTTCTGCTGCTGACTGGAAATTCTGCTGAGGCATAAGAATGTGGCAGTGGGGAAAAGGCATTTGTATGCAGAGATTAATATTGAGTTAAATACAAAAATGAATAACAAAATCAATGTCCTATTTTTTAATTCAGTGGAATGCTCGGTACGTGAGCACATTCTCATGCCTTTGCTGCTGCTGCTGAGTTTCCTGCTGCCAGGAGAATTCATTGCTGCTTTTTATTGTAGAATATGTCCCACTGCCAGCAGCTCCTGTGTGAGTGTGGCATCACTCTCCTTTGAAGATCTAGAGACAGAATTGCTGCACTCTTTAAGGCACAAGGAAGGAGCTTATCTCTCAGTGATAATTGTAGCCAGTGGTCACCAACTTGTAACATTTGCTGAAGTGACAAGATCTGACAGGGATGGAATTGCCTTGGGAGGTATTGGCTGACCTTAAGTCTTTTGTCTTTCTCATCTTGGGGATGGAAAAAGTTTTTCACTGATAAAATGCAAGAGGTAGGATTTCACAAGGAAAGATGCCACTGCGACTGCTCTTGTTACTACATGGTCGTGGGAACCGACGAATGTCCTGAGCAGCTGTTTTGGTGGGAGCAGTTACATCTCCTTGAAGGTGGCAGGGGTTGAGGCAATGCTGATTCTGACTGGGATGCTTGAAAGGTGATAGTGAGCTGCTACTTTGTTGGTTTGAGAACTGTGCTGGACCTCTGGTGTTCCCATGGCTTTCACCATGTTTCACTCCTCCCTTATGTAGCTGTTGCTTTGGGAGGGTTCTTTTAAGCTCCAGGGAGTTGAAGGTGCAATGGTATAGTTGATTTTCTGTGTTGGTCAGAGTGAGGTCCAGCATGATCTGAGAATCATTGGTGCTTGTAGGCCTTCCTGGTCTACTCTGGTAAAGAATTAAGAACATTCCAGAGGGTCTTGCTAAATGCCTATTGATTTTTTTTTTTTAATGTATCTATGTGGGTACATATTTTTATTATGACATGACAAGGAAAAGGAATAATTGAATTTATGACTCTCAGCAGGTTGTAAGAGGCTGGTCTTGCAAAATACTGTGCTGTGCTAATTTGTCCCTGAAATCAGAAGATCAAACGGTTCAGTTCCCTTCAGGTTTTCTCCTACCATCTGTCTTCTCTGCTGGTGTTAGTTTTATGTTAACATAAAACGTAACAATGCCCATCTATGGGCAAAAAAAGAATGCATTTGCCACCCAAGACATCTTCTGTTAGGGCTCATAGGGCAGTAGGAAGGGGCTTTGGTTTATGCTTTTTGTGTATGTGTAGTTTTGCCACTCTTTGAGTAACAATGACTTTTCTGCAACCCTCTGCTGGGAATCTCACTATTTAATGTAAGAATTATCTTCTAAAATTAATCTTTGTCTCAGCAATGACTCAAATAAAGGGTTATATACTTGGTCATCTAAGGTTGTGTGCATTCCTTGGTAAGATCAGCAAGTTCCTGAGCCTGATGTGTTGGTAAGGCATTTGTCAGTCTCCAGAGGTGCAGTCTAGACGCTGCTCACACATTTACATATCTGATGTGGTCTGAGGCACCCTCAGGGTGAGGCTGCTTGTCCCCACCCTGCAGAGTGTGTAGGCGTGGGTGCATATTTCTGACCCAAATTTTCTTGCCAGTTTCAGTAGTCAGATAAGCATAGGGAGATGTAGATAGAACCGATGTTTGCATCTACCCATCTAAAGACAGAGGAGGAGAGAAATACTTTGCTGAAGCTCTCCTCTCCTGAGCAGTTGGTGCAACAGACTGCTTTGATAATATGGGGTTAACCACTGGTGATTCTGGAGGTCACTGCATTTAAGAATGAACTGAATCTATAGTACTATTTCCTCTGTAGGAACAGTAACCTGTTCTGAAAGACAAGGCCAATACCCATCTTTTGGAATTGTGTTTTGGTTGAGGGCATTTTTCTCCCTTTGCATTGCAGTAGACAAAGTGGATAAATCCTTTCAGGAAGTCCCTGTGATTTTAGCCCCTGCCTTAAGCAACTGACCCTGCTCTACGCCTCTGGACTGGTTTCATCCAGGGCACATCTACTTCATCTCAACACTAGTCAATCTGGTATTTCCAAGTCAACCTGGTCATTATTTTCCTATTCCTTTCAGTAAATGTTGTGATGAGCAGCAAGAGAAGCAGGGCCCAGGTCTGGCTATCTTCTTTCTCTTGCCGTGGATTCTTTTTCGGATCTGTAGCAAGAGATAGGGGAAAAAACAAAAAGTATTTCCTGAAGAAACATGGGGGCAAAATGGCATCTTGGAGAACTTCAGAGGAACTGGAAAGGTGAAAGCAGAATATCTGGTCACCCTAGTAAAGAAAAATGCCTCTTCCAGGCTGAAGCCACTGTTATCATTTGCTATGTTTGTATTTCAGTAGTGGGTATTTTCTTTTGTAGTGTATGGACAGCCAACTGTGGTGCCTGGGAAGGAAATCTGTGGTTTTGCATGTTCAGTGGTTTGGGGGATCAGAGGAGAGAGGGCTCCCACCATGGACTGCAAACTGCTTTTTTTGGGCTGGTAGGCAGGACTGATGCTCCAGCAGTTTCTCTTAAATTGCAGGAGTGGGTGAGGGACAATTAATTTGAGGCTGAGGACCCCATGGCACCAGTCAGCACACAAAGCACATACTCCTCTAGCTGTGCTGTTAGCTATGCTAGAAGAACCCGAGGGAGCAGCTGGTCCTAGAGGAATGGTTGTAGCTGACTTTACCATTTTTGATTTTATCTTTTTTTCATTCTGTTTGACATTTTCAAGATGGAACCTTTGCTCCAAATTGATTGCCTATGGCAGTATGAACTGGGGAAATAGGACTTGTCTTCTCTGCAATCACTTCCTCTCAACTATCTCTGGTTAAACAGGGATGGAGGGAAGATGATTGTATTATTGTCAGCTCTTGCCTGTCAGGAGAGAAATGTTCATCTAATTAGACAAAACAAGTATCTATATGAGCTGGGAGGGGAAGGGAGAAGCAAAGGAAAGCTGTGTCTGACAACTTTGAGCATGAGTAACTGTCTTTATGGAGGATGCCGGCGTAGTTATTTGACTGAGTCACTATTAGGCATTTACCTTGTCTCACTTTGGCCCTAGCCTTGAGTACAAAACCTGATCCATAGTTCCGTTTTCTGAAAAACGAGACCAGCATCACTGATGTCCTTAGAAATGAAGGTGTATTATTGCAGTAAAAAGCCAAGAAAATGCGAGCAGTTCTATATTTATTTACACATCGTTCCATGTATTTTATGCTGTTCCTGTAGGTTCATTTTCATTTCACTACAGATGTGTTCACTAAACATGGGATCGTGCTCATGGCAGAGGTTTGAGCTGTACAATATAGTGCAGGCTTTGGGAAGGGTGAGAAGTGTTCTCAGATGATAGAATAAGCGTTTCAACTGTGTGCTTGTGCTTTAAGGAAGCTGACAATAAAAGGGAGGTTATGTTGATTTTAATTCTTTTTTTTTCTTGTCCCAAAATCATCAGGAAACCATTATCTGGTATATTACAGTGAAGCAGGTGAAAGGCTGTGTTTGCAGTGAAAATGATAGTACCTCCAAGGCAGTGAGGGGATGTGCTGTATTCAGTTTAGCATCTTCCAGGAGCCAACAGAGCTGTTCCTTAAAGCCACTGTGAGGGATAAGGCACTCAAACCCCAGGGGGTGTTCTGTCTACTGTTTTACTCTTGGGAGAACAACAAACACGTGTTGGGTTGATGCTGGTTTTTTTTTGGCGGTTTTTTTGGTTTTTTTTACCATCAGAAGGACTGTAGTAAGGTCATTTTGGCTTTCATCCCTGCTTGGACTTGTGTAGGTGTGTTTGTTTTGTTCTGTTTTTTTTTAGTAGGCTACAGGCACCCCAGGCTCTATATTCATCTTATGCTGCACTCTGAGAATTAACTGTTTCATGTAAAAGAGCCTTCTTCTCTCCAAGGCAGACGAAGAAACTACTGTGGCTTTAAAGTGCTGCAAACAAGCAAGTTGCTGATGTGTCCTGTTGAAGAGTGAGATTTGTTTTTCTCTCCAAGAACAAGTGCAATGACTCCCTCTTCCCTTTCTCCTGCCTTGGTAGCTGAAAATGGGACAATTGCTGCATGGCACTTGGAGCCTTTGGCAGAGCTCCCAGTGGCTTGTGTTATATTGCATGAAAGTCTCTACACCAGAAGAGATTAAAAAATTCTTCCCTGTCTCCAAAAGCTTTTGTTTTGCTGATTCACAGAGCCTGTTGTGAGAGTTAGATAGTTGGGTCTATAAGTCTTTTATTTTTCCTTCCTCCCTATATGTCACAAACCTGATTTTGTACTTTAGATTTAACACTGCTGCAAAAGAGGGAATTTGCCTGTCTGTTCTTCTCCAGCTTGCCATTGCCTCTTTAGCCTGTCTTCCACAGCAGCTGTGTTTTGTGTCCAGGAATGTGAAGAGTGCTGCATCTGGGCAGGAAGTGGCTGGAATTGCTATGGAAACTGATTTTTTTCCTGCACAGCTTAGAAACTGTGTCACCAGACTGCTTTAGCGTGAACCAGTTCATAAACAGGTAGCTGATGATGTTTCCTAAGTGTTTAGAATTTCCTGGGCGTTTTAAAAATGCTCCTTGCCTGGAGCCATGAGATCTCCTTTGCCTCTCTTCTAGCCCAGCATTTCTACTGCAGGGCCATAGGACACGGGCTCTGAAGTTAAAGTATCAATATGGAGAGCTGCATTGTCAGAACAATCATAATGCTTTGTATTTGAATGATAACATTCATCCGCACTCTATAAGTGCAACACTCCTATATTTGTGGTGGTCTAAAAGCTATTTGCATAAAAAATGAATTCTAAAGTCAAAAGTAATAGCCTGGCACATTCTGAGAGGAGCAAGTCTGGGAGGAAATGAATAATTTCTACAGGGTGTACAGAGTGGTAATACTTTAATTCATACAGCATCTGTGCTGAAAGCTGAGTGGATTTTATTGGCCTTAATGCTCTGAATTTTGCAGGAGCCTACAAAGCACCCAAATACTTCCTTATAACCAGTAAAACTACTGGAAAAATATCCAGCAACAATTAACGCTCAGGAAAATGTCTGTACTTCGAATTTCTGTAATGTCTAGACTTGTTATTTCTACAGACTTCCCAAGCCTTCTCATTCCATGGAACGTGAAGTTGAGATTTGCACAGAAGCTCAGTTGATAGCTTGACAGTGCCTTGGTAACACCAGCAAGCTTTTATGGGCTTGGCCCCATCTGCTTTTATAAGCAACAATAAATATTTAATTGTTGCATCTTTAATAAGGGCTGACCCCAGAAAATGTTTGGGTTTTTTATGGGTACTATGGAAAACAGTGTTTGAAGTAAATAGGTGGCATCCCATTTTTCTTGCTCCTTTCTTTCACTCTCTCCCGTATTTTCTTGCCTCCTTCCATTCTTGTGTGCCTCTACAAGGAAATCCTGTTTCATTTTTCATGAGCTGTCTGGGCCCCCAGATGGAAGTACACCCTGAAGTATGGCCCCGTCCTGCTGGTCAGTGCCATTTGGCTGACAATATGATGTCATTCCTTAATGCATTGGTTATTCGAACAGACAGGGCAGCCATCCCAGAGGTTAGTCAGGCAGCAGGTGCTCACATGCCTGGAGGTCTTGTGGTGCTGGATCTTCATTGCATTCACTGTTCCCATAGCTAATGACCAGGTGGTAGTGACAGACCTCCTCATTTCCCACTCTCTCTCTGCTGTAGGGTTTTCTTCATATCCTGCTATTTCAAGCTAAGATAAATTTTTTTTTTCTGGCACTGAAGTCTAACCTATTTTGAAATCTGTAAGGGATTTTATTGCCTTCTGCTAGGCTTCAACTTAGAATCTGCTAATATGCCTGTGACCTTAATACCTACACTGATGAATAACTTTCCCAACTGCATACTACTTTTTATTTGCTTCTTAAAGGCAGAAGAG
>WEIT01033943.1:478091-508079 GCA_013389985.1 Dryoscopus gambensis | reverse complement strand
CTATCAGGAATAAGCCTTCGGCTTTGGAAGGCAGAGAACTCCAGTCCTGAGCCGACAGGCGTGCCTAAATAGCAAATATGGCCAAGATTTGGAAAGGGAGAAAATGAGGACAAGGAAAGGGGTAAAACAGTGCTGGAGAGTTGGGAGAGGTAAGATTAGGCATTACAAAGCACTGCAATTGGGGAAAAGGTCGGAGTGGTGGATTGGAGCAATTTTGGAGAGAAAGTGCAAGAATGGTCAAACTCTGTTGTTTGTGTTGGAGTGAATTGGGGAACAAACAGGGAAGGATCCCCTCCAAAGCCCTGTTCAAAGTGCACAAGTCAGATCTTACTGTACAATACTGCTACTGCAGCTGTGAAACAGTGGCAGAGGGCAGGTCTCATCCTGCTCCCTCAGCCAGCAAGTTCTTCCCCAGCTCACATGGTGGGGCTCACAGGTGAATCAGAACAGCCTTATTCTGCTGATGACCCTCTTGCCACTCTTCTGAATCAGTAAGAAACCCCACTCTACAATTACTGGGTCAGTTTGATGTTTGCCTAAAGCTCACTTAAAATCAAATGAGCATTTTTAAGGTTGCAAATACAAGCATGTAAAGTTAGGAGATGACCCAGTTTGGGCTGCATACTTGGCCTTAATTTATCTCCTCTAAGCACACTCATTATTGAGTCTTTAATAACTCTAATCACATACTCTTGCCTTGTTCCATACATTTGGGATATTCTATTTCCATTCAATGATGCCTCTGTTTGGCTTCTTTTTCGTTGCTGAATGTATGGTTGTTGGCCTTTTTAATTGCAGATTATACAATTCCTGATCCTACGATGGAGTTAACAACTTCACAGACTTTGTCACATTTCTGGTCAGTGTATTGAAGATAGGCATGTAAAGATAAATATATTAATATCCAATAACCTCTTGTGGCTGGCTATAATTTTCACTTTAGGCCTGACAATCAAAGATAACTTGTTTGGGTTTTTTGGGTGTCCAGTTGGAAATAAAGAAAGCTTGAGTTTTACGTATTTCCAGAGCACAGCTCCCACTGACTTTCAGAGTAACTACAAGAGCTCCACACTCTCATTAATCAATTAAGTAATTAAACATCAAATGGCCACCCAACTCACACTGGGTCAGCGTAAATGAGGAAAATACAGCTAGGGGACTACCCCTAAAGAAATTTCTTGGACTGACTTATCATCACCAAGAAGTTTTTAGGGTAAGTGAAGAGGGAAGTGCTTGTGTCAGAGGGAGGAGGAGGTGTTGCCAACTGACTGATCTCTGCTCTGACTGCTCTTTGCTGGGGGGTTGCTTGTGTTCTCACCTTTCACAATGACCCTTTCAAAGGGTCCCATTCCTGTATTTCCTAGCTTTGGCATGCTTGGCAACCTTCATGTTGATAGGTTTGGGGTTTTTTGGTTTTGTTTTTTTTGTTATATTTGTAAGTGCAGACACTTGGATTCACTGTGGCTTAGGTGATGTTCTGCATTGTCTCACACTGTTATACAGGAAAAAAAGAAGACACTTTTTATCTTCATTGTTGAAGAGAGTCTTAAGGTATCTACAGAGCTGTTCCAAGTGCAGGAGAATTGAGAGCAAACCCCCTCCAGTCTCACTAGTGATTTTTTGCAGAGAAGTATTAGAGACTTTTTGCCTGTTGCAGTGTGGAGATCTTGACAGGTAAAACATACCATTGCTAATAATTTCCAGTCATTCAGCCAGTCAAAATACAGCTTTATTAATATGCATACAGAGCTCTCTGTTTCCCTTCGCTCCCTCTTGAGAGACACAGAGGGGGAGAGATGGGCGTTCTACTGTCTCTTGGCTAATCAAGAATGATGCCTTGTGCATTCTTAGGGTGAGAGAAGAGGAAAGAACAAACAGGAGGCTCTAATGGGTCTCATCCATCTGACTTCTATAATTTTTGATTTATATACCAATTTAATGCCTAGTTTATGATGATTTATGTCCCAGTTTGTTTATACCCCAGTCCGATGCCCCACCCCACAATGTTAGTGAAATGAAATCCCAGCAGTTAAATATTTCAAGGTGATTACATGCCACATACAGAGTTAGTAATGAGGACTTAAGTACTTCCTTACTTCAGTGCAAGAAGATAGACATAAGTGGAACATTTTGGAAATGAGCTTAGTGTGATTTGTTCAAAAAGCCATGCACCATCCACGAGGAAACATCATAGCAGCCAGCATGAGAGAGAGGGCAAGAAACTTTGAATCAAGCAACCTGGCTCTGACCTGACAGGAGCTGCAGGCTGAAACATGAAGATGGATTTTATATGTCAATAGTTACTAGGCAGTGGTTGCCATTTTAATTACTGTTTTGCTGCGATGCTTTTTGGACATTGAATTACAGAATAAACCTGATCCTCATGTACAATCAGGACATCCTTCTATTTAGAAAAAAATATAAAATGTGTCAGTGTTAATGTACAGAAACCATAATGCATCTTTACTTCCTCAGATTCTTAGTATTAACTGGGTCGTCATGATTTTGGCCATGTTGTCAGAGCTGAATGTAGTTCTGGCCCATGAAGACTGGATGAAGGTGAAGGATTTGTCTAGGGGCCCATCCCAAGACTCCTTAATTGGCTGGGTGAATCACAGTTTAGCTGTTCAGTTATTCCCTACCCACCTCCAGGAACTGATTGCACAGTTGGTGGGGGAATAAGAAATCTGGAATATAAATCACCTGCAGGTATCTCCTGTGGGAATTCAGAGTTCAGTCTTGCAAATCTCATCTGGCTGCTCTGGATGTAGGTTATACTTAATGGAGCTTGAGCCTGCATGTCCCTCTGCATCACTGGAATTATGACAGCTAATTTGAGTCTGTCTGCCACTGGTGTGTGCAATTGATCAATATCTCTTTCATAAATACAAACGGTCCCTCATCTCTGCCTTCATCAACTTTGTCTTTTCTGGCTTGCCCTTTGCATCCTTGTGTATTTTGTGGGTTTTTTCCCCCCAAACTTGATTCTCACCTAGATATTCTGAGAGAAGAAAATCAATGGAAGAATATCAGTTGCTCACCTAAGAGGGGCTTCTTTGCCATACATAACTAAGGTTATAAATAATTCACTAGGGTCCCTGTCTTTTCTTTCCTCCCATAAGATTGGGTTTATTAAAATTTTATGGGAGAGGACATGGAGGTGGCTGAATTACTGGCTTAATCTGATACAGTCTTCAGCAGTGCATTAGTTCAGTACCAGCTGCTCTTTACTCATCATCATAGGCATACACTAAATCAGTCTTCCTTGTAGAATCCATTTTGCAGCATGTGATAATCATGTATTTGAGCATGATGTAATGCCATTCATTATAACTTGCTCTCATGCCTGATGATGTTGCCAAGGCAAGAAAAGTGTTAAACTGCCAAGGCAAGGCTTAATCTTCTTTCTTCCCCTGAGGAAGTGAGTAGAGGCATGAATCCATATAGAGACAGATCCTAATCAGAAGGGGGCTATAGGCTGGGGACTGGGTTTGACTTATATTCATACCAAAATAATTCTACTGAAACAAGAACAGCTATTCTAAGATGAAAATATGTGAAATCAGCATCTGGGTGCCAAATACTTAAGAGATATCAGGAAAAGAGAGGGTCTCCTTGAGATCTGTGACTTTTTGGCATTTCAATGAAAATAGACAGATGCCACAATTAAACTTTTCTGTTAATGCTGCTGCTGCTGGTGTGTAGTGCACCTTCCATCCTAGCATCTTGAAACACTTAGGAAATGGTTTTCACTCAGTATCCTTTGGACCTAAACAGGGTGCCAAAGGAGGAATAAACCCAAGTGCACCCATTTCACAAAAACAGAGAAGTGAATTAACTTGCTAAATGTCATGTGGAGAGTGAGTGGGAGAGCCAGAAACGGAACTCAGGTCTTGGGACTCCCACTAATGTAAGTGCTAGACAATGCTGTGTCCTGTAGTGCCAGGGATTATGCAGCCTATCTCCTAGAAAAGCCTTGCAAAACCATATATCAAGAATATTTTTTTTCTAAAAAAATTAATTTTCAAATGAAAGCTCACTGACCAAAACCAGAATCCAAATGGATACATACATTGGTATCAATTTTTGCCTAGTAAAATAGCAAAACCCCCTTCAAAGTTTGCTAGTGGATTAGATTTAACAAGGTGGGGATTCCTCAGAACCTGCTAAACCCCGGGGCCTTGGAGATATTTGGGTGAGAAACTAGGATAAAAGGTTGTCCGTTAGAATATGTGTAGGTGCTGTGGATTTTCTGCCGTGTATAAGTTGCACTCTACACTGGTGTCCTTGCTGATTTTATGGCAACTGATACAGCACAAATAACATGCTGGTACTCGGTCTTACCTGCAAGTAATCTTAACCATAATTTCATTTGAAAAATAAACAAATTAGTGCATTTTGAGAAATAATAATTATCGGTTGTATTACTGAGACATAAAATCTGAAAGAAATGCACACTTAATGAATAACTGTAGGCATATGATGTAAAAATGGCCTTCCTGATATGGCCTGGGCAGAACCTGTTATGGGTGACAAATCCTCTTTGGCCACAGCCAGCTCTGCTTCTCATCCCAAAATGGCATGGGTCAGGAAATGATTAATTGACAAGGATAGTCCTGACCGTGATTACTGGCTGTGAACCATCTGCTGCCAGAGGGTGCATTAGAGCTACCTGTGATTTATTCCACATAAACCTAGGCTGAACTGGTCTTCAGCTTGCTTCAGGAATATCTTCATCCCTTGTAGAACTCATTGTACCTGCACCTACGTGTTGATTATTTCTGCTGTATTTCACTGATGTTTAGGTTTACATAAACACAGGATTTTTTTTTCAGTAAATAAGCCTTGGCTCTTAACCCTTTGCTGGGGTGCCACTCCTCTATATTGACTTTGGTTGATGAAGTAGAAAAGTCCATGGTGTCATCACTTCCACAGAGGACCAGATATTTCATGTGGAAGGAATTGAGAATGAAAGGCTTTTGTAACAAGGAACCAGGCAGAGAAATCAAGAAAACCCTCCTTGATATAGCAATAGGATTAGTATTTCAGAGTGGTCTACCCAGTTTTCCAGGAGGAATCAGTGGTTCTCTGAAAAGCTGAATCGACAGCTCTGTTAGGTGAAGCTTTTTGACAAGACAAAGGGTTGCACAGGCAGGAGCACTTTGAAACTCTGTGTGATGCATGGACAGATTAGATCATTTGATGTATCTCTTTGGCTGCTAGGTCATAGGATTCTCTGATTAACAGTTCTGGCATGGGTTTTCAACGGGAACCAATCCTCTCTGCAAGTAGGAGCAGAGTTCCAGAGGTAAATGAATCCCCACTTTTTGGCAGTCAGATGACAAGCACAAGGAAAGGATATTTGTGGGTTTTTTTTACCACAGCTGAGGGAGCCTCAGTATTTTACTAGCCAGAGAAGAGAGACCCTTTGTCACTGGCTGTTGGATTCATGATGAGTGTTTTGCTGTCCTTTCCTGATAGAATAGATGAGTTGATCTGTTGCTGTACCAAAGCAACGCTTAGAGAAAGCACAGTTAATATTGTTGTAGGGCTAAGACCTGGTAGTAAGGTCTAAGGGACTCCTAAACCTGGTGCAGTCCCCAGAAGATGCGTTAGCTGAGAGGCAGGCCGTGGAGAGCCAATCCCCAGGCAGTGATGGCCTGGAGGAATTGCAAACTTGTGAAGTTGGCAGAAGGAGCCTCAGTCAAGGAGGATATGTATAGGATGCTAATGTGGCCCCAAGTTATCTGCGGAGGGCTCTGGTCCACACAGCAATCTCGTTTTGGTGGGATTGAGGGGAGCTAGTTTGGGACAGAAAACCATCTGCTTCGACATCTGCCTTCATTTTGATGTCGATAGAAAGGGAAAAACATCTGGTTGGGTTGTTTAGTGGCATGGTTGGCAGTTGGAGGGACACTGCTGCTTTCCAAGTATTTTATTCCTGTGCTGTAGGCATGAGTAGGGAAAACATTCCCTGGTGTAGGAGCAGGAATCTTACAGCCTTGGGGAGTGGCAAGTGCAGAGAGGAACTCTTTGTGTGCCTGGGAGGCTCTGTGTGTTTTTTGGTTTGTTTTTCCTTCCGAGAGTTGAGAATGCAATTGGATGAGCTTTTAGTGGTGCCTTTAAGAATATGAATACGGGAGCCAAAGTGATGTGTGTAAACACCTGGGGAGAAGCTAAAAGAGAAAACAGAGCATAATGGAAAAGCTGCTGGGGAAATAAAAATGTGATGTCTAGATGCTCTTCTGTGTATAGAGAGAACTTCTCTCCTCTGTTTATTATTCATCGATGTGGATGCATTAGATTTATGTGAAAATCAAACAAATTCCTGACATTGCTGGCAGTGCTGAGACAATAACCAGAAGCTGTTGCCTCTGTCACTTTCCTTTTGCAGCCAAGTCTGATGGTGAATGAGACTGGCATGAGTTTGCCACTGCTCACTCACTACTTTTTGAAATTTACTTCTGTTTGTGTTTGTGTGTGTCAAGCTCTTGGCACAACACTGATAAGCAACAGAAAGATGGAGCCTTTCCACCAATCAATAGAGATCAATCTCTTAATTTCGACTGAATGACAAAACAAAACCAGCTATTAAAAGTGTGTTTTTACCTTTTCTTAACACCTGCCCCAGCTGATAGCTAGCAAGCAGCTCCCAAAACCAAAGTACCAAGGGGTGTAGAAGAGAGCTCTTGCCTGCACATTATTTATACTGACCCTATCAGAGGGATGGGGTCTGTCTGCACAGACCTGAGGATTACACGACACATAAATGTGCCTTGAGGCACAAGTGTGGAAAATTCTGGCCAAAGTGTTTGGCTAGGGCTAGGTTTGTTATTTTGTTATTGATCATACCATGACACAGATTGCAATGCTTTGGGCATATGTATGTCTGAGGCCACAGCATCCAGGGCAGAGCTGCAGGTGATGTCAAGATGGGGCTATACTTGGTGTTAGTCAACATCTATCGGGTTCACTGCTTCCAGATCATGTGTAGCTGTCCAGTAATACAGCACATCTGGTTCCCTGACTTACAGAGAAGGCTGGGAAGTGGGATGATGAATTCATTTGGGTGTCATTAGAACATTCAATCAACCACGTGGGATGCTGCCACACCAGTGCATTTACCCCAACAAGCCTTACAGGTATGGTTTGAGGGCAGCGTGTAAGAGTCACTGGTTTGTTTCGTGACTGAGTGCTGTATAATGAAAATCTTGCCTCCTGTTGTCAAGTCTCTCAAAACAGAGGTCTTGGTGAAGTATTTTTAAAATGTCTGTCAGTACACAGAATGGTCAAGAAAATAGTTGTTTTGGTAGTTGTTCTGGCTACTTAGAACACCACATTATAAAAACTTTACTGTAGGCCTTGCTGTATATATCTATCTTGTACTCACCTGAATGTGACTGTCGGAGTGGATATGCAACAAATGGTACAGGATAGTAAGTAGTCTAAGTGAAATATTGCTGCTACTAAATAGCAATAGCTGATACTTGAATCTGACTTTTTTTTTTTGTTTATGAAGAAGTGGAAAACAGATATTTCAGTTGTCCTGAATTTTCTGTGTTTTGTTTCTCTTCCAACAATGCTGGCATCATCAGTAAAAGTAAATGAGGTGTGTTTGGACATGGCTGCTCTGGTGGGCCTCTGGTGTGAATGAACAGGCAGAGAGAACAGAATACTGGCTTCTGTAATAAGATGAGTTTTCTCTTTATTTGGGGATATGTGTTGGGGAAGGCTGAAATGATGTATTGCTCATGAACCAAGAGACCTGAGAGCACCAGCTAAACCCAGGCATACTGCAGGCAGTTACTGGCCATGTTTCCCAGTTACAGTCACACCACTGTTCGTAATCACCTTGTACAAACTGTTGCTCTAGCAAGAGTTGATCCCTTGTTAGTGCAATGCTCTCTCTTGACTTTAGACAGCTTTGCTACAGTGTCTTGAGCCCTCTCTGGCAGTCTTGCCCTGCCATTCCCAAAATGTAGCACTTTTGCAGCTGAAGCCATGCAGCTTGGCTCCTAGGGCTGCACTTAGGTCAGAATGTGTCTTGCTTCAGTGCTGTGCTTTGCTGGAGAAGTTCAGCACTCTAAGTAAGGTATGAGTTCTACTCATGGCCCTGTTCTTCAGGTTGTCAGCTTTGTCCAGCTACTGGTTTGGGGGCAGAGAGTGTGTGTGATGCATTTTTATGCTTCTCATCTTAGAGCTGTCTAAAAGCGCTTTGGTGCCTAATGCAAATGTGTTGTAATTGGGCCTGACAGAGATGGTCCCCGGAACTTGTTGCACCAGTAGATTTTACTGGAGACCAAGAGCTTTATGGAGGAGGTCTTGTTCAGTTCTGAAGAGGGAGAAATGACATTAGCATAGCATCAGTGATTTTGGCTTTCTGTGAACTGGAGGGATACGACCTGCCCAAGCAGTGGGTTGAAGGTGCTGCTGCAGTGGTGCAGAGGGGCCTTGGGCCTTTCTCCAGCCTCTGGGATGAGAAGGCTGAGGTCTGAGGGCTGGCTGCATCCCTGTACTCCCCTTTTACCTGATGGTGCCTCTCTGTGTGGATCATTTTGGGGGTTTTACCAAACCAAAAGCCTGTGCCAGGGAGGTGTACTGCTGCTCAGAGGAGAACAGAAGAACTGCAGAAAGGGAAGGTCTGAAAGCTTCTGGAACAACATCACGTGGAAACCAGAGGAGGTGGATATTTATCAGTGGAGCATGAAGTGAGACAAAATCCCAGCACCTCAGGCAAACGATAACAATAACCAAGTTGACGGAGCTGCTCTCCTGTGAAGCCTTATCCATCGTGGCTGCCCTGCTCTGCTAAAGCTGCTCTGAGGCTGCTCAGAAACGATTGCCTCTCCTCCCTCTTCAGGGAAATGACAAGGGGTAGGCTGTGGAAAAGGTGCCAGCAAGCACAGAAGGGAAGAGAAAATAGAGAAAATTTGATGCTGAATGTATTCATCACCATCTATTTTAGGGTCAGTTATCGTCTTTTTTCTTCGTTAAATAAGGTGCTATTTTTAGATTTAGAAATCCATACATGGAAATTACTCTCAAGTGTTCCAGCTTTCATCCTATATTAAAAAAACCCCAGTCTCATCTTGATGGCGCATTTAGTGCATTAATTTTTTTGTAATTTCTTTTATCCTTTTTATTTCCTGCTCAAAAAAATGATTCCTCCTTGCTCCCCTACCTTGGCTAGCTTTACTGGAAATGCAGCAAGAGAGCAAATGCAGCTATTTAACATTTTCACTTGTTGCATTAGTGTTTTGTTGGAGGTATGGGGGCAGTGCTGGTGGGTTAAGAAGTGGCTTAGCCGGAAGCCCACCCACCTCCTTGTGATTTTTCTTCAAAGAAGAGTCTGACAGAGAAAAGTTGTTCTGTTGCAGATTTGCTGAGTTCAAAGCGAGTGCCCTACAGATACAACTTCGTGATTAATCCTCAGAACTGGCACATAAAGCTTATGCTATGCCACTGCTACTACTGTTAATGGCAGTCAGGCAGCTTACTCACAGTGCACTGCTTTAAAGAGTAATAATTTACCCAGGAAAGTCCTGAGGCAAGAGAAGTGATAGTCATTTATTAATTCTTTTGTAAATCCTTTTGTCTGTGGCACTGGCATTGCTTTCCATCCATTTCTAAGTCATTACACTTTGGTGAGCCCTGGGCCTTGAAGTGGGAAGAGAGCAGGTTGTTATTTTTTCCATGTCCTTGAGCTCTTCAGTGCCAAGAGCTGGTTCATGGAGTAGAATTCCAGGCTATATTTACAAAGAAGAGACCAAAACCTCATAAGCATATTTTATACCCTCTGTTGCACATGCAGAATTAGTGGCTGTAGAGAAGAATGTGACCTTTAGGCAGCCATTGAAAAGCAAACATTGAAAGCTGTGCGTCCCAGCTTGGATTGAAAGCAGTTCTGCCTGAGCATAGCTGTAACATCAATGAGATACTTACTTATAAAGGCATGGGCTTTTTCAGAGGGAAATGAATTGGGGCACCTGATTTTGAGATGTCTGATATGAAATATGCTTGAAAGGGCCTGATGGCCAGTGGGAAGTGCTCAGCATTCCTCAGGAGACTAAGACTGTCGGCATCTGGCTATGGTTATGTGCAGCATTATCTCCTAGTATAGGCAGTTACCCAGCAAAGGTGTCTCTTTGGCAGATTTGGTTGTATTTGTTATTTCTGTGTTGGTTAGATCTAAGATTTATAGTGAAGATGCTGCTTTCTTAGTGGAGGAAAATTTTGGCTGGGAACCAACTCATGGAGAAAAGCTGTGTGCAAAATTGCACCATAGTACTGGATGTTTTTTGCTATGCGTGGAAATCTTCCCTCACATATACAGTGAATATGCTGTTCCAAAAGCAAGAGAACTATAATTCTGAAGTAAATTACCATACTGTGTTGATTTCTAAAAGCAACTGAGCTACTTGGGATCCCAAATGACCCTGAAAGCCACAAGTGAATATTGAAAATTCTGTTTTGTTCCCAGAGCAGATGAACCAGCACAAAACATGATGGATGCAAACTTTCTGGGCAGTTCTGATGGTGAAACTGGTTTTGGGAGGCTTGTGGCAAATGGCAGGATAAGTCAAAGGACCTCCTGAATGCCACGTTTGCCTTGAGATGAGTATTCATAATTACAGCTACCTCTGTATCTTGCGTTCCAAACCTTGAGTCCTTCAGGAATGCTATTTGAAATAATGATCTTGCAGCATGAGCCTGAGTATCAGTCTGGGGGAGAGGCTCATTCATTAGTTAGAATTCCCTTTCCCTCCCACCTTTCAATAAGTATTTTGCATTGTTTCTTCACCTTTCCTGCTTTTTTTACCCCATCCTTCCCAAATGCATAAGTATATTATTCTTTTGAACTTTAAATTATTGAGATATGCATATCCCTGTTCTTTCTCTATATATCTGTGGGATAATTTCCGTAGCTGATTTATCTTTGCCTGATTTTGGGGTTTTTTGTACCAATGAGGCTGCTTCCAGGTACCTCTGCGTGGGAGAATTCTTAGTTATTTGCACAATGGTGTTTCAGGCTGAGGGTTCATTTCCTTGCCTTTGCCTGTGGTGACTGTAAATGGGAAGAGAAGAGATTGAGATTCCTTTGATCTGAGGGAGGTGAGAGGTGGCAAAGATGATTTCTCAGCGACATGAACGGGCAAAGAACTCAACATAATTCTTGGTACAAACTGATTAAACTACCAGCTGGACCTGGGCAGAGAATGTTCTAGAAGCCCATAGACCCTTCTGTATTTGCTTGCTAGCATGTCTCACAGAGGGAGGTGGGGGACAACCTAAAACATTGCACCCAGCTCCAGGTTTCTGAGCACAGGAAGGACCCGTTGGGGTGAGTCCAGAGGGTCACAAAGATGATTAAAAAGATGGAACACCTTATCTGTGAAGACAGGCTGAGATAGTTGGGGTTCAGCCTGGAGAGGAGAAGGCTTTGGAGAGATGTTATTGCGGCCTTGCGGTACTTAAAAGGGGCTTTTAAGGAAGGTGACAACCTTTTTTAGCTGGTCCTGTTGTGACGACACAAGGGGTAATGGTTTTAAACTACAGAGTGTCAATTTAGACTAGATATAAATATAAGGAAGATTTTTACAATGAGGGTGGTAAAACCTTGGCACAGATCTGCCCAGAGAGGTGGTGATGCCTCATCCCTGGAAACTTTCAAGGCTGGATTGGACAGGGCTCTCAGCAACCTGGTAATAGTGGAAGGGGGATTGGATTTGATGGCCTTCAAAGATTAGTTTCAGCCTTCCAGCTCAAACTTTTCTATGATTTTAAGCATCAGCAGTATTGTGGTGGCCCACAGTGGGGATTATGGGGAGATTGGGAGCAACATTTGGTGACAGCAGTCACTCCTGGAGCATGTGACTGCCACTCCAGGTAGCAGCCTGCCTGGTATCAGCTCTTAGCCAGTGTAGCAGGACTAACTCAGTACTTCCTATTGGGCCATGCAATATACTCTTGTCCCCTTTCCCCATTTTCAGTCCTGAAACAGCCTCTTTTAGATCACCACAATTACTAGCAGGGGCCTCTTTCAAACTGAGTTACACAAAACTCCAGTTTAGCTACAAATGGAACATGATTGTACTGCAGGCAAAGTCTTGTTTATTCAGGCAACATAGGCTTTACTGGCTTGAGTTTGCACAGATGTTTTATGTGCCCAGCAAAATGTTTGACAGTGTCATCATCAAGTCACACCATTGTACAAAAATGTTATTCTTGAGTTTCATTTTTTTGAGAGCATGTTAGAGAAATCTGGGATAATCCAGAATTTTTAGAAAAAGATGACTGCTTATTTTCAGAACTCCCTGTAGACCAAACACAGGAAAAACAGCTTGTCTTTCACAAGAAGATTGAGGACTGTAATTACACAAAATAGCATATACTTGCAATGAGTTGAATTTTCAAATTTATTCATTTACAAAGAAATCATACTCATCTGTTGTCTTTTCTCCAAGCTCTAGCATGAAAAAGTACTCAGTTTTTTTTTTTCTATTATTAACTTCTAATCCATAGCAATTAAAGAAACAAACAAAATCCTTAATAGGATTTAGAAGTTACCATGCAAAAGTCACAGCAGCCAGACTCTAAAATCCTTCCCTTAAAAAGTTGTTGTGGATGCTGCCTATAAGAGACAATTTGGTTATTAAATCCTAGTACTGCTTCCTGACAGCCCTGTTCCTGTGCTTTCACTGGCTTTATCATCCTGCTGTCATTTGGGTACTGGGTATTTATCCATCAGATAAGAGTACTTTTTGGCTGAAGGAAGTCTCTCCTAAGGGAGGCAGGGTCAGCAATTTGCTGCTAGAAATAGTAATAGGGCAGGTCTTGTGAACCAGTATTATGTGGATGAACTTGTAGCACGTGGGCTGGGGCATTTTTCAGGAGGTGCTGACAATGCATTTGCCCAACATGAGCCCCTGATGTCTCTGGGAGGGAACAGGACCCATCTGGTCACTTGGGGTGAGCTGTCCTGGCTGTGTCCCCTCCCAGCTTCTTGTGCACCCCCAGCCCACTCACTGGTGAGGTGGTGTGAGGAGTAAAAAAGGAGCTGTTTAAGCACTGCAGTAACTAAAACATCCTTGTATTATCAATGCTGTTTCCAGCACAAATCCAAAACAAAGCACCACAGTAGCTACTATGGAGAAAATTAACTCAATCTCAGCCAAAATCAGCAGAGTTTGACTTGTGGTTTTTTTAAACAGCTGAGCTCCTGTGGCGGGTTTGTTCTTTAATAATTTGATTAGATCTTGTTCAAAAACATCTCGTGTAATGTTGCACACAATATAATACCAGCCCCATCCCCTTGCTGTCAGCCTCAGGATCCTGTGGGCAGCAGTTGCTCTGTCCATGCTCCTGCCTGGGGCTGCTCAGGTCCTTCCTGTGCTGCTTTGGCAGCTCTCAGACTCTGACTAGCACAACTCTATCTTTAGAGCTGCAGAAACTCCACTACCGCAGTGTCACAACAGAGCAGGTGGTACAGCAAGCCAGGGTTTGAATTTTAATTTTGTTCAAATTATTTCTTGGTTAGGAAAATTTGTCTGAGTTCATGAACCTCAGTTTTACAGGTGTGTTAACTGTTGAGAGCTTTTGAAATGTGCTTGCTGCAAAACCTAGCAATGAGGGGGCTATCTGCATTATGGAATTACTTTTGTAATCTTTTGATGTCATTTCCTTAACCTTGTGCTAGTTTTATCACAGGGATATCTTTTGTTACATTCTTCTTACAAAAGAGAAGAATATAACTAGTTAGTTATTATTCTGGCTGAATCACAGAATAAAATTCAGACACAGCTGTCGCACAGTTCTAGTATCTGAGGAATATCAGCATTATGAGCTGAATGCTATTAGCATATTTATTAACAGTGCATAGAATTTATTTATTAATAGTAATGCACAGATAATTCACTCTTTATGTGCTTGTGCTACTGTTTTGATGCAGTTAATATTGAAAAAAACTTGTATTTTTCAGTTTACATTAAAAATATTGATGACAAAGATTGAGTTAGTTTGCTGTTACCGTGTCGTGTGTCACCTCACACTCCCTCAGGGACAAATTTAAGGCTTCACTTTCTCAGCATGCTTTAAGTATGTGGCAAGGTGGGTGTTGTCAGCTAGTATTGATTATTGCTGTTGATTCTTGCAAATTTCAAGATCCCTGTAGTATAAACATTTGATGTAAAATTTAAATCAACTTTTAAATGCCGAATTCAATAAAGAATTTTTCACCTTCATATTTTCAGTAACAAACAATACACTCCCGAGTGCAAAACAAATAGCATGTACTGTGCTTTATAAATGTACTTCACAAACCTAAATTATTTTCATAATCACTGGAGATGCTTTTCACTGCCAGGATTATGACATAATGGCACAAGCTTTGCAAATACCCCTGGTTCCAGCTGTGGCTGCTCTCAAATAAACAAGACTATTTTGGGCAGTAGCAGAACCAAACTGATGGGTGAATGTGCTGATGCAGTATATCTTTGGGAAGCCCTCAGCAGCAGTGAACCATGGATCTCTGGTTGGAAAAAACCCCACGTGTTTCCTTCTCCAGGGACAGAAGCAGCTGCCCTCCTCCTCTGGGACTGCATCCTGCTCTGCCCTAAATAGCCTGATATCTTTGACTGGCAGCGTGAATGCTCAGGATGCAGCACAATTCCCTTAACTGTTGACCAAGAACATCTTGGTGATGTTATTCACTAAATGCTGTGCTGTGTTCTTGTCAGGGTTGTCTCTCCAGCACGGAAGTGACTGTCTTGAAAGCTGTTTCCCAATTTATGACATGCCTTTAATAAGAATCAGAACAAGACAGATTATGCATCATCCAAGTGTAGGAGAAGTTTCTGTGGCTGATCTAACCTTGTGGTTATTGCCATCTCAAGGGTCTTAACTGGCATTTTAACATATAGAGAGGGGAGGGATGTTCTTCTTGGTTAGAAAGAACAGTGACCATTGGAGAGACCCTGTCCCAGCAATTTCACCGGTTGGTAATGCTGGAAAGAAAGCATTTGTCAGAGAGATTGAGAGGATTTTGAAAGATGTTCTAGGTGCTCTCCTGACTTCACATGTAACTTCTAATTTTTTGGGACAAGTATGTATTTGGATCTTTTAAAACACTTGAAGTCTCACTTTCTAACCACTTGCTGCTGTTGTCCTGTTAGGCCAGATTCAGCCCTGGAGAAAGCCAGAAAACCAGGAGTTGGCCCATTTTATATTATGTCATGTCTGCCACATGGAGCTGGAGTCAAGCTGTGCATGGCAGGAGAGAGATGGGGCAGTGCACGTACACTTTTGTGCATGCCACAGCCCTGCAGGGGCAGTTGGAAGTTTTCTTGCCTGATCCATTATCCTGGAGGAGAAAATGAATTGATGTGTACTAGACTTGGCACTGGGGATCTCCTTAGCTGATTGCTGCTAATTTCATTATTGGAATTTTTGTTAACCCTTTGGTAAATGAAGACAGATTTTGTTTTACATTAGCATTCCATGAAGAATGCATAAGCATAAAAACCAACAACTCGTAGCCAGGGAGTGCCCAAGGGATTAATCTGTAGTCAGGGGTTTCTTCAGGACACTTGATTTAAACAGACTGCTTGCACAAAATATCAAAGGTGTTTTACTTGGAATTAGTTAAGTGACTAGAGATAAATTTAGAAGTATAGCTCCTTATCCACACATATCAATTCAAGTTTAGAAGTGTGTGTGGGGGTTGAGTGTTCTTAAAAAACAGTCTGGCTGAGGCATTTCTGGTTATTCAGGCAGAAATTTTTAGCTACAGTCTCAGGGGTTCTGGGCACAGGCTGATGTTTCCTCTCTCACAGTGACAAGAGCCTTAAAATATCTGGATAAACCCTTCTCGCATTCCCAGTGATCTCCTTATGTTGCAGTGGTCTACCTTTTCCTATGCCATAAATATTCTACAGGAGAACTCTTTTCTTCATTCTTCAGTACTCCCTTTTCACCCTACGAGTATTTTCATATGGTTTCTCTTAGGGCAGTGAGAGCAGAACCGTACTGATATCTATGGATATTAACTTGGGTTTTTCGCCTCACAGTTCATGTCCCATCTTGCAGATGAAGGGTTTGTTTCTCCCACTGAGCTTACCTACACTATTCCATGCAGAGTGAGGCTGCTTCTCTTCTTGCACTTCTGCTGTAGCAGATCCTCGAGTCCTAAATCCCATCTAGTTTGAGGGATGACAGTCATAGCAAGAGCATTTTTGATGTTTGGTCCTCAGTGCTCTGCTCATCACAGGACTGTGTTGCTGTTACTCTGTTGTTTCAAGCAAAAACTCAAAGGCACCGACCTTTTCCTTCCATGTGGTGTGATTGCCCAAGCTGAAGTGTAAATAATAAATGCTTCCCCTGCTCCAAGGGCTACAGCCTTGTGTATTCATTCCTCATAGAATCTGTCTCTTTGCAGTTACTCTTGCTTACTGTCTCCCTTATTTCTGTAGCACACACACTTACATATATTTGGGACTGAGGGCAAATCATGTTGCCTGTAAGCCCCATGTATGCAAGAGGTGAATGTACACATTTGGTTGTTATTAATGCTAACTATAAACACTGTTTTCTGCACTGAGAACTGGGGAAGTCAATGTAAGTGGATATTCTGATACATGGAAGGTATCTCTAACTTGCATCACAGGTGTGTTGACACCTTACACGATTTCTCTGTCTACTCACGTTGTAGTGCCCTTAAATGGCTGCCTTAAGATTGACGCAGACATGCTTTTGGTGAGAACACATCTGAGTTTTACCCTGTGCTCAGACAGGAAGAGCAAGTGCCTCCGTGTGGAGAGACAGGCGCTCTCCCTGCTCCTTCCTTGAGCTTCACAACTCTTTCACACAGCTACTTATGCAGTTGGCACTTTGTAGCAGCCTGAGAAGGGAGGCCAAGAGCTGAATCAATCAGGAGACTGTGCTGGTCTCAGTCTGGCAGGTAAGCTCCCTCCTGGTCACAGCTGAGATGAGTTCTTGTTCATTTTAACTGTGCTTGCAAGCTGCCACCCCAGGAGCTCTTTCTGCTGTGTAAATAAACTGGGGACTTCAGTACAGCAAATTTTCACCCACGCTAAACTACACAACAACAGTTACTTGGCAATGTTTTTCATCATCATCCTGTACATTTTGCAAGTATTTACACTGCTAGGAGAAGTTATCTGGATGCTACTGGCCTATGAAAGGGGGAGAGTTTTAGAGAGGGAGTGGGCTTGGGACAACTTTGCTTGAGATAAACCCCAGAAACTGGGTTCTGAAGAGAGTTCCTGAGCCTTTTCTTGAAATATAAAGAGCAGGCTTGACCAGAATTTTTATATAATGTTGCAGCTTTAGCCCTCTCCTCAGCAGATTTCAGGAGGGAAGGGTGGCTTTACACAGTGTTTTTAGCAAGCTGGTAAAGAGAACCGGTAAGAAAACTGCACCACCTGAGAGGCAGGTATGAGGCACCCACCATGTGTGGGTATATTAAAAATATTTCTTGAAAATCAGATTTATTCCCCCCTGCCCCCATGTTGTTTTTAAATCTCTTAAAATACAGTTTGGCTGGTGGAAACAGGCAAGGGCATGCATATGCCATGAATATTGGATTTGGCTCATGAGTACTTGGGTCAGGATCCTGGGATGACCGCACTTTTTGAGGCTTTTAAATTATGAGTCAGCAGTACTGGAGGAACTACTTAAGGAATAAAAGTGTCATGTCACGAAGGGCACCATCCATCTTTTTACTTGTTTGCAACTAGAAAGCATCTCATCTGTCTGAAAGTTTTTGGCAGGTGCTCTGGTTAGTGCTGTTAAAAAAGACGTGTTCATGGAATTACTTTAAAAGATAAAATTCTACCCCTCATTCAAGCCTATTCATTGTGAACTGTTTCTGGGCCTTTATAATAACATGAGAGATCCTTCTGGCTTTTCACCGACCTTCGAAAACTGAGAGCTCACCAAGGAGGGGAGGAGAGCAGCACAGTGTGGTCTTGTGCTGCTCTGCAATCCCTGCCTCACTCCCTGCAAGCTTGCTGAGGCCCAGGTTGATCCACAGAAGGCAGAAAGGCTTTGCATTTTTGTCATGGTACAGATGAGGATGTTTGTTACTGACATGATCTTGGTAGAGAAAGTGCTTCCCATTTTGGCACATGTACTCTTTGAAGAACAGTACAGTTTCTGGTATGTTATCACTTCCCTTTTAATTTCTTTCTTGCCAGTATTTTTTTTCAGATGGGCTTTTTAAAACACTTTTTAAGCTTCTTTCCCTCTACACCTTAATGTTTCTTGCTGTGATTTCACAGCCAAGCCAAGTTTACAGTTGTTAAATGTCAGTACGTGTTTATAGAAGAGACAGAGCAGGTGAGTGTGGAATGCTGGATGAGCAGGGTGGTAGTTTTGTATTGAGCCAGAATTGTTTTGAGGACTGATGGAAGTGAATATCTTCTAATAAAGATATTCTGTTGTCAGCTGCAGAGGATGGTACTAATGCTTAAGAGTTCTTACAGAGAAACTTGGGTTCCTAGATGACCCTGCTATTTCTTCTGCTTTTTAAAGGCGTGTGCACCAGACAGAGCAGTAGGATCTCTTCTTTTTTTCTATGTACACTTCTTTTGTACAAAAACCCCAACAACTCAGAAACTGCTGACAGCTTTGGAATTGTGAAGGGTGAAAGACTGCTACCTTTATGTTCATAGGAGAAGTAGAGCCTCAAGGTAAATCATCAGGTCAAAAATTGATGAAAAGCCTTTACAATGTGATGCCTCTTTAAAGATTTGACATGCTGATATAGTTCACAGGAGGGAGATGTCCACAGTACAATTAAGCAGAGCAAATCTTTGCTAGCAGCTGAGCACAGAAAGCTGGCACCACTGAATTTGCACAAACTCCAGTGCATTCTTGGCTGAGATGTGTGTGTGTGGGAAAGTGTTTGCTTCAATGACTATTTTTGACCTATTTGATGAATAAATAGGACTTATGCCTCTAGAACTTGCAATCTGGCAACTTCCAGAAGCACTACATTAGCAAGGAGAAGAAAACAATTATTAATAAATACAATTCAATAGAAAAATTCTCCTACCCCAGCTTTCTAAATTCCACATTTAAGCTTATTTTATGTAAAATGCACCTCTAAGATCACCTTTTTTAAACAAACCCTTATTATTCATAAAAAACCTGATACCAGGGTTTTGTTCCTCAGTTCCACACAGGTTGTTACCAATGAGATAGGGGATGAAAGAGCTGTAAAGAGGGAATCTGTAGATGGAAGAGTATCCATGGAAAGAGCAGCAGTGTTCTCTACCTGCTTTGGTTTTCCTATTGAATTTACTTAAAATACAATCCAATTGCAAAATCCTTTAAATCAAACCTTTGTTCAGAAATACGAGGTGGGTGCTTTTTGTAGGAAGATTTGAAGGAAAGTTATCAGAAATACATTAGCTCATAGTTGCTTTGATGTGCAAGGCAGAATTCAGTTTTAATCATTTTTGTGTTAGCGTAGTAGAACAGAACTTGTTTGCATGAATAAAACAAGTGGGTAGTATAACATCACGTACGAGAGAAAGTATGAACTGGGGCTGCTTGTTTAAATGAATCAAGTTATAACTGCCCCAACTATGAATAATAAGAGTGATTGGAGAATGTTTTTTCATTAAAAGTCCTGATGAAAAAAACCCCAAAACCAACCAAACCAAAAAAGAGCTTGTTGGTGTTTCCCAGCAATTCGTTTATAGTGTTCAGGCAAAACCCTTTTGTGTCTTGCTCTTTTATAATTACAAGCTCCCAAAACCCCCCAAACTTCACATAGATGCTGAAAAGTCTTCAGCATTTATTTCTCCAACAAAAACTTTTTTTTTTCCTCTTGGAAAGAGAATGCTTTCCACATCTTTTTGTCAAAAATCCAATTATCTATTTAAAAAGATGTTTCAACAGAAATTTTTTTATAATTTCTGAGTAATGCTGAGTTAAAAGGCTCCCACTTTGAAACATAATTTTTTTTACATACTTTCCAGCAAACTCTAATAGCATATATAAAAACCAAATGCTCTGAAGAGCTGAGAGGGGCTGCACAGATTTTGTTCTAGATTTATTTTTGTACCTTTTTCTGGGATTTTTTTCTGAGGTCATCAAGATAATACAGCACTATCCTGCATCCAGGATGATGTGTGCATTGTATGGTGGGGTACGGTGCTGGGTCCCTCGAGCAACATGAGTTCTATTTGTTCCACGTGGTACAGTGCAATGAAAACCCATTGGAAGTGTCACCTTGTGTCGCTATAGGACATGAGAAAGGACCACACGAACACTTGGATGGATCTGAGGGAAATAACCCCCAGAATTTAATCTCTCTCAGAATATATAGACCTCTGACTGTGACCGTGGATTGGAAGGTTAGGTTGACACCTCTCCATGCACACTGGTCAAACAGACAGTCCATCAATTCTTAGCTCAGGAATGATAACAAGAAAACAGTTAGATAAACATTGGCTATTATTTACAATGAAGACTGTGAGAATCTGACTCCAAAATATGTAAACAATCAGAAGGCTGAAAAAGCAGGGCAACAACCTTGCACCTGGGGCAGCAGAAGCGCCTCCCTGAGGGGCTGTGCCAGCACTGAGGAGCTCCCAAACACCGGGAGCAGAGCAAGTCTGTCCCCTGCTACCTCTGCCACCTCTGCGTGATGCTCCAGTGTTTCTATTTCTGAGTTTAATGGTGAGTTTCAGCTTCTCCCTATCTCCTGGCATGGATTTACCCTTAAGCCTTCTCCTCCAATTAGGCTGTTTCTAGATTGCCATATATCAGGCCTGTCAGAGCCTTTAAATCCCTCTTCTAGGTCACCTTCCTGCCTTTCCCCGAGGGAGTATAGCAAACCATACCTCCCACTGAGCTTTCCTACACATATGCTAATGAGATGCTATTAGTGCTACCTTCTTCCCCAGAGAGTAGGATGGAATAATGGTTTTGGGAAGTAGGCATTTCTGGCTTCTTCCCTGGCTCTGACTTTCCTCTTCCAGTGGTTTTTACCAGCTCAGTTGCTATCTCTGGTTGTCTGTAATGCTAAAATTGAAATGATAACACTTCCCTACCTGACAGGCTGGAGGCGAGAAGTGGTTGTAAGGATTAGTTACCTGAGGGCTATAGCATGCCAAATGTTATTAATAATGCAAAGCAAGAAATGTTCTGAAACAGAAATGAAATTCTTGCATTTTGCTTCAAAGGAGAGGTTTACCAGAACACTGTGAAGACCCTGCTTTCTAGTCAGGTGGATTAGCTGATGTCTTATGGTATTACAGATGTACACGAAATAGTGGGAGAGTGGCAGGCCTTGAAGTGTCTCCCACATCTGGGTCACTCTGCAGTGTTCAGCATGCTACTGAATGAGAGGTGGTGATTCCTGCCCATGAGGGGCACCTGCCTAAAGGGTCCTAGGTTGTTTTCTTAATTTGCTCAGAAAATTATGCGCATCCTTCATTTTTAAGAGCATCTCCTAGAAGGGCCAGTAGAAGCGTGAGACAGGAAAAGACTTGAACTTCTGTGCAGTGTAGGGGTAAAGCAGAGATGAGAGGAGGGAAGGACGGCAAAGGACAGAAAAAGAACCAGTGACTATGTAGAGTGAGACAGAGGGTAAAGGACAGTGCAGAAAAGAGAGGGAAGGACAGATTCAGTAGCACAAGCTAAAAATAATCGGTGGAGGGAGTGAAAATTGGTTGCAAAGGATGGAGTGTCAGAGTGCAGGAGACAGCAAGGAAGAGTGAGTCAGGGAGTAAAGAGAAGAGGAGGAAAATGCGTTTATTATCTCTTTTTATCTGACAGTACTGAAAGTGGTGTAAAACAGCACTTACCCTGCTTCATGCAAGTCTCTGCTTAAAAAGTGGTAAGGAAATGAGTATGATATCTGACGAGAGATAGCCCTCTGTTCTGCCATGGGCTTATGTGCTGGAGCAGTTCCTGCTTCTCTGCTGGTTCTCCTCTCTCCCTAGGATGAGCTGCTAGCATGCCTATCACCTCCCTGCTAGTATCATGCAATGTTCAGGGGGGGTCTTATCCATGCCAAAAAGGGCAACACAGCAAGGACTGGAAGTGCTCATAGGAAGCACCTAGGAGAGGGTTGCTTGATTAATTGTTTCTATTCATTAAAAAACCCCCAAAACCTACATGCTGCATATTACATCTCTGTTTAGGCAACACCTGGCAGCATAAGGGATTGGGTTCATGCCTCTGAGCTACTTCCTTCAGCGCTGACACCTGTGGGCCTTGGGGGATTTCTCTGGACAAAATCTCGTTTTGCTGCGCTGCAGCCCTGCTCCTGTCATGCTCATTAACACTCTCTGCAAGAGGTACCATGCTCTGCCACCTCCCTGTTGGAGCTATCACAGCCATCTGTGGTCCTTGTGTTTGCCACTGCTGAAAGTAGGCCGTGCTGTGCCAGCGACCAGCTTCACTCCTGCCAAAGTCACTGGGGAATTGGAAGAGTGCAGCACACAAGCTTCAACCAGGAAATAGCAGGGAAAAATGATTTGGTAGCCTAGCAGGACTTGGGGTAGTCCTAGAAGCTGCTCTGGGGTTATTGTATCTCTTTCACCCTAGAAGCCACTTTGAGTGCAACCCCTTGTGCCCCTGGCACATTGCTTATGATGCGATTGGAAAGGGTTGATTCCTCTGCCAACCCACTGGTTTAGCACTGGGCAGTCAGTCTCTGACTCCTTCATTTCTCTTCCATCACTCCAGCAAACCAGCACAGCAATCCGGGCATTCTGAAAGTGGGGTCCCTGCTCCTTCTTTTTCAGTGGGATAGGCTTTGACCTTTGTTGAATGGAGATAGTGGTAGTAGAAATATAGGGTCCAGCTGCTGATTCCATAATTTTATTTAATTTTCAAGGATGAGGAACTTCAGCTTCTGTTCAAGCCCTGAGGTAACGGGTGTCAATCACGACCACTTGATGAGCTGGACAGATATCGTTGCTATCAGATCACTGCATTTTAAACCATGCTGATAACATACCTTGCTGACAATCAGGATACCAGGGAACTAGGATCATAAAAAAGAATTACCTCCCTAGAAATGAGCTGGAAGGAGAGGCAGTGTGCAGGCTTGATTTTAGTCTCGAGTTCCAGATTTCATCACTGATGCCTGCTGATGTGGCTGAGTGCAATCCATGTAACTGCAGCACCTCAGCTGTTTTCTGTAGAATTGGGATAAATGCTGCTTCTCTGATTGATGTTTCTACAAGGTACTTAAATACTATGTAAATGAAGGTCCTGTAAATAATGCAGAAGTGTAGATGAACATAACTGGGGAAGGACGAGTAGAATGAAAAGAAGTTCAACCTGAAGCAGAATTCCACTCTGCTGAGTGAATATATATAGGAAGTCCATAAACTGTAGTTATTTTCTCAGTTGATTGGACATAAATCTCTAGCACTAAATAATTTTAAATATTTATGAAGTTGGTTCGGTTTCATTTTCTGACATTTGAGTTATTACTGAAGAAATATGTCCCTAAGAGCATGCCTTAGGTTCAAACCCTGTATTTTAATCCTGTGTTTTGATCTAGGCCTGCTTCTGAATTGTAGGAACTGAATTCTGCTGTCAGGTACACAAGCACAGCTTCCTAGGATGTTTGTCAGAACTGGAGCTGAAGAGCTAAATTTGCTCTAAATATTCAAATATATAAAAATTTTGCTCTAAATTTGTTTAATATATTTTTCATAATGGCAGACTTGTAAAAATAACATTTTAAAAGTCTGTTCTTATTTTGTTGAATAGAAACAGCATTTGGTGGTAATGTACTTTTTTCTACTGAGGGAACTCAAGACTGAAGAACTTTAATACTCTGTAGTTTCCAGGACTGCACTAACTTCAAGTTGAAGTTGTAGCTCTGCTTATGAAATGGGTGAGGGGTGTGATGAGCCTTGTCCTGTGTGCAAGGGGGAGCTCTGTGGTCCCAAAGCCTGCCAGGACTTGGCAGAAAGCTGCAGCTGTTCAGTGCATTGCAGCAGAGAGAGCCCAGTCAGGATCCTGCGAGAGACACGCACAGTCCATCATGTAGAGGCAGCGCATGAAGCGTGACAGTGGGAAGCATCCTCTGTGAAAGCTTCCAGTGGTACACCCAGAAGAGATCCAAGTTTTGCTGCTTTCATGTTTCACTGTAGGATCAGCCACTTCAAACTTCCCTGAAGGCAAGCTGGAAAAATCTAGCTGTGAATATAAAGGCAGAAGCAAATGCTTAACCATAGGCATATGTGACCATGATCTGAGTGTAATCTATGAACAGCACCCAAATACTCTTCATAGCGTTATTTTAGGCACGATGGTTCCAGGGTAAAATTGCAACGCTTGCAAGAAGAGATGATGTTTTTAGGAAGAAGTCATGTCTCTCCCTTGGAGAAGGGGTTGTGTGCCTGACTGCATCTTGGTATTTCTGTCAGTTGCTCTAACAAAAACCTGCCTTTTCCATCAAAGTTGTCATTGCTCTTCTACTGTCACAGGTACTTCAGAAAGTCCAAGGAACAGACAGATAGTAATGCTTATGTATGGACATAGCAGAAACCAAACTGGAATTACATTGGTATCTAAGGCTTTGAAAGAACAGGGAAATAGAGCTGTGTTTATCAACTGTTCAAAGGAGAAAAAACCAATAGAGGCAGCTGCTCTGGTTTCTTTTTTTCCCCCAAGCAACACAGTCTTGAAAGAACAAAAATAAGAGTCAGTTTAATCCCAGTGGTAAACTGCTAGTATATTTTTCAGTCTGATTTCTTACCTACATGAATGTAATATGCAATGCACAGTAAAAATGCAAAGCTTGAGACTGAATTTTGGATTATGACTGGACAGCCGCAGAGCAAAGCTCTAAAGAGCAGCTTTATGAGCCCTAGTGAAATTCTGGCTCTTGGATGTAAAGGGAACTTTGAAACACCTGTGTAACTAACTCTGAATGAGCTAATAAGTGGAGCCAGATTTTTGGTATGAAAACTGAGATTTTACTTTGCTTTTTATTTTGGGTGGGTTTTTAAAAATATTTTCTCATATTTGTCAACTTTCTTGAGGTTGACAAATTCCCATCCCTTGCCATTATGCCATGAGGTATATGTGGGATGGAAACACATTATATGAGTGTCACTTAAAATCTTTTTCCATAATTCTTTGTTTCCAGTAGGTGTAAAATTAACCTGGCTTTAATGCATTATTTGAGACACCTGCACAATGTTGGATAATGTCTCCTCTGTCCTGGGAATTGGTTTGGTTTTTTTTTTTTTTTTCCAGTTAACAGATGCTCCCTCTGCTTGTTTTGGAGCTGGAAAAGATAACACAACATAGGACCTACATAAACAGAGAAAATTACTCTTTCAATGTTTCTTGGCAGCAGTTGTAGATTAGATGCACATGAATGTCCCCTCACAGATGTAGAGGTGATATTAAGCTGAGAAGTCATGTGATACCAATTAAATACGTATGTCAGCTGGCTTCTGTTCAGTAATTTATTTTTTCTGAGCGTATTCCAGCATCTTAAAAAAAAAAATTAAATACTGACACTAAATAAAAAATAATCAGCCTGGCAGAGTAATGCTTCCTCTCCTACCACAACGCAATTTTTTTTTTCTGCCAGGTTGTTAACATGGCCTAGAATGGCCATCATTTTGTGCTTCATCCTTTGGACAAAATGATAGGATGTGGTGCAAGTCAGGTAACTCGCAGCCATGCAGAGCTTGAGATGGGAGTTGTGTGTGGGAAGTCACCCTCTTTTCCCTGTGGAGAAAGCTCTCTCCTACAGCTTTCAGAAGGTCTGAGATAAGAATTAAGATATTTTTAGATATGAGAACTATTTTTATGTCCCTTTTTTTATTTTCTTTTCCCCCCAGTTTTAAGGGCTCCCTCTGAGCCCTCTGTGGTTGGGGTGGTTGTAACTAAGGCACCTGGTGCTTGAAAAAATGAATAACACAGTCCTAGCAGCTCTTTAAAAAACTCTTTGTGTTGTTCTAAAAAGACCTTTTTTATCGTGGAGCATATAGAGAATATATGATAGCATAAAGTTTTGGAAGTAGGCTATGAAGTCTACTTCATATGGAGCAGAGACACTGTGCAGTTCGTGATGTTGTCACTCGAAGTCCCGTGATGTGCATGTTTCTATCTGTAGTGTGCTGTTTCCTGCCACTTTTCCTTCCTCTCTGCTATCTCCTCTCCTCAGTGCTGCCAGACCAAACCTTGGGTGCCTGGACAGTGACTTGGATCAGGGAGCTGATTCTCCTTCCTAAGGATGCACAGATGGGGAAAAAAAGCTTATTTTCTTCCGGATCAGTTTCCCAGCCCATGTGATGTGCAATGGGGCAGTGGTGTGAGAGCTGGGGAAGTGGCTTTCCTGTGTCAAGGCAGGGCTGCTCATGCACGTGGCTCTCAGAATTGGTGTTGTTTTGCCATCTCTGCACAGTTTTTCACTGGGATAGCTAATTAGATGGACAAGGGAATAGGTATAAAGACCCATACTCAAACGTGGCAGTCTTAAATTAAATGAAATGTTGAGCCCACATAATGGAACCACTTTCAGTAAACAGCCGCTTCTTGCCCCTAAACCAAGATACTTTCATGCCTATGAACCAGTAGGACACAAAAAAAATCAGTTTAGCCTTCTGTGTAACCTGTGCCAGGCAGACAAATTGATTTAATCTTCTCCTTGAAGCTATGTCTATTCCACACTTCCCTTTTTGACTATTAAATATGAAGGGACATATTTACTTAAGGCATTTTCCAGTCCATATCCTTCAACCTTTACAAGGGGCAAAGCTACAGAACCTTTTTGGGGCAAGGCACTGCCCTCACTCCAGCATCACATCCTTCCTCTGTGCCATGAGCAAAAGGCTGTTGAAGGTTGCAGAAGAGGAACTCCCCCCTGTAGATCTTGCACGTGTCTGGGTTGTTAGTAGCTCATCTCTGTCTTGTGGGTCACCAGGAAACCTGATTCATAAATCTGAGTTGTGCTTAGGATAAACTCCTGACAAAACCTTTAGATATTCCCTTCCCCTTGTTTTCTGTAGGGAGTCATCTGAACTATTTTTCTCTGGTGAGAGATACTGAAACAAGCTCTACCTGACTTAACTTCATAGTATTCTCACTGCATACAGTGTTTCTCACTAAAGCTTTGAAATAATTTCAGTATTATGTATATATGTGCCCATTAAACCTTTGTGTACATATATATATTTGTTAATACGGCACACGTGTATGCAAATGTAAGTGGAGGGACAGTGCGTAACAAAAGATCAGATTGTGCCCCCAGAAGAGGATTTGCTCTATTTTCTACACTTTATTGCACTCTATAGATTTCTAAGCTATTGCTGAGAGGTGCTAGAGCCCTGAGCCCGGTATAGGCACCTTCTAAAACTGCTGTAATCTTTGGTACCATCCTCATCCTCCCTTTGGTGTTCTTTTTATAGCTTTCAGTAAGGAGGAGAATAACTAATAAAAGTTATTACAGCTTTCTCTTCTCCCTCTTCTGGCTGCAAACCTGTTGAGGCTCAGAGGCTGTATGGATTTTTTTCTGACCTGCTTCTGATTGTTAGCACCCTTGAGGTACACGAGGCTTTGCATCTCTTCCCAGCAGAATTCCCACAAAATGCAGGGAATCCTTACCTTTGGAGTCTATTGTATATGAGAGCTGGTATAGGATTTTCTATCTGGTAATCTCAAGATCATGTGGAGACCCCTCGCACAGTGTGTATGGGGGTGCGGGTGTGTTCCTGTATGTTCTGAGGGAATTTGGTCAATTGCATTCCTCCATCCATTTTAAGATTCTTGCTCTCTCTTGTCTCTGTCTCTTTTATAAAAGGGACAAAAAATCTATGGCTTCTCTAGAAGGTCCTTTAAAATGTTAATTTAGGATTTTCCTTTTTAAGCATACACATGTACTGCCTGCTATTTCATGTTTGTCATTTTGGGATTTTTCAAATCTGAGTTACATAGAGTTTTGACTGATGACTGTTTTAATGGCACATGGATATTTGACATTGAAACAATAACTATATCAATATATTAATGAGCGAGTTAAGAGTGAAGAATGTGAATGAAGGAGTGAAGAGAAAACCAGTGTATCTATACAGCTTTTTGTAGAGTCAAGTGGGCTCACTCTTGCTATCCCTAAAGCTTGCTTGGAGACATGTTTGGGCTGAGCGGGGGATGGGGGGGAGGGGAAGTAGTGTTTACCTAGGAAAGATTATTTAGGCATATGCAGGAAAAGGAGGACGTGTGGGGAATGAGTTCATTTTTCTTGTTTTCTGGAGAATTAATAGCCAAGTCTCAGATAACCAAAGAAAACTTTTCCTGCTTTTGAGACTTGGCTTTTTACCTTCACTGATGACAGAACTGGAGTTAATGTTACCTTTGCTCTCTGGTAGGGAGGTCTGCTGGCCCACAGGAGGGCAGAGGCTGGAAGGGTTGGTGTTGAGCAGGCAGGTGTGTTGTCACAGCAGCAGAACTGGACATCATGCAGGCTGTAAAGGTTTGTGAGGCTTTCACTTTAGGGGCAGCAATGAGCTCCATGTGCTAATTGTGAGAGTCAGAATTCAGGTTTCTGTATGGAGGTGAAATAGAGTCTCTAAGGCCCTGTTAATTTGGGATTTAGTACCATGCCAGTAACTTAAAATAACAGAGCATAACCAAAGCATATGTACACCCATTCATCCAGCGTTGGTCTTGAGGAGGAAAAGCAGTTCTAGGAAATCTTTGGAACCACCACTGTATCCTAAAACTACTTTTGCTGAATGAAATTTAATAAGATGTACAAGTTTCCTTCCTTTTCCTTTTGCATCGCTGTCTTTCTATGTACTGATGAACTATTTATACACGAGGTCTTTGTTCCCTGTTTGCTGCTGGTTTATATTAGCTCCCCGGATCTTCACAATCTCAGATGAGGATGGCGCTGACCTTAAAAAAAAAAGTTTCTCCACAGTATGTGTGCATTTCTAGGGCTTGGATTTTGCATGTGATCCTGGGCTTTAATCAGAATTGATTAGAGATGCCTTTAGTGCTGTGCCACACTGCAGCACAAGGTTTTATGGTAGGTGGGCAGTGAGAAGAGCATCTGTTGCTACCTGGGGTAAACACAGCCTGCCCCCTGTCGTCAGATGGTTCCACGTCATGTTGCTGCCCAAATTCGTGTAATTTGTCCTGGTCCCTGTGGCATCTCTGTGTGAAACAGAAGCTGTGTTTGCTTGGGTGCTCAGTTGTCTGAACGGGGGAACAAGATCTTTCTGAAACCAGTTGTTTCTAGAGCCTCAAGCCGCTGCTGATGGGAATGGCAGGGATTGTGTTACTCTTCACCCACACTGGCTCACAGTTTTGCTCACAGTCCTGGGTGTGATTGCTCGGGT
This sequence comes from Dryoscopus gambensis, assembly GCA_013389985.1. Classification (NCBI taxonomy): domain Eukaryota; kingdom Metazoa; phylum Chordata; class Aves; order Passeriformes; family Malaconotidae; genus Dryoscopus; species Dryoscopus gambensis. The sequence goes on along the minus strand of WEIT01033943.1, from coordinate 478,725 downwards.
CCCAGCACAGATACAGTATGATGAGCTCCATGTCTGCGTTTGTTGATTAGCGTGGCTTTTTACCTGGCCTGAGTCATTCCAAAGCACCACGAGATGGCAGTGCACTTGCTCTGCTGCGGGCAACGCGCAAAAGACATCTTCCGAAGGGAAAATCGGTGCACTTCACTCATAGGGACCGCCTGTGTACCACATGCCCACAGTACTGCTGCTTCAGAGTCAAGTGAAAACCTATCATCGTGCTTCCCCTGAAAGCTGGTCATGAACCTCCCCCTGGCAGGGCTTGTTGTGCTCTGTCATTCTGCTGGGGTACAGGTAGAGAGGAGGGGAGGGTTTGCAGAGGGATATTGAAAAGTGGCAAAGCTTGCTTTGAATATTTCTTTCTTGTACTGCCAGGCCATCCTGGCTAGAGAGAAGGTGCTCCCTTCCTTCAGCACTGTTTCTTCAAGGGCTGCCCCAGCAACATACAGACAGTGTCTTCTCAACAGATGTTTTGGAAAATTTTCTGCAGTCCCCTTTTGAAGGGGCCTTGTGCTCCTTTCTTTGTGTGCTTGTAACCCTTTAGTGATGACTTAAGTTGTTCTTCCCTTCCCTTCCCTTCCCTTCCCTTCCCTTCCCTTCCCTTCCCTTCCCTTCC
>WEIT01033943.1:335263-477916 GCA_013389985.1 Dryoscopus gambensis | reverse complement strand
CCTTCCCTTCCCCTTTCCCTTCCCCTTCCCCACTAGCATTTTTAATTGGTCCTTGTCTCTTTGAGTTTCTTTGCTGCTTCTGGTATTAATTGATTTCACTTTACGGTCCCTTTAGCAGGAAGCATAACAAGGAGTCCCAGAGCGGCTTTTGAGATGTGTTATTCCACATGAAAAGTACAGGGCTGCAGTCTTTGTCCTATCCCCAGGCAAAGACGACTTTGCCAATAGAGCAAACTGGGGCCAATGCCCATTGCTGAATACAACTTTGGAGCATCACAAGTTTAACAGCAGAGCAGGGAGATGACCAAGTGGTGCCTTGCTGCTCTGCCATGTGTGTGCCCTGCCATGCCATCTGTTAGCACTACCTAGGGCTAATCTGTTTAATTTTCAGGCCATCTAATGGTATGACTGTATTAAGTCTGGAAAAAACTAGGTCTCTTGATTTTTAGTACAGGTCAACTCATTTTTGCTGTGTTGAAACAAGTTTAAAGCCAAGAACTGGCCTCTAGGTTCCTGGGAAACAAAAAGTTGAATTTGGGCTCACTAATCCCTTGTGAGGATAATGGGATTTTCTCCATTTGATGTAAAGGTTGAGGCACAAAAGTTACATGATTAGCTCAGGGCCATCCAGCGAACTAGTACTGAAACTGTGAATTATTTTTGTCTTGTGCTCAGTCCTTTAAGACATGTGTCCCTTTACGGGGAGTAGCATCCACTGACACAGAGTAGGATGGCCACACTCTTACTGTCAGTTCCGTAGATAACTCCCCCTTCTCTGTTACTTCCTTTTTTTTTTTTTCTCTCTTTTTCCTTATCCTGTGGTCCATCTCCTCATCTCTTTATGGTCCTTTTGTCTTTCAACATCTGTCCTAAGTCGTCTCTCCTCTTCTTCTTTGGTTTCCTTCTCATCTTCCACTACGTATGTTCTCCCTTCATGAAGATGGTCACCCAGGTGCCATGAGCAGTGGGAGCATCTCCCGGACTGGCTCACTTAAAGAGCATCTGCTTTCTCTCATTTTTTCCTCCCTCTCCTCCTGTTTTGGCAATAGCAGAACAGCAGCAACGAACAGAAGTCTGAACGTTCATCAGAGCATAGCAGTTAGGGCTTAAGCTGCCACATGTATTCATGGGGGTAAAGCTGGGGGAGCAGGCTACAGAGTGACAGAAATTCAAAGTCCCAGTGAAAAAGAGAAACTGCTGTATTTTGGAGCTAAGGAAACTGAGCCCTGTATAGTTTAGACATTTCACACAATCTCATAAAACAAATCAATTGTAGGGCTGGAAGGAGAAGTTAAAAGCTAATGTGACAGCATGGCTGGTGCCAGCTACTCTGTGATAAGATGGCAGTTGATCCCTAGCCCCCAGCTCTGGAATATGGCACTTGATATTTTCTCTCTAGACACACAAAAAACTTGTAAGATCTTCTGGAAGTTACCTATCTTCTTTCTACCCTTTCTTGCCTTTTCATTTCTCACAGCAAGCTCTGTCTATGTATCTTTTTCTCAGGCAGGGTTTGCTTCACAGCACTGTTCGGCCAGGCTCAATCAGAGCAGTAAATAGCTGGTTTCCAATAAGTTCCTTGTAGCCCAGCTGCAGTTTGTTGGATTTATTCTGTTTCGGTATGTTGTCCATTTATCTCCTGTGCTGTGTAGTCCCCATTGTGGAGGTGCCTCTGGTTTAACATTCTTTCAGGATATGTTACTTCTTGAGCCCAGTGGCTGGAATTTACCCGGCAACCTGTGCTTGGCATTAGGGCCACCCAGCACCACATGGTGCTTTGCAGAAGCAGCATTTCCCTCAAAGCCAGAGTGTTATGAATCTATAGTGAACCAGGCTGTCCAGAGTCAGCCTGTCCAGAGCTGACCCAGGGCAGAGTTCAGGCTGGCTGAGATGGCAGCTGGCCTGATTTTCTCGAGAAATGGTGAAAAGCTCTTCCATCCTGCCCCTGCCTTTCTGTACTTTATTCCAGTGACATCTTCTAGCCCTCTGTCCCCTGGCTGGTCCCCTTCCTGGCAGTCTGCTCCACTAGCCTCAAAGCAGAGCAGACCCTTTGCTCTAAGAGGCCACCGCATAAGCAGAGCTGAGCTGGTTCAGGCAGGCTGTTTGGGAGGCCAGGGAAGGGACAGTGGGAGTTGGGATGATAACTGCTCTGAGATGTCGTGTCTCGTAATAGCAAAAACTCACAGCCCTCACCTCTGCTCCTGCTCCACTCCTGGCATGAGTGGAGCAGAATCCCTGCCCTCTGGGGATTCTGCCCCTCCTGATCCTACCCTTTCTCTGCCCTACATGCAAGAGTGGAGCGATGGGCAGCCCTGCCCTTTCCTCCTCTCAAGCACTTTCTAGCAGCAGAGAGTGAAGAGAGATTTTTGTGGGGAAAAAGGTTGGAGGAGGAGACTTTATGGTAGAAGTGGGTTGCAAGCATAAGGTTAGCGGGTCTCAGGTTAAACTAAAAAAGCTGCTGTGTCCCAGAGGATGGGGATAGGGGGAGAGGGCCAAGGGGGAGAGCAGTGTGTACAAATGAAAGTATTTCCCAAAACTCCTTTCTTCTCTCTTGGCCCCTAAGTTCACCATGTCCAGAGAGCTTTCATCTCATTCCCAGCCTTCTTTACTGCTCTGGTATCCACGGCTTCTCACTCCCCAACCCCAAACTTTCTCTGTTGCTGCTCAAAATCTACATTTTACCTACACAGCCAAAAAGGTTTGAAGAAGCTCTGTTCTGTTGTATATCTCAGAATCGTTCTTCCTATTCTGTTCTGTGTGTCTATGGTTCATCACAGAGCTGTGATTTTTAGAAAGCTGTACTCATGGACTTGCTTCCTCTACTAAATGCTGAGCTGTGTGTAAGGACTCTGGTGGGGAAAGCAAGGTCATTAGCAAACTGCTGTTCAGAAAAGATATAGTTTATTTAAACTTGTGCCTTGCAAATGCCTAAGGTTGTAATGCTGGGTAAGCAAGAGAGAGCCAAGCCAAAAAGCTTCCTTCAATTGCTTTAAGGCTTGAGAAAGTGCTTCCTGCATTGCAGGCATTCAGGAAGAAGCAATTATAAAGATTTTGGAAAGCCGTGATAGCCTAAATCCTATATTGTAGCATAGATACTTCTTTTTGTCACCTGGTCAAATTTCACATCAGAAAATATAATATCTGTTATCTTGGGTGATATTAGCCTTTTGGCATCTCTTGATGTTGGCAGTGCTGAGGCAAATGTTCAGTGGATGTTACTGTGTCCTTCCTGTGCACAGCTGCTTTTTGACTGTCCTACAAACCTCTTGGGTCTACTGGCAATTGAATGTTCAAGCTTGCCTGTGATAGTTCAAAGCAGGTCTGAAAATACAAGAAATATAATTTCTGATCCTCTTGAAGGACACTGGTGCATGTCCAGAGTTCAGCCTGCGTCAGGATCAAGTATATGACCTGGTGGGCCAGCAGCAGGTTATAACTGCTTTATACAATTGAACGAAGCTGCAGAATCTTTAAAAATGGGTTACTCTCCTTCAAATGCTGTATAATTGATATTAGAAAGTTGGATAATAAGCAAGCAGCCTTCTTCGCTCAGCTGAATCCACATCTCATAACTACAACTGCCGAATTCCCCAAACTTTTGAATAGCCTGATTGCAATCCTGTCCACTAATGACTTACAGTTTCCCTGTCTTTGGACTTATGATAAATAACCTTTCACATTTTCTCAAGTCCTTATAATATATTCCAGAAAATAACCAGACTTCACACGTAAGAAATCAACGGGAAACTACGTTGTAAAATGTAAATGCATTTAAAAAAAAAATCATAGTTCATAAAACAATAAAAGCAGAGCTCAATATTGAGGTGGCTATCCCTTTACATGTCATCTTCAGGGTTCTGAGCTGTGATGAAAGGTACTTTTTCTCTCTTAATAAGAATATGTTTATCCATGGGCACAATGCAGTTTATGAACTCCTTAGCTATTTATTTGCTGGGGCTTGAATTGAACCAGATCATATTTGTTCTCCAGTTTCACACCCTTGATTTTTTTCAAGGGAAGTCACTGTTCTTCCTATCTGTGATGAAAATTACGAAAACAAGTAATCAGTTTCCACCTGAGTCTGAAGAAAACCATGCAACTGTAGCTTGTAGACATGTCAGGAGGTGTCTCGGTAATGTGCAGAGCTGATGGCTGGTTACTAAAACTTCAGTGGTAACATCAAGAGTCACTGCACTGCTAGTCAGCAGTAAAGGAGTGAACATTATAGGTGCTTTTTCCTAATTGTTATTATTTTTTCCTCTGCAATGAGGAGTGGAGGTTTTTTGTTTCAACTGGCATATCAGGATCACCTGGAACCCCAGGGAGGAATATTCCTAGCTTTAAATATGCCTTAATTTAGGTCCTGTTTTTGAAACTGTCCTATGTGACACCTGACAGAACAAGGATGAAAGCAGTTATAAGAGCTGGAAAATTTGTGGGTGGTGCTTTGCTTTGTTGTGTTGAGTACATTAGTACTTAGTTCCAAGTTGGATTAGTATTGTACTTTGTGACTGATGCCTGAGAAAATATCACTGCTTGTTTGTCCCAAGATGTTATCCATGTTTTATGGATGAATAAATACTTTGTTGACATTCAGAAATGTTAACCATTGCTTAAGTCAAAATGTCTTCATTTTGTGATTTTTACAAGCCTTTGAATATTTTATAAAGCATTTAATTTCATTTTTGTTGCTACATAAAGAGAGTGATGCTTATAAAAATATTAAATAATGATTCAGTTTAAGAATTGAGTCTTTCAGTCTAGACTAGTAATTTCTGTAAGGGATTTTGCACCTGTAATGGCTTTGAAATTGTCACGAGAACCTTTTAGTGAAAGTGGGTTTTATAAAAGATCCATTAGCTCAGTATCTTTGCCTTGGTCAAAAGAAGGGATTTGCGAGTGATAATAGCTCTCAAAAATATATGCCTTTTTTACATCAGGTTCTGTTTTAGGGAATTAGGTTTTCAGACACTGGCAATTTGCTGAACATTTTGATGTTCCTCATCTTTGAAAAGTGCCTGTTACACTAGCAGGTGTCAAAATCTGTAGATTCTATTTATTGCCCTTTACAAAGCACTTATTACTATGATATTCCAGGGCTGTACGTGGAGTAAAAAACATCAGGGAAGCTTTCCTGAAGGGGTTCGTGTCACTTGTTATGCTGGCATCTTACAATGTAAAGTGCTGTATAACTGTGGGAAATGGACAGAGGTAATAAAAAAAATTCCTTGCAGGAAAATGTAAAACACAGCTACTTAAAACTGAGCAACCCAGGGCTGTAACCACACCAGATATTGCTGGGGAAATACCTGTGCTGTGACTTGTAGCTGCACCTTATGTCTTAATTCCCTCTGCCCCAGGTCATGTGACCCTGGCAGGTATCCCCACCTGTTTTGCAGAGATGAGCACGCTAATTCTGGATCTGCTTCCCCCTGTGATACTTCTCCTTCGAGTGAAAGAAGTACTGGTATTGTCTCCAGCATGGAGGAAAAGGGTTTAGTTGTGCCTTGGGGGAATACCTGCCTGGTTGGCCCAGGCTGTGCCACGTTCCTCCTCCTGTACGGTGGCCAGATGCTCTGTGTGAGCACACAGCTGGATAAATGCACCATGCAGTGGGTGAGCAGCTGGCTCACGAGTCAGGCACAAAGGGTTGCTGTGAGTGGGGTGACATCAGACTGAGGACCTGTCACCAGCGGGGCTCTGCGGGGCTCCATCCTCGGCCCTGTGTTCTGACATCTTCATAAATGACTTGGATGCAGGGCTGGAAGGGATTCTGAGCAAGTTTGCAGACAGTACAAAACTGGGAGGAGCTGTTGATCCCCTGGAGAGCAGGAAGGCCCTGCAGAGAGACGTTGACAAACTGGGGGACTGGGCAATCACCAATCGGATGAAGTTCAGCAAGGGAAAGTGCCAGATTCTGCACATTCCTGAAGCAGAGTACTTCCCTCTGATGGTCGGCTCATGCAAAGGCTTCATGGACAGGTAGCAACTTTCCAGTAACTAAAGGTGCTGCTTCTGCCCACACCACAGCATCCTGCAGCTTATTTAGGAAAAAAACCTCAAAAAACAAAATACAAAACTCCCCCAGACAAACAAACCCTCCTCCCCACCTCCATCCCCTAAAACACCTCCATAAACAGATGCCCTGGTAAGCAAATGAAGAAAGTTTAACAGCATCATACATTCATGGAAACTCCTGTAAGCATTACTGTATAAATTAAAGAGGTTTGTTTTCTTTTTTCCCCCACAGAAATCTTGAAGAAAACTTCATTTCTAAATGAAAATTTCCTTTTAAAACTTTGCATCTATTTTTTGAATTATTTAAAAGTTAACGTTAAGAATTATCAGTAAAACTAAAAGTTAACTTCATCTAGTTTTAACAACACTGATTTATGTGTACATTTGTAAGATTTAGCACAGGTGGTGTCACACGTTGACCCTTCATGAACCTGAATCTGGTGCTTGAAGTTCCTTCCAATTTAATATTCCTGAGATGAAAATAATCTTGATACTGGTGTTATCTGGATGGGTGGTTAAGATACTAAATATTAGATTCTCTCTTTTAGCTCACCAAACATTCTATTTTATTCTCACAGTAGAACTGTAGTCCACTCTGCTGTAGAAATACCAGCAGTGACATAATCCCAGTATAGTGGAAGGGTCTCCTGAAATAATATCTGCTGACATAGTTTCTGCCTTCCTGCCTTCCCTCCTTCCCTCCTTCTGTAGGGGCTGGATCACTAGGTTGAGAGCAGGGGGATGCTTAGGCTCCATAGTTCTGGGTGGAATTGACTGTGATGATGAAGTGGACCTTCATTTTGTATTGAAGGCTGATGCTAACTCTTCTTCCCCATTAAGAAACTGCCACCAAAGAGCAAACTTATTTTCTTGTGTTTTGACAGAAGATGAACAATTGCATTTGCAGAAGCAATTTGGGAGAGTGTCAAAGCTGTCAGCCCAACTAGAGGTGTCTTACACCGTGGGTGCTCGTGTACATTGCATTTTGAAGGTATCAGCTTTTTCCTTCCAATGTGATTTGGTATTTGTGGAAGGATGGACATGAACAGGACTGCAAGAAGTGACTGCAAGTCACTAGCCAGACTCCTTTTCTTTTTTTGGTAGCTTTAGAGGTGAAAGGATTCTCAGTGGCTGACAACAGTGTTATCTTCAGGGAAAATGGCTGGAGGATAGATTCTGATCCCTTGCTGCCTTGTGCCATCTATGATCCTGTACATCACTGCAGAAGGGACTTTACAGTGCCACCATTTTGATCTGGTGGCATTCTGCAAGGCCCAGTGAATAGCTCCGCATGGTGCCGGGACAGTCTGGTTTTCTTTTTAAATAAACTGCTTTAGGATGGTGCTGTACAAGAAAGAGCATCCTCAGGATTGCTGGAGCCATCAGTTCAGCTTGGTCTCCCTTTTGATGGATGGTACAGGACATCTTTGAGACGCCAGAGGTGATCCTGTGCCTCTCTTGGCCGCAGGTGATGGTGGCACTGTTTGGGTCATTCACTTGTCCTAGGGAAGTTCTCAGCAAGTGATTGTGCACAAGGGAGGGTGTTGTGCTTGTTTTGAGACGTGTGTGTGTCCAAGGCGACCTGTGCTTGCACTGGAGCTGGCATATTTGTGGCAGCAGCCAGGACTGGAGGATGTGATTGATTTAGGCTAAACACACAGAGGACAAGGGATGCGATCCTATTTTTTCATGGCTCTGTGAGTCAGGCTACTTGGATTCCATTCCTAATCCTGCCACTGTCCTCTGTGACCATAACCTGCTCACACAACATCTTTGTGCCTCAGTTGTCCTGTTGATAAAAAAGGATTGCAGCTTTTTGCTGTATTGTGATGAGGATAATAAAAGTCAAAATGGTTTTGAGATCCCAGGCTGAAATTGCTTATGTAAAAGTAAAATGTATTATTATGTTGTGTTGGAAAACAAAAAAGCTTGGTTTTAATTGTGCATTGTTTGAGCAATCAGATTCTTGCAGGAATACAGATAAAGATCACAGCTTTACACATAGTTTGAAAGAGGCAGTTGGTAGCAGTGTAACAGCACGTACCTTAGAAAATTCAAGCACAGTCATCTACACAGAAAATTCTTCAGATTTTGCCCTTTTATCTTTCCTTTTCAATTCTGAGTTTCTTCCTGGCATGCCCTGCAGATAATATCCCTATCTGAAGAGATGCCCCCCTTCCCCATACCCAAATTTTCATTTTCTCACATCAGTGGCTGTATATTAAGGAGTGGGTGGTAGAGGGAAGGATATTATTTGACAGCTAATATTGTAAATTCTGTCTAATATGGTTTGTATATGGAAACAGTAATAGCTACTGCTGCTGTGGTTTTGTTGCTGCAGGGAAAATGCAATAAATGGGACTTTCAGAGGAAGATCTGGCAATGAAGAAAGGCCTTGGGATTTCATTTGTTCCTCCTGTGCTATCACTAAATCCTTCTCATGTTACTGAAATAAAACATAGATCGAAACAGATCCTGGCTTGCCATGGATGGTACCACATGAAGACAATGTACATAGACACTTGTTCCCATTCAAATTCATCTGAATTATCCTTTGTGGAAAACAATGACGTGGTATTTTATAATGCCTTCCATTTCATGTTCTCAAAGCTCTCTCCAAAGACACGAGATTGCTCATCTTTATTCTCCCCTGTGGTAAGTTAGCATTATTGTTCTCCCTTTAACAGGTGAAGGAGATGGGAGGCTCCATAACCACTTTGGAAGCCAGTAGCAAAATGGAGAAGAATCCATATTTCTGCCCTTGTTTGCTTTATCCATCAGGCTGTACTTTTTCCTTGCAATCTCAGCAGTGTCTGCCACTGCACATCATTTATTGGTTTCCTTGCTCACAGCTCCATGTTTTCCTTCTTTGCTCTATGCTTTCATTAAGGTGCTCAAGCATGTCAAGGACTGCAGAGCACACATTAAGGAACAAGACTGTAAAGGAATAAGATGCAGTTTCATGGCTTATTGAAATAAAGCAGTGTATTTTTTGTGTGCCCTGGCAGTAAAAGAAGGAAACAAGATGGTGTTCTTGCTCTCCTTCTTTTGCATATGTGGGCTGTGTTCCTTGAGATCCTTGGAGGAAGCTGCTCCCTGGCTTCCAAAGCTACTTGAATACATGGTGTGGTAACAGAAACATAAATCCTGTATTTTACTACAGCACCATTTCCAGAATCACCGAGGAATATTTGATTAGCCATAAAGTTGTATGACATAGCCTGGAGATGTCATGGGTGCGTTTATGAACTGGTCAATTTCCTTTTCTCTGCTTGTCCATTGTTGCATGTCTGAAGGTAGGCAGAGAGAGGCCAGTGGGCTTTCTCAGCTGGTTCAGAGCTCTTTTTGCTTATCATGTGTGTCATTTTCCCCAGGGATGCTTATGTTTTTGTGCAGTACCAAGGTGCTTTTCAGTGAAGCAGTTTTGAAGGTGGAACAAACGCTTGTTCCTTAAGCCTGAACACTGTTTGGCTCAGGCAGGGCTTAAGAGGTGTTATTCTTAACTGAGTTGGCCTGTTACTGCTGGAATGAACTACAGTATTTGCACACTGAAGAACAGTTCACATCATAGATTGGACTCTCTAGAGTTTTATGCCAGAACTTAATCTTTCTCTCCTCAATCCTGAATATTACCTGTCTATTGTTTAGTCTTTCCATAGTCTCTTCACATGACCAATGTCATATCCTCAGCTGTGAATCTCTGCATAATCTGAGAAGTTCAACATCTCTGACTGCCTTCCCCACTTTCTTGAATCCGGTCATTGTGAAAATCTCACAGTGATCAAATGTATTTGTTTTAGTAAACAAATCTTTCAGCACCTCTGATCTTCTCTCGAGCTGAGGTTTTCCTGATGACCACCTCTATTATCTGGGTGATGATATGCTGCTTCTTCTGTGCCTACCTGAAGTTTGTCCCTTTAGGGCTTTTTAGGATTGAAAGTCAGTAGAATAAAATAAATTGAGAGAAGATGTGCCGTAACCTAATTTCTGCCTAAGATAATTAAACCAAATTTTATTTCTCTGACTACAGTGAAACAAAATACAGTGAGAGTTTTCAAAGCATCTTCAGAAGCCCCCAAGGTTTTTTTCTTCTAATGATCTCTGTCCAAGGAGCCCCATTTGCTGCCTTTACTCAGGGTTTCTCTTGTGAGGACTTCTGCTGTTTTCTATCTGCAATGCACCATTTGGACACTGGCTCGTCTCCTGACTTGTAACATTTGAACCTGGGAAACCCTTCAGTAGAGGCAGCTGTGATCTGGCCAGTCCCCAGCTCTTGCTGACAGGGTCACTTTTGTTGGTTTTTTAAAAATTTCATTCTCTGGAAAGAGTTGACTGCCTTCACTGACAAGTCTGAAAGATCACAACCATTGTTTTTAGTGTTGTGGCTGATCATTTTCAGATGGCACCCTGTCCATCCTTGGATCATTTACTCCTTCCCATGGCTGAATTGAAGAGTGTCTAATCCAGCCTAGTGGTGTTGAGTGCACCTGCATAAGGCTCTACAGCTGCGCCCCTTGGGCCGACGCCAAATTTTTGTTCATCCTAGTGTGTAACTTCTCTCAGTGTGTGACTGGTTGCAGAAGGGTTAACTAGATGCAGGCTTAGTCTATTCGTACATGAGATTCGGAGGCCCAGATGGTGTGCTTAATTACTCTGGCCAGCTCTGGCAGCATCCCACTCCTGAGGGAATTAAATGAGGAATGGTGTGTCAGAGACTGTTCCTTTCCATTCTCCCCAGAGTACTTTGGTGTTACAAGCTCCACAACACATTTAGGCCTAGCTCAAACATCCATCCCCAAGACAAAGTGGCTTTGGGGTGCTGGCTGGCCTTAGCTTCCCAGCTGGGCTTTTACACACTCTGTGTGCCATCAGGGCTGCACTGGGAGTGCCTCATTACAAGTGACTCCAAGACACCATTTTCTTTGCAGGAGCAGCCAAATTCCAATCCATGAGTATGGCTGAAATGCTTACAGCTCATAGAGCCTCAAATGCACGATCAGAGCTTGCTCTAGAAGTTTTATTTTTAATCCCGTCTCCCTGTTCCTTGGTATCACGTGCATGTAAACACACCATCTTGGTGGCTTGCTTGGCAACATACCTGCCTTTGGACACAATTTAGAGGGCTGATCCCCATTTGCTGTCAAGAGGGAAAACCCAAACCACATCTCCAGGACGTACAGTCTCTATTTTTGCTTCTTGCGTGTGTGTCTCTGCAGAGCGAGGCTGAACATCAGAGGAATGCAGATGCCCTCATGGCAAGGTACGAGCCAGCTCCAGATGGTGCAGCTCAGCCTTTCCCAAGGAGTTATGGCCTGGCTGCAGTGGTTGAGTCCCAGGTTGGATCTGCTCTTGCTTGCAGTGCCAGGTCTGGTGACCAGCTGTTAGGAGGAAGCTGGCTGTTCTTCACTTAGCAGAGCAATGACCAACACACATCTGCCTTGATGTTCTTTCCACATTCACTCTTCCCATATCCACAGGAAATTTTAAGTGACAGAAATGCTAGAGAATGAACATTTTTAGCTGGGAATGGTGCAGTTAGAATTGCATTAAAGATTAGCAAGGTACTTGAAATTTTGAAATCCTGTTTTCAGACTGAGCTTGGGAGGTGTTCTGCAGTTGGCAGAGATTTGTTGTACTTGCTTTCTGGCCTGAAATAAAGGTTTTTCATTTTTTCTTTTCTTTCCTATCCCGTCCTTTCAAATAAGAGCATAGTTATTAATTCTTGATAAAAATAAAAGAGGAGGATATGTCTTTTAGGTGGTGATGGCTTTCTTAAGCTGCTTTTTAGCAGTAATGGCAGACGTTTGAAAGTTGTGATTTAGGCAGTAATGCTCCTCACTAGAGAGTGATGTGTGGCCTTTTTCCAAAAGAAGTTTGGTTTGATTTTACCTACACTGTTAGCACTGAAAATCACATACTGAGCCTGTACTGTGGAGTGTTTTTCCTGGGCTTAACTGTGCATCTCAGAAATGAGGCGCTGTACGTGAGTGAATTAACTTCACTCTGCAGTCAACTGGGTGGGCCTCGAAAGGCCTTTAAAAGCGCGGGGCTGTTTTTCATGTGGCTTGAAAAACTTAAGGTAAGAAAAGTATGTCCCACAGCGACTGCTGTTCCACCAGTTAAAATACTCTTGTTGCCTGGGGAAATGCACTCATCTCTAGAAGTCGAGAGGGCATGAATCCTGTTTCCAGGTGTGTACTTCACAACTCCTATTTAGTGTGTCTGACTGGTGCTGAGCAAGCTGGAGATTGAGAGTGCAGTTTGTTATAGAAATACTTGCCACTGGGGAACAGCACAGGGCCTTGATCCAATGGCAACTAACTTTTATTTGACCACTTTAAGCAGTTTTGAAAATCCCACACTGAATGTGTAGAGCAGAGATTTTAGTAGGAGAATTAACGCAGCCCCTGAGGGTGGCTGTTCTCCACAAAAGAGCCTCGACTGAGGTCAGATGCAGACTGAAGTCCCCAGTCTCCTCAAACTGCCACTAACAAGAGTCTGCACACTTCTCGAACAAACTTGGTGAGAGAGAGAGCACCATTCTGGTGTTTAGGCAACTAGTTTCTCTAGTTTTGGATGCTTTATATCCCTGTGGCTTGGAGAGTATCTCTTTTGATATTCTGCTTCTTTTTCATAAAGTGAGCAGATATAGACACTGTAAAAAAAGTAAATGGAGGAACTCATATGGCATTTGAGCGTGAATGCCAATGGTGTCTTGACCCATGACTGCATTTGTGTCTTTGGTCCACGCCTGCTCTGGGGGTGTCCTGGTTGTTACAAGGACAGGAGAGAGGGATGCTTTTCAATGGGATTGTCCGAGCTGCAGGGCACAATTGCTGGACCACTGAGAACTGCTGGTTCTCAGTGGAGAACGGGGACATGTGTCACTTCAGGCACAGGTCAGACTTTGTCTTCTGCAGGTTGGTCAGCTGGATCCAGCCTCACCCTGAGTGGGACAGGCAGGGTGGCAGTGAGGGGTGTGTAAAAGCCGGCAGCCTCCTTCCCTGTCAGATGGAGCCTGGGAGCCTTTTGCAGCCAGCCCTGGAAGGCGATAATCATGAGAGGGATAATGGCTTGTTTCGGGTTAATAGATCCTGACAGCCTAATTTCCCCTGGTGAAAATAAAAGGGAATAAATCTTACAAATACTGTAAAATCAATAGCTAGCAGTGAAGGGCCTGACAACAAAACCCTATACCCACAGCATATTTTTTTGGTGAATTTCATTTCACTTTCATGCGGATGGGTTCCCTGTGGCTTTGCTAGAGCCATGTAATCCTCCATTCTCCTTTCTGTCATGCCTATCTCTTCAGTGCTTGTGTTTTACTTGCCTGTAAGTAAGAAATCTGAAGCCTTGAGCTTGTTGGAGGGGAGTGCAGCCTTGCTGCGGAAAGATCCACAGTGCTCTCACTTCTTGGAGGCTGCTCTTCCCTCTTCTCATTGGCATTCACAGCTAACCTGGTTACAGGTCTTTATCTGTAAATAGCTAACCATATCCTGACCGTCCAAAATAAGCCAGCCATGGGAGCCTTTGCTCGCTGCTCTGTGGCTATGCTCTCTGGAGGAAGACCACAACCTCTGTTACATTATTGAACTGAAATATTGACAGAGTTACCATTGGATTTTTTTGCATTCCTAAGGTCAGGGTTTAGAATTCATGCACTGAGCAGCCAGAAGCTTCTCCAGATAAATCTGCAAATCCACTGAGGATGGTCTGCAATGAGTTGGGATTGGCAGCATTAAAAAAATAGAAGATCATGAAACAGGAAGTAGTAAAACAGAGCTGCGGGATCCTTGCTGGCACACGCTTCACAGGCAGAGGCACACACGTCTCTCTACACAGAGTAAGCTTGAGGATGACTTCAAGCTCCAACCTTGAGGAGCTCCTGGCTCCTTGGGCTGGCAGGAGCATGGACTCAGCAGTCCTCCCATAGGACTGTGCATGCAGTCTTGAGGAATAAGGCTTGGGATGGAGTGTTTTCTTGCTATTTGATTCCTTGTGAATGAAGATCAGTGGGATGAATGGTCTCTATTCTGTACTCTTGTGGACGCTGCTTTAAAGCCACAGTGAAGAAACTAAATGTTTCCCAGTTTTCAAATACTAAAGATTATTTAGGTAGGTAGAAACTGTGGAAAAAAGTTACCATCCTCTCAGAGATAAGAATCACGTAACAAGGATTTAAGAAAAGCCTGTATGAGTGGTTAATCCAGCCTCTCAATTACTGGGCTTTGGCTCTTTCCTGTCAAAGTATTTACTCCTGAGCTTTTGCTTAAAGTTCTCCTTCCTTAGAAGGAAGGAAAATTCTCACTTTCTTGGCTTTCTGGATGCAGACATTTTTGGGCAAAGCCGGGTGAACTCTTTTCCTCAGCCTGTTCCAGTTTCTCACTTCCTCACTTGCTGAAGGACACTCAGACAATCAGCTTCTCTTATGTCAGGGCACTGTCCAGGTAAGGGCACTGCCTTGATCTCAAACTCCTGCCCCTGAAACAGGCTTCCTCTGTCATGTTGAATTTATCTATTAACTCGAGTATTCCTTCTGTCAGGTGGCTCTTTCCGTTTCCCTTTTCTGTCTCTTCATCATGTTTTTAGACTGTTCAGGCTCGCTGTCATCACTCTCTAAGAATGCTGCCCATTCAGTGATATCCTCTACTTTGCTGGCATTTCTGTTATTACATGTAGAACAAAAGAACTGGTGGGAGAAGCCTTGTGAGGGTTTTTTTCCATTGACAGTTGATGTTCCCTTTGAGATTTTCTTTCCCTGCCACCTGCTCTGTGTTCTGTTATTCCCTCTCTTCCCCTGTGTATTTGCCATTTATAGTGCTGATGACTTGGTGCTATGTGTTTTCCTCTCTTGTTACCATCCAGGGGCTGTGGGTGGGGACACTTTGCATAAAGTAATTTAAACTGAAGTGTATTTTTAAGAAGAGAGGTATCACTCTTGGTATTACATCATGCACAAAGAGACTAAAATTGTCTTCAGAAAGGGCTGGTCATCTGCTGCTTGCTGCGGGCTCTTCCTCCCCTCAGAACAAGAGAGAATTTCCATTCCCTTTCTACCACTAGGAATTCTGCTGATTTCAAGTGGTACCAAATGAAGAGCAACATTAATGAATTTATGCACTGAAGTCTAATTTAAATTGTACACTTAGTTATGTTTCCTTGTAGCACTTCTTGGTGGAAAAAAATATCAAGAAATGGATGCATTAGAGTTCTACCTCTCCATTGTGAAAGATAAACAAAAATCAACATGCTGTAGGCAGTCTGTGTTTACAGGCAAGAGTCAGATATCAGGCTGAGCAGAGAATCCCCTAGTGACTCCTAGTCATAGTACTTATTTTCCTCTGTTGGAGTAACTAATGAAATAATCATAATATTTAACAATAATGATAACAGGTGTCTCACAAGTAGGTTTTTCCAGTCAAAGATTACAGCACTGCCTTCTTACTGATATATTTGTGTTAGAAGTTACATAAGCCCAGGACAGTAAAATACTTTTCAAATGTCCTTCAGCAAATAATCAGTGCCAGCCCCGGGAAATGGGACCACTAGTGATGTACTTCAGTGGTTACAGAGATGGTTTTGTGGAGGAAGGGTCTACTGGGCAGAAAAATGGACCAGTCATGAAGGTACAAAAGCACTTGGCGTCCTTGGGAGAGCTGGAGCAGCTTTGTTCTGCGCTGACCACGGAAAATGAAAATGTTATCCTTGTGCCAAAGGATTTTTCATTTCAGTGGAAGTGGCAGAAGGAAAAATAGAGATACTTAGTTGGAAGTGGACCTCTTGACTTCCCACATCTCTGTGAGATGTATGCAGGCGAACACTGAATGTGCACTGCTGATGATAGTCCATTAGCTGTGTTCCAGGAATAAAGCCTCCCTGGATATACCTGGCTTTAACTCATGGAGAGAGAGCTGAAGAAGGTGCTTTTGATAAAACTGATTTGTGGGACTGAACCTTCCCTTCTGCTTTGGGGTTTTGCACCCCAGATGCAGCAGGCTGGCATGTCAGGAGGCAGCTGCTAAGCTGTAACTGGTATATTGTATCACAAGGCATAACAGAGGTCATGACTGAGCTGCAAATGTGTGGGAAGCTGGGGCTGTGAAGGGACAGCTTGGGGGAAAATGGGATAGTGTGAGTCTTGCACTTGCTCTCTGAAACCTGGCAGATGTGTGGAAGTCATTTGTCTTGAGTCATTCATCAGGTCAGTGACACAGCCAGAAATAGAATCCAGGTCTTCTGATTGCTAGAGCCACCATCATATCTCCAAAACCATATTGCTTCTCCAAAGTTACTTCAAAAGTAAGCAAAGCGTCAAGGGATCTTGCACTTTCCTACCCAGCCAGCTCTTTGATGTGGCCAGGCAGGTGCTCGTGAATCATGACTGTATATTCAAAATCTGTGGCAGGTCCATTTCAAACAAGAATTAAAAATGAGTTTTTCATGTGGCGAGGATCTTTTGCTACGGCAGGCAGAGGCAGGACGGTGATGCTAGAGATGAAATGAGCTATTTCTTTGCACTGCAGCTTTCAAGGTGACTTTCATGTTAAAAAAACCCCCTCCTTTGAATGTAAATCAAGAAGCCTTATATATTTGTTTATGATTTAGGAAATGTAGTTTAAATATGTGCTTTACAGACACCTAAGAGAGAACCTCTAGGAAACTTCTGCAGGTGCTGTTACTCAAACACTATTCAGCATAATGGTGCAAAATCATGCAGACCTCACCGGTGTGGAAATCAAGCCTTGGGAGGATTTGTTAAGCAAGAACCTGAGCCTAAGTCCTCTGAATGCAATCCTCTGGCGTTTCAATCAGACCCTGCATGCATTTTTTCTCCTCCTCACCCCAGTGTTGTGTTCTAACTGCAGCTGTGACCTGCATCTCGCTGTGGATCTCCAGCAATTTGTGCAGGCTGTGTGCTAACCATATTCCTCTTCTGAGAAGACTGCCTTCATAGACTGTTTTTTCTCTGGCATGACACTTCTCTATACAGCATCTTTCCCTTTTAGGCCTCCCACACATTCTCAAGGAAACCTGGCTGCAGGGGAGTGCTAGGTAAGGCATGAATAACAATGGTTGCAATTTAAAGGGTCTTGTAGCTTTGCCATATTGATGAGTGCAACAGTGGAAAGTGGGCACCATAAGCATGCCACTGCAGGCAAAACAATACAGGAAGTGTTGATTTTTCTTTCTGCAGTGAATATTGTGCTCAGCAACATTTTCACATCAGCTGTGGGGTGTTCAGTGCTGCCTGGTATTGACTGCATCCACTGTGAGATAACAGAGACTGAGCTCAGACTGCAGGCACCCGCCTGCCATGCTACAGCACGTCTGGGGCTGGTAGTGGTGGGGCAAAACCTGTCCAGTTCAGTGCTCCTCCACTGCATCTCGTGCACCCATGAAACACTGGACATTCAAAGATTTTGGCTTGGGACGATTTATATGCTGCTTCAAAATCCCCTCAGGACATGGTGGGGGGTGAAATGCGTTTTGTATGTGTGCCATTCTATTACTGTTTTATTTCCTAAAAGAAGGTAAATTTGGGGTTGGGGTTGGGGCTAGGGCTGCAATCAAAACAAAAACCATAAAGAAGTCCTAAAGTGCCAACAGAAGTTGAAACAATGCTTCTGGGATGGGGTATCTCTTCTGGTGCTGTCAGGCCTGTGCACTCCCCTGAGTGGGATCTCACGTCTCACTGACTTTTGCTGACTTGGAACCTTTTTTTTTTTATTTACATCTTAAATGAATATTTGTCTTGATTTGGCATTTATTGACTATTTAATATTTAAACATACTTAATAATTCCTGAAATGAAACCATTTTCATGTAAATATGGGACTTCTAGTCTCAGCAAGGGTAGGCATCATCAGTAAAAAGATAAAAAGGCCAAAGTAGGGACAGTATTAGTATAAGAAACACGGTTCCCTGTCTCAGTAAATGTGTTGTGGGCTTGTCTCTGCTCTGGCAGCAGCAGGGCAAAGGCTCCTCTGGGAACGCAGTGCTGCACTCAGCTCTGGTATCACAGGGCTGCATGCAGGCCTGACGCCACCCCCTTGACCAGAGCAGAGAGAAGGGCAGGCAGGGACGGCTCCCTCTCACTCTGTTCCTGTCCCTGGGGATGTCGGGTGGGGCACCAGCCATGCCCCCTCCGCAGGAGTGTGGTAGAAGGGGATGATGACATGGCCTCTGGCATGGCAGTTTTTGTCACTTCACAGTCTCCTCACAGATTTCACTTTTTGACCTGACACTCTGTTTCCTTCAACTCTCTCCAAGCTGTTATTTATCCCTAGCTGTCAGGAGCCAGCTCTCTGCTCCAGCTCCATTTGGGTAGAGCTTTTTCTGATGGCAAATTCCTTGAGCCTCCATGTCCCTGCTGCTGGAGGTATTTCCAGCATGAAATTTCAAGCCTCTTGCTCACCCTGCAAACATGGGCTGTCCAGAGAATTGTTTTATGCAGAAGTTCACCCTCCATCAAGTTAGAGTAACCCTGAGAAGGTTTAAAACAAAACAAACAATAACAAACAATATTCTGTAGAACTATTCTGCCTGTACTAAGTTAGTTCTGTGTAATGCAAATTTACTTAGTGGGGCATGAGAGATTCTCAAATTTAGTGTAAGTACCAGAGACCTCCTCATTATAAATAAAGACGTGGAAATAGCTTTCCATCAGGAAGCAGCTCTGAGCTGTCCTGCCACAGTGTACCCTAATGGCTGGTCATCACCTTTGTTTTCCACTTACGCTTTCCAGTGTTCTCAGTGAATTCAAGCATTTGGTTGCGCATCTTAGGAATCAAGATGTGCAGTTCACAGTTTGGCCACTTTCAGGGGTGCAGACAAAGAGCTCAATATAAAAATAATAAGGTTTCGTCCCATGTATCTAAACAGTGGGATTGGGGATTCTTCATAGCTGTTTGCAGCAAGAGCCTTATTGGTGTTACAACTGTCTGTCGGGGCAGGGCTTGAGCAGATGTCATTTCCCAACTTGTTCCTGTTTCCTTGGACAGTAAACCCAGATAGATGGGAATGACAGGGCTGCAGTGGTCTCCCCACTTAGGCAGACCCCAGGACTTGAAGATGTGCTGCAGAATGCACCTTCCCTTCCGTGAAGATGAAGCCAGAGAAAACTAATTCAAATGAGGTTTTCTACCTTTTTTTAATAGCTACTAGGAAGTATTTTAAGAGCAACATGTGTCTTTGCTCAAATCCAGTGACGAGTATTTTTCACCTGGTTAATGCTTTCACTTTACAGAATCTATTGCTTCTCTTGGCTGTTTGGTGGAGTCTAATAAGCCCTATCCTGAGAGCTCTCTGAGAGTCCTGATGCTGGGAACACTGACAGTCAGACTGGAGAACGTGTGCCCTGCATGCTGAGCCATGTGCTAAAACAGCATGCTGCAAAATATACATCCTACTGTCTGTGCAGGCACACAGTGAGCCTACATAAAAGAAAGGATGGGGAAAAGCCCACAGGGTAATAATCAATTGTTTAGCAGCCAACACTCGAGAACCTCTGTGGCTTATGTAAGAGCAAAGAGTGAGAAACTCTCCCTGCTCTGAGAGAAACTGTGGTTGCAATAATGGAAACGTTATTGGTTGTTAATGTTTCAGACTATTCAGAGCAACACGGAAACTTCTATCAGCTTAATTAATGTGAGTCGGTTCTTTTCACAGGCCTGAATCTTGTGAACTCTCCCACCTGCCTTTGCTCAGTTTCCATGGGCTGAGCTGATGTGATTTCAAACCCTTTCCTCTGCGTAGATTTCTGTACTGTCCCTTCCTTTGGCTCCTCTGGCACATAATCACTTCCAGGAGTCCTAGGTCTTCAGCGCCAGTTCTGGTCCTCACAAAATATACCATGTAAACCCATCTTTTCCCAAGTCTTCAGCTTTATGATTGCTCCAGCTGATGGCTTATTGCCCTGGGACACTTGAAATACTTAATGCACTGTCTGAGGGATTCCAAGTCAGTTATCGTTCAGCTCACACATCACAAGGCACATGACAAAATCAATAAAGTACTAAAAACATTTCTCTGCTTCAGCTTTTTCATTCTGTTGGCATGTTCCTTGTGTTTTGGGTTCTCTTGTAAGACCAGGATCCTTCCTGGTTTTCTGTACATGACTTTGCCTCTGTAGTGGAGTATCTGTGGCATCTTCTAAGTGGGTGATGAGTAAAATTTGCCTTTAAAACTTGCTGTCCTACTTGACAGTAACATCTTGGCCAACATGGTTGACTGATCATGCTGCCTCACCAGCTTCTGTTTAATTACTGGCTTATCAAAGTGGATGTTTTTTTCCTAATCTGACTGTCATTTTGGCTTAAATTGTTTCTTCTAGCAGAAAATTATCAAGGTTTAATGGTTCTTTTTTTTCAGTCCAGTCCTGCCAGCCTTACAATTTCATTTAAAGACAGACATCTAAGAAGAAAAGAGGCAAGCAAGCTTCTTGCACAAAAGCTGTTTGGAGTTTGAAAGCAAGTCTCCAATATCAAGCAGAGTTCTGAGACAGAGGAAGCAGATATCACTGCTGCTGTTAATAAGATAAAAAACCAATTCAGAATGGCCACAGCAGTCAGAATCAGTCTGGAGGCCTAGGGGTAGTTGCTGTATGAGAAATTTTTTTCTTTTTTACGGTCAACTACAATGTGGGTTATGTTAGGATAGTGACAGATCAGTATGCCTTCCAGCATTATTCTCCTGTCCTATTTTATTGGAATTTTAGTCAGTGATGGCTAATGAAATTAAGCTCTGGCCCTCTTCTTTGCAGCAGTCCAACTGAGCATACAGTGGTTAATGTGATGGGATGTAACGGGAGAAATAAATTGCCTAATTTTTGCTGATGGCTGCCAGAGTGCTCCAAGCACCTCGAACCCAGTGTGTGGCTGGGTGCTCTCATTTCTTCAGGGATAGCTGGCTTCATGCATTGGCTGCTTTGTATCTGATGAAAGAAAGAGGTTCTCAAAGAATGCAACTCAAATAGGCCATGAGATTTGAGGCAATTTTTTTGCTTCAGGGCCTTCTTTGGGCCATGAGGAGTCAAAAAATAACAGCGAGCAGGGTTAGTAGAACAGCTAACCTTTGTTCTACATTTTTAGGAGCAAAAAGAAGGTCATTGCCCTTAACCTTATCTCCTATTCCTAGACAGGGTTTTTTGTTAACTCTTAGCATTTTCAGTGTGCATTTGCCATAGCATTATCTTTCTCACACTGCTTTTATCTCAGAGCCAGTGAAATAAAAGAGAAAAAAAGATGTTTTAATTTCTAGCCAGAGGGGAAAGTGTTATCTCTAAGATGAGTGTGGAGAATATAAAAATGGGAAATAAGCTGGCTTTGTAGGGGTGGTGGCTGCTTACAAATTACTCTTTTTAGTTCTGGTGCTCCGTGACATGTAAAGAGCTTTGCCCTAGAAGTGTGTCTGTCCATCTTAATGCTAAGTTAGCAGGACCTGATGTTACAGAGAAGTATTTTCTGCTCCTCCTTGGACTGCAACTGTGTAAGGAACAAACAGATAATCTCTCTTGCTGATACCCTGCATTTCCATCATCTCTTCCCCTGTTGTGTGGTGGCTTTAGTATGGGGTTTACATTCCCAGACACGGAGTCCTGTGCTTTACTTATGAATGAGGACAGCAGAGGAAACAGAAATGCATGTTTCTGCCTCCAACCAGAGCACCTGCATCCTTACCTAGAACCAAAAAGTGAGAAGCTGATTTGATTTGCAGACCTGATTTCATTATGGTGTGGTAGTGTTGGCATCACATGAGTGTGCTGTTTTCTGTATATGTATTGTACTTATTTATTTTCTGTGGCATTTCAGTATGTTGTGAAACTGCTAAGTCCTTTTTCAGAGTTGACCAAAAAGTCATTAAATGGAACAACTTTCATTTTATTTTCATTTTGTGTTGAGATAATTTGGATTCTTGCTGGCAACCCCAAATGAAATGCTTACTGTCCCATTGCCACTGCCCCATGCAGCTACTCATCCTTTCCTCACCTCCATGGCTACATAAAAGTTCTCTTGGTGGAAGGTGATGCTGTGGATGCAGAACAGTTACAGGGAAAACACTGAATGGGAGCTCATCTTCTGTGGTGTATAGCATAGAAAAAAGGCAAGTCAAAAAACACTGTAGAGACTATAAACTGAAAGAATGGGAATGAACAGGAAAGCCTGAGAATGGGTTTCAGGTAGTCCAGATCTTTCTGGGACTTAGGACAGATTTTGTTATGGATTTTTCTCTAGTGCACTGTAAGAATAAGCATTAAATCAGGACAACTGCAAATATAAAGGGCTTAATAGCCACAAAGGATGTGTATTTTGAGTTCTGGGGACTGAATTTTTTCCTCTTTACCTTGTAGAACACTTTCATACCTATTAAGTTCAGGGCAGTGTGTGTATAAAATGCCCTTAATCAGCATCCCCTATTTTAGCACTGCAGGCAATTTACACCCACTTTTGATACTCACAGTGTGTGAGTGTAAATCACTATACAAGGCAATCAAACCCTGTACGGCTCGAGAATTACTTCAGTATTTCACAGTTATTTCAGTTGCCTTCATGGAAGTGTACTGGTTTTTACTTAATACCTTAAGATCCTCTAATCAGAATGTGCAACTTCCTGGATGAATTGCCTGACTTTAACCTCTAGATGCTGTGAGTTCACATCCTTCTTTGGGGCTGTCTTTCAGTGAGAAAATGCCACAAAGTCTGTCTACCTCTGTGAGAAATGAAGGACTAAATTCCCCACACACTGTTACTCTTATCAGCCCCAAACATGCTGCATAAGGACTACAGCGGTTCAGTGGCACTTTGTACTGGGGAATAAAAACATACGAAGTCAAGTCTGATTTTCCAGAAATGGTGCGTGCATGAAGAGAGCTTTGCTCCACATGAAGGAAAGGGATACACTTTGAACTCTCTATCCCTTTGCTTGTGGAGCACTCATCCCCTCATACTGCTGTTCTTCTGTGCTTCTGTGCAGACCTTTTAAGCAACTGTTGTGCTGAGCTCCGTGGAATCAGGGTATTTGCTGGAGTGTCTGCAGCAGCCCAGGAGGTGCTGATCACGGTGTGCACAAAGTGCAACTGGCAGAAAGGAAGCAGTTAATTAGCCTTTTTTATGTCAATATGTTTCTATTACAGTCACGGGTCCATGTTGATACCCTCAGGTGGCTAATTTACATGGAATTTCTCGTGTGCATTGAGCTTTAAACAACATCCCAGGTAGCCCAGTGAAAAAGGCTGTCGAAGGCTTTTATACAAAAGCTTGGAAATTCAGCCCCTGTTGGGACTGTGCTTTCAGCCACAGCACAAAAATATTAATACCTGTCTTTCTTTCCCTGTTCATAAACAAATTCTTATTGCTTTTTTCCCCCCTAAACAAAAGAAATGGTCCAAAGCATTTAAGAGATACAAAGCCAGGACATGATATTTATAAAAAGAGCCAAGGAAGATAAAGAATGATTTATGATACTCATAGAGCACCTTTCAGCCAGCTAGGTCACATGACGTTTACAAACTGATTGTATACAATCTGAGTGTCTGTGTGTTGTGAGATAAATGAAAAAAAGTGTAACTTTTTCCAGAAATAAGTAAAAGTAAGGTACATTACTACAACAATAGCTTAACAAATCTGTACATTAATTTCAAGGAGACAGAGAACAACTGAACAGCAGGAAAGATAAATGTGCTGTAGCTGGGTGGGTCTTGAAGCAGCACTAAAACCTTTACTTCAGTGAGCAGTGATGTGTTATGGCATTAATGATGAATGTCTGGCACTTTGGGTGTCCCCTGTGCTGAGTTTTGGCACCCAGAAATCAGGGGAGCTGCACCAATTTATGCTGACCCAAGCATCTGACCAATTCTGCATTAAGTTTATTCAGACTAAATGAATTCCTGAAAAACACAACCTATTACTGCTTTGGCAGAGGTAGGAGAGTTTCATTGGAGAGGATTCTTTTGCTGTCCTTTCTGTTCTCTGTTTATAATACAAGTTCCCTAGAAATCAACCACACTACTTTAACTCTTTCCTGTTGTGTCTCGCCTGCCTGATCCTAGTGTAAACGTGATCCCAACTCAAAGAATCAGCAGTTTCTGTTGTAAGGATCCTTCTCATTGAATGTTTTCACTTGAAACATGGGAAGTCTCTTTTACCAGGGACCCTCTGCTCTGAATGGGGTGGTTAGAAATCCAAATATGATGGATGGACCTGCCATCACTTCGTCATATTTCAGTTTTCTTCTGGCACTGGAGAAGTGCCAGCCTCTGCTCCAAGCACTCATCTTCTTCTGTGAATTAAGGATCTTATATCACTGTCTGTGATAACAGCTCCTGCTGCTTTGAACCCTTGCCCTCTGCAGATCCTCCTCTTTCCTGACTCTGTGAGCTTCTCCAGAGCATGACTTGCCTTTGGAAAGGGGTCTTCAAATTGTCCTTTTTGCTTTGTCATCCCTACATTGCTGTTTTCCGGGGGCAGGACCCCTTATAGGTACAGAAGAGCGTAGGAGCTTTGACTTTTCTGTTCTATGGGCAGCATGTATGGGCTGCACTCTGTGCCTCCTCCTTCGGGTGAGATGGCAGTATAGGTAACCTCTCATCTTCCTGAAGCTGGAAGGATTAGTGCCTTCAGCAGTTGCAAGACCTTTGTTCAGTTTCTCCTGTAACCCAGACATGAGGCTTGCACATGCAGCTTCACTGATGCTGGTTAGCAATGCCTCCCATGCCTAGTGTGCTGTAACACGTCCATTCCATAAGCTGAGTGATTGGGATAGAGCAAGGCTGGATATTTTTTCCAAGTTCTATGGCAAGTAATTGCATAAAAATGAGGAGGACCTGAGAATCTAGACTCTGTTCCTGTAACTGCTGGGCTGACTCGTGTTTGGAGTGATGTGAGGTAGTTTAGGAAGCACCAATGTTTGATGATTGCATTCTGGTCACCTAATCCAGCCAAAGAACTCAGTTTACCACAGGAACTACAATAAAAAGCAATGAAACATGGGTTGAGCATAATTCACAGACTTAACTGTGGCTTCATTCAAATCCTTGGTGTTTGTAGCAAACAATGCAAATGCATCTAGTTCCATGCAGCAACTGAATACTGCTAGAAATCAAAAGATGCAGAAGACAAGTCGAAGCTTACAAGGATCCTGTGATTGTTAATACTGATTTAGTCCAGAGAAACAGCTGATACCTCTGCTTTTTTGTAAGGTATTTGAAAGAACTCTCTTTTGTCTTAAGAGATATAATCCTGAAAGAATTAAAGGTGATAGATGATCAGTTGAGCTATTGATCTGTTGATTGATCAAGCTATCACATGAATGCTTATATGTCCTCATACACTGTGTGTGAACTTTTGCTAAGGCATTAAGAGTGAAATAATATTAATAATAATTTTTGCCATTCCACAGGCTGTGGATGTACACACATATGTATCTGGTGTATTGCAGCACGTGAAAGCACAACTTGCAATTCCATAGAGAGACAGGCAGTAACAGGGATGTGGTTTGTGTTCAGCTCTAAGTGTGGGCAGACCTGCACTTTTTAACAAATATGTGAGTGATGGCTCTGGTGTGCAGAAGTTGCATCCTGTGAGCCTCCCGCTGCTACTCAGTGGTGTAATTGCGTAGGTGTGGTGCTGTTATCTTGGAGATTACAGTGAGGTCCCTTGAGTAGCTGCTGTCAGTACTGTGAAAAAAAAAAAACCAACTTGAGCAGAAGACAGAGAAATTGAAATGGTCTCAAACTTAATGAGGAGTCTCCAATGTGTACAGTGACCTGATATAGCTACTAATAAGTAAGCAGGTTCATTTTACATGCACTAAAGCTTATTCTAATTATGTGGCTGGATAACTAAACACCACTAATTGTCACAGCCTGTGCTGGTTTTGGCTGGGGTAGAGTTAATTTTCTTCCCAGTGGTTGGTATGGGGCTGTGTTTTGGATTTGTGCTGCAGAGTTGATAATATAGGGATGTTTTGGGTATTGCTGAGTAGTGCTTACACAGAGCCAAGGCCTTTTCTGCTTTTTGTAGGATCACACTGGTAAGGAAGTTGGAGGCTGGCAGGAGACACAGCCAGGACAGGTGACCCAAAGGGATATTCCACACTGTATGACATGCTCAGTGTATAAAGTAGGGGGAAGAAGGAGGAGGGGGGCATGTTTGGAGTGATGGCATTTAACTTCCCAAATCACCATTATGTGTGATGGGCCCTGCTCTCCTGGAGATGGCTGAACTCCTGTGCCCATGGGAAGCAAAACAAGGAATTTATTCCTTGTTTTGCTTTGCTTGTATGTGCGGCTTTTGCTTTCCCTATTAAACTATTTCTACCTCAACCCATGTGCTTTCCAGCTTTTATCCTTCCATTTCTCTTCCCAGTCGCACTGGTGGGGGAGTAGTGAGTGAGTGGCTGCGTGGGGCTTGGCTGCTGGCTGGGTTTAACCATGACACAGGCAAACACTGACACTGTGGATAACAGCAGCACAATAGTCAGATATATCTGACATGATGGGATGTAAACCATACAGCAGCAAATGGATATAGGTACCGTGTTTTCAGACTTCATTATTTTGGTATTTGGTGACCCTAAGATATACTAAATGCATGTGATTATGGTTCTCAGTCTTGTCTCCTGCCAACAGGAAGAGGACAATGAAGGGGATGAATGGCTGGGGAAGGCAAGGATGCCTGTTACGGCAGTGGGTTGTGAGATCAAGTGGGATTAGCATCTTCGTAGAAGACTTGCTGTGTTAGTGGGAGGTCTTTGATGTATTTCCTTCCTTCTGCAAGCTTATGTTCAAAAACCTGGGAACAATGCTATTTATTTTGGTTATAAGGAAGATTATACATACTGGAGTCATCTGCATGCTGTATGGTTTTATCACTAACAGCAACAGCCTGGATAGGAGCAATGGACCCACACAGTCTGTGGAGGCTGAATTAAAAATTAACCTCTCAGATCAGAGAGGAAGGACCCTGAGCCATTTCAGTGTGGTTAAAATAAACAGTGGTAGGATTTTGGTAGTCATGATTGTCTAAAATGCATAAGTAAGGCAAGCTTTATAGGGAGAGAGTATCTTTTATTACATCAACTGGCATAGCTGGAAAGCAGATTATACATGGTTTTCAAGCTCAAAGCTTGCCTCTCTGTTTCTTCCAACTGTATCAGTTAGTCTAAATAGAAGATATTATCTCTCTGTATAAACCTTGCTTCAAGGATGTCCCTGTACACACCTGCAACCTCACAGGACAATGAAAACCAGATGACCAGAGATACACTATGCCTGTCCCTCCTCCCAGTGTGCAGCAGGTCCTGTCTTCAGGCTGTGTGTTGGTCCAAGGGGCACCAAAGAGCATCCAGCACCCTGCCACTAGTCTGGGTTTGTTCCAGATTCTCAGCTGACTTGCTTTGAAAACGGAAACTGGTGGCTTGAGGGGCCACCAGTGCGGGCTATGATTTCTGTGTTGCCCAGCTGCCTAATGGTTAATGCGAGATTCTTCACTTCCTAAATCATGTATCCATCATCTCTGCTGGGAGGAATCTCTACTACAGTCCCCATGCCCATCCAGTTAGGAGAAGTCACAGATGGTGACTGTGGTTAACCACTCTCTCCTGCACTGGTCTGTGAAGCCCTTCCAGGCGCCGTGACTGTCTTCACGACGTACAACAGCTCCTGGCAATGGCACTTTCGGGCTTCTGGAGCCAAAAGGTGTCAGGTCAGGTTTGTAAAAGGGTTTGTGAATAAGAAGCTAAGTAGGGAAGTGCTTCTCCTGCACTTTTGTCTAGATGTCACAGACTTCTAAAGGAGCTAATGGGAACAGTCTCTGATAAAGTTAAGAAGTTCTCAAAGGAAATTCAGACATCTATTTGGGGAGTACCTTTGATACATCATCTAGAAAGCTCTAATAGAAACTTTTGACCTCAGATTTCCCACAGACAGTTTCTGAATCTCCAAATAGTTTTTCTTGAATTATGTCCTAGAGACAGTCCCACAAAAATACATGGAATTTCAGGCTAAAGAGAGGAATGGGTTCTCTCAAAACAAGGGTGAAATTTCCTAACAAAGAGAGAAGTTAAAAGGGTCTGATCAGGGAAAAATAGTGGGGGCAACTATTACACCACAGAGCTATTCCAGCAAATAATTTGTCTCTGTATTTAAAAGTAATAATGAAACAAATGTACTTACTTTGGTACTTAAAATAACCTTAGGAGATTAAAACTGAAGATTAAAATGATAGTTTTCATTTGTCAGTATTCATATTTTTTGACCACTATGCAAGTTTCCACTGTTAATGAGGTGTTAGTGGTTTTCATTTTTGCCTATATAGTAATTTTCTGCTCAGTTTCAATTTTGGATTCTATGCCTCAACACAGAGATGCAATCACCGTAGCAAGACTGTTAGTTTATATTTAAAATTCCTCCACTGTTCTGTTCCTTTTTAAAATTAAGCTATAGCCCTATGGAAACAATTCTGTTAGGCTTGAGCATTGTAAAAATCCTTCAAATGAAACTGTAGCAGTGTGACATCCAGTATTCTATTAATCTGGGAAATAATTTGTTTCCTAGTAAGATCCAGTAGTGTCAGTACATGAAACCCAAAAGCTGGGCCACTGCAAGTCTAAATGAAAACATAAGTTTCTCTTTGTACATTGAAAATTTACAAAGCATCCATTTAAATATATTTAGCAAAACTTTTATTAAAGGCATTAAAAGGTTCTGGGCAGTTTTGAGATCCATACAGAAAGTTGCTCGAATACTTGAGAAGCCACCACTGCTTGCAGCTAGGTGTCAGAGGGAGCAGACTGGAATCCAGAGCTTAGAAGTGACTCATAGCCTTCAACTTTACTTGACCCCAAATATTTCCATCCATTGGGAGCAAAACTTTATGGATGAACTCTAGTTTAGACCATGTGTATGTATTTCAGAATCCGTTAATGACTTAAGTACATTTTGCAACATTGCAGCATTGAGCGTAGTGTAACAGATGTGGGCTGTGAATGCCAAATCTATCCCAATGTATGCTGAAGCAAAGGTTGTTGCTTATTCCTCTCATCTTGGCAAAAAGTTGTATGTTAGACAAATAAGTGATATAATCTGATTATCAGGATTGCACTGGCTTTCAGGAGTGATGAATATGTGGAAAAAATATCTCTTGTGTATGAAAATAAGTGCAGAATGAAAACGTAGTTGCCTTTCTATTGGAATAAATTAAAAATAGCTGCACGGATATCACAGGAGTCTCATGCTTATTATGTTAATGTAAGACAAAGATAAAATTCATTGTTTCAAACACAAAAAAAATACATTTAGCAAATATGATGTACTAAAGGGAATTTTAAAGAAGAGTCAAAGAGTTTTAAAGAGTTTTAAAGTTTTTGTGATGGCAAGAAGGACAATTTTGGTTCTACCATACAGGCTTCTATGGGATTTTTCAGGGTATCCATCTTGCTGAGGCATTGCACATTTAACAGCAGAGGGCTTAAATGAGATAGACTGGCTGATCCATGCTTAATTCTGGAATATCCATTAACTGTCTACTCTTTGCTAGAAATCTCCAGAATTAATGTGGTTTACATGTACAGGTACGGATAAGAGGCCAAGAGCTGTTAAAAGGACTGGGTACATTTGTGACAAAGTATAGCCATTGAAAATTTGGGAGCAATCAAGACTGAAAGATTTACAAACAGAAGGTGTGAACAGTTGGATACATGGCTGTAGATGTTGAAATCTGCTTGAGAAGCCGCCCTAGGAAAGTTCTAAAAAGATGTACTATTTTATCCCTATGTGGCAGAGGTGCCAAAATGGCATATCAGATGCATACAATTTTGGGTAGAGATGGGTAAAAAAAATTACCTATTAAGAGGTTTTTTTGATGTGAAATTTAATTTTGGTCTAAACTATTCTTTTGTTCTTGTTTTCAGCATTTCCTTATGAGAATATGTCTGTGTTTACAAATCATTAGCCACAACCTAGAACATGTAGACAAGCTTTTGATCCAAATCTAAATTTTTAAAGTTTTATTTTCTCATGGAAGTTTGCATTACTTGTAGAAGTTTTTGATCAGAAGAATCTAAATTTTTTGTAGGTAAAAGTGTCCATAGGAGAGAAACCAAAGCAAACCATGTTTTAGCCTCCTGCAATGTTGAAGAGCTTGGAGGCTGAAGAAGTCCATGAGGAGCTTTGCCTTGACCTGAGCAATGTGTCTATGGGGCACCATGGTTTTGGGAGCTTCTGAAGGCTTGGTGTATGGGGGAGCTTCCAGGCTGTGTCAGTAGACTGTGTGCATGTGCCACTGAGCTCTAAAAAAATCAGTGTCTTCTCAAGCTGCCATTTCAAACTTTCTGCATCACTGACACACCAGTCTAGACAGCAGTCTCTGGGGAAATGGGCGTAAATATTCCCACTTGGACTTCATCATGGTAACCAAGACACTGCAAGACATCAGGAGACAAGATGTTATGGTCTTTGTCCCCTTCGCTGTCTTCCTTGTTGCTTTTTTTCATAGAACAGAGTTGGTAGGACTAACTAACAGTGCCAGGCCAGGATAGGGGGATTTTATATGGTTGCTGTCAAGAGCGTTAGTTTGAGAGCCTCCCAACTCAGCACATTCTCAAATTTAAAAGTCTGGAATCAGATCCAACTAAGACTATTTTTAAAGCTCAAGATACAGAGGCTTTTCATACTGTTAAACATTTTCTGTTTGGTCCTTAGAGCTTGCAAGGACGTAGCTGGGCATACGGAGCTCGTGTTACCCTTATCCTTCCACAGGTTTTCAGGATCAACTCTGCATGGGAGGCAGAGAAGGGCTGGTTGGAGCCTTCATCTCCCAAGGTCTTGGGATTGAACTTCAGCCCAAGGGAATGTTCTCTGTATCAATTAGATTGTTTTGATTAGCGTGTCTGAGTATTATTCGTTGAGGTTTTGCAAAACTTTGTTTTTGCAGAGCCATTCCTCTGTTGATTGTGCAGCTGGGAGCGCAGAGAGGACAAGATGCACTGCAGTTTCGATCATAATCCACCTCTGTGTGCTGTGGTTTGAATTTAGGCACATTTCTGTATCTTGTGGTGGAACATGGAGTGTGTTTTCTGCATGCACACTTCTCTTACAGTCTGTGGCATGCCTGCAAGAGCTGCAGTGTGGGTCCTGCAGACCTGGGCAACAATTCAGAGCTTCATACCTGGTTTGATGTGTTTGCAGTTTCTGGCAGCAGTCCGTGGTGAACTACGTCAGTGCTGTGAAGAAAGAGGGCCTGTCCACTCCTGTACCCATCACTTTCTGCCTTCCAGCATGCTGATGGCTGCCTGGCATCATACCTAGGTGGAGGGAGTCCTCCTGTAACCTGTGGCATTCAGAGACTGTACCAAATTAGGAAAGTCCAGCTGTAGAACTGCTTGCTGGTGTTAGCCTGCTGCTTCAGACAAGCAGGCTGGTGTGGTTCCAGGCAACTCCACCCTGCTCGGAGTAGCACATCATTGCTATCGATAGGTAAACGCAATAAGGATTGGTAGGCCTTGATCTGCCTTAGTTTTTACATGCCTATAGACATCCAGGCCCATTCCCATCAGTTTTCTCACCAGAACTGTTAAGGAGTAACCAAGGCTGACAAGGAATTAGCCTTCTGTTAGAAGTTAGCCATGCTGCCCAAATGCATGGACATAAGCCATGTTGGTGAAGCCTTCCCAGACAACCTCTGGTTTGAGGATGAAGGAGTTAATCCTGCCAACTGCTGAACATCTTTCAGGAAAACTTGGCACTCATCCTGCATTCATGGCTCTGAGAGGGCTCTAGTGTTTTCAGGAGACACTCAACAGCTTGTAGAATGAGGCACAGAAGAAGGCTGTCTGTCAATCTGATCCTGTCCTCAAGCAACAAAATAGTTTAAAAACAATAGAGTGTGTCTGATTTTTCTTGTTTCCATTTGTAGATATAAACGTATGTATGCTCAAATGATTTTATGAGTCTGATTGTGAGTGGCAGCTGAGAAACACTCAAATGCCTGGATTTTAATACTGTTACTTTATCAGGAGAGTGAAAGAAGTAATGAAGCCGTTAAAAGGGAATATCTTGCCTGCTTATTTTGCTTCATAAATATTCATGAACGCCCCCTCTCCTTTCTTTGCCCTTTGACTGCTTCTATTAACTGGGAGCCATTAGCTGTGGATGAGGCTTGAACCTCATAAAACATTTTGTGGTCATCAGATGCATTATTGGAAGAATTTGCAGACACAGATACTCTTGACATTCACATCTGTTCCATCTAATTATTCCTAAATTGAAATCGTAAGCCCCTCTTTGTGACAATGCAATATATTTCTGTGGAGTTGATTGCATTATTAGAAGCAGTGGCTCACAACTTCAGCCAGGGAATGAGTGAGACACAGATGAAATTTCAGTTTTTCTTTGCAGCATTCCTAGCAATATCAAAAAAGTTTGAGAGTGCACCTATGATGTACATTTAAGCCTATGTTTCATGTAAAACCACATTATTTTTTATGTGGATATTTTACTGAGAAAGTCAGAAGGCAGTAGTAGAGAGCTTACTCACTGCTTGAAGGGGTGAATACTCCTCAATAGAAAGTATTGGTAGTAGAAAGTATTCTTCTGCCAGGATTGATTATGCCACGGGCAAGGTCTAGGTTTTGAAATAGCTCCATGCTTGGAGATTCCCAGGGAGATCTGCCAGACCATGCAGTCTTTCTTGATTTAGCCCAGGAGCCTTCTCAGAGGAGACTGCACCAGTGTCCAGGACTCCATGTTCTGGGTGGCCAAGCAGTCATGAGAAGGGCAGAGACACAACCATAAGCATTTTAGCTGTGTGGATCTTTGGTGGGAAAAGCAGTCATTTGAATGACTAGATCTGTTTTTTCCCTTTTCTCCTCTGTCCCACTACTCCTGCCCCCTCCCCTCTCATTGTGTTTTTGTTTGTTTGTTTGTTTGTTTGTTTTTTGGTATCTGCTTTTTTATTTTGGCATGTGTCTGTGGCCTGATAAGTAATACCCACTGTTATGATTGCTTTTGTGAGGTAAGTGTCTGTCCAAAGGGAACCAGATGAAATCAGCAGCACATTTCACAAAGGATGCTAGATGACTGGTAAATGCTAACAAATTTTAATCGGCTCTTGACTAGAGGAGAAACTCCAAATTGGAGGTACATGTTTTCCTAAATGGCACATTATTTTATTCTGCTCTCACTTTCTTTGCATCCATTTTTTTATTCACCCTCAGACTGTGGGATGGACCTCCAAAATGGGACTTGTCATCCCATAACGTTTAGAATAGGCAAAAACTGGTGTTGTTCCTTGTTATGGCAGATTGGTTTGGGGATTTAAGGATGAAGGTATAAAATGACCAGCTGCTTGCCTGAAAGGAAGGTCCAGTCCATGTCTCATTGACAAAAAATTTAAAAATTTGTTTATTTATTGCAATTATTTACAGACTGCCAATTCACTGCCATGTTTTAATTTTTATTCTCTACGCACACACCCACCCACCCCACTGCAAATATGTTATAGAAAAGCTGCAAATTACAGGATGTCTAATTAGAAAGCTTTGAGGAAAAGATGACAAAGAATCATTCACCATGGAGACAGAACTTGCTTGCTGGTTTATAGCCAGCTAAACAATGCCGGAGACTCTGATAAGCTGTTTCTGGGGAGAGTAGGAGTTAGCCTGTGCCAAAAGCAGGGAGCTGGTATGCAGTGTGTTATGGAAGAGCAAAGCCCTCTTCTCTTCTAGAGGGACTGGAGACAAGGATACATGAATACAGAGTGGTAAATACACTGGCTACATCTTAAATCTGTTTCATAAGCTGATGTAGTGCCTGATTCAGACCTCTTAATGCAGCAAAACCTCCACTCTTTGCTTTCAGTGACTGTTGTTAGGTCACAAGTGAAACAAATCTGTGGTTTCTCTCTAGACCTGGTCATTAGAGGTGGTCTGGAGACGACAGGTCTGAATGTAGCTTATAAGAGTACTAGACTTATACAATGCACAGATTAGGAGGATTTTTAACTTCAGCTGCGAAATCCAAATGTTTGTTCTCAATTTGTATTCTCTCAGCCCTGTGGAATTGGCCAGAAAAAAAATATTTGGTTCAGGGCTATTTTTACATGTGAGATGTTTGTCACTAGCAGAAAATCTGGCATGATAGGCAGCCTCTGCGTAAGGCTGTCTGGGGACAAGAATAGCAGAAAGCACTGCAGATGAAGGCTGAGGTGCGCTGTCGAGAGTGATCTATTCTTACGTGTAGAGAAATTGCATGGTGCATGACTGGATCGAGCATGTAACATAAGCTTCTCTATCTATTCCAGAGATATGCCGTTCTGAAGGTTCCAGACATTTTTAGCAGAAGAGGTTCTAAATTCTTTCATATGCCTTGCGTTTCAAGAGCTACGTAGTGACGCCTGCTCACAGCTTTGTGAGCTGTGGGCATGCATGTTGTCGTCACCACAGGATGTCACGTATGACAGCGTTACACCCAACGCAGCATCAAATCAGCTCTGCACATGAGGTGTCAGATCCACCACAGCACTGTGCCAGACCACTCTGCTTTCTTCGGAGGCAAGGGAGGCAGGGACACTTTTACTTCCATTTTGATTTAGGCTATGTTTGAGCTAATGACCAATCTGACCAGCCAAGACCAGCCTTGGTGCCAAAACCCCCCAATCAACCAAATTAAGAAAAAAAAAATCGAACATTTCTGAGAATATAGCTGCATTATTGAGAGAGGGAGCAAATTTGTCAGCAAATATGACAAAGCTCCTACTGTGAAAACATTTCGGGTCTAAATTTATCTTTCTGTTCAAAGTATGTCTGCTACTTTGGAATTATGTTTTGATTTGCAATTGGAAGTGATCACCAGGCTTTAACTGAGATCAGAAATCACTGAGGGTTAGCTCAAAGGATTCTTATGAGAACTAGATGAAATTTGAGTTCTGTTTCGAATAAGGGCCTGTGGTGGATTAACTGCAGCCGGAAATTAAAGTCCAAATAAGCCACTCCTCTTCCCCCCACCTCCTTTGGCAAGAGAGGGACAAAGGCACAGACTATGGGTTGAGATAACAATTTACTGAAAAACAACAGCAATGGAATAAGAAACACACAGTAACAGCAGCAATATTAATAACAAAAGCATACAGAAAGAGAAGCTGCTTCACCCACACTTTGGACCTCCTCATGAAAATGTGAGAGAACTGGGATATACATATGTCCCAAGAAAACTTTGCTGACGTGTCACACAGGAAAAAAAGGACATCTTCTCTTAACATATGAAGACAAAGTTGGCTTTGTTTCTGGCTTTTGATGCAGAGCTGCCATTTCACCTGGTCATCAAAGGGAAATGGTTGGCAGAGGTCACTAGGAACTTCTCAGCAGCATATGCAAAATTGGATATTTTCATTCCCACAAATGT
Organism: Dryoscopus gambensis; assembly: GCA_013389985.1. Taxonomy (NCBI): domain Eukaryota; kingdom Metazoa; phylum Chordata; class Aves; order Passeriformes; family Malaconotidae; genus Dryoscopus; species Dryoscopus gambensis. The sequence goes on along the minus strand of WEIT01033943.1, from coordinate 442,503 downwards.
GAATGTGAGATAATTTAATATCTGTGTGCACTGCTGAGTTTCCCTAAGTTTTTTGGAGGTTTTGGATGTTCAGAAGTCAAAGTCTGTAAAAGCCTGTGTGAACTGTATTTGTTGAGGCTCCTACAAGTGTTCTCTTATGCAACCTTCTCTTTCTTCACCTGTATTCAGCAGTCCATACCTGGTTCCTACCATGCCTTCAGAGTGTGATTCGCTGAGATTATGCAATTTAGAGCAGGCAGCATGGGATAAGTGATCAAAGAACTTGATCTTGAAATGAAAACTCCCAGCTGGGTTGTTTGTTCATAAGGAGACTGCAGAAGAGACTGCAGGCCACAGTTGCTGGTGGTAGTCTCTAGGTTTGCATCTTAAGTGTGGGAGGGGAGGCATTGCATTTGGCAACGATGCCACATTTGACAAATGGCAGTATGTACATGCTGAGATGGAAGATAAAAACAAAGGGAAAATGAGGGTTTAAATATCAAAAAATTGTTTTTAAGTAGAACTACAGTCTAAAAGTTGTGAGGAAAACATGGTGAATTTCTTCTGTGCGATTCGGCTGGCCCATCAACAAGGGTCCTGGATATGGGCAACTACAAAGCAGTAGTGGCTGATATACAACTCTGCCAGTGCTGTTCAGTCAAGAAGTCCATCCAGGATAAGAGGTCATACCATCAAATCAATGGCAATAGTGATCTGCTGGGCTGATTAAGGTATGGGCTTTCTTTTCAGCACCTCTTCCCTTCCTGAAAACCCTTCAGGTGTTGGCAAGGCTGAGCCTGTTCCAGCTGTGTGGGCAGGATGCTGTTCACTCCTCGGGCCAAACCCAAATTCACCCTAGGAGGGGTGGACACCGTCAGAGAAGAGTCTCTAGGCTAAAACTTCTCTCTCCCCAAGCTCACAACAGATTAAAAATTTGCTGTGTGTTTGTCCATGTTCCTGGCTGGGCGTACAGTATTCTGTAGAAGAAAAACACTTGAGCCAATAATTAAACATGTCAGCTATTTATCCAGGAGAGTATTATATTAAATTATGTACAGTAAATATTTTTGGAAGGTAGAATTCTAAAGAGAACTTATTGATTTATGGCAAAAGGCCAAGTTGCTGATGGGTTTGGCAGACGTGTTCAGCATCCAGGGCCAGCCTGGATATGGTGTGTGCTCGGGAGACGCAGTGAGCCAGGCATATCAGCACAGAGGGAGGCAGCTCTGTGCTCTGCAGCTCTCCTTCCTTCTCACAAGTACACAGACAAATTGTGAGCACCCCCTGGCTTTCTGTACGCCTGTTGAATCGATAATGGCGATTTAGGAATGCTTTATCAGCACTACTGTCTCAGCTGTTCTTGTAAATGGCAACATTAGCACGACTACCCAGCCATAGCCAGCGAGGGTGGCAGTGAGGTGGGGGCGGAGGAAAGTGTCAGCAATATGGATGGCCTTGCCAGTACTGTCAAGGACTGGAGGTGATAAACAGGCAACTGGAGATGTCACTTCAGCTCCCCAGGGAGACCAGGGTCAGACATTCATCATATCTCTTTATTCTGGGGGGAAATGCTTTATGTGAGACAATACATGGTGTACTTCTGCATGTTGCCTTCTGTGAAGACTGATACATGCACTTGGTTTTTTGATGTGTTTGGGCCCTCAGAGCTCCTCAGAAATGCTTTGCATCTCTGTGTACAGTCAGATGTGCCTTTGTCATCTACAATGTAAATAGGAAGCCATCTCAAGGGAGTTATGCTATACTAGCAGAGAATGGGTTAGGTAACCTGAAGAGATTTCTTATTTTTAGTGCCTTTCTTTGATTCCCTGGGGATTATTTGCACGTGCACTTTTTAGCAAAGGGTGCAGGACCCTTGCATGGCATTATAGGAATTTAATGTTCCATTTGCATGTGGCTGTGGCTCACAGTGCATGATGCTAACTCACCTTACAGCTGTGGGATCACAACACAGTGTACTACAAGTGTGTGCATGGGGGGATAGGCAGGAGCAAAAACGTCTTACTGAATAAGCATGGTGAACATTTGCCATCATTATTTACTGCTTATTAAAGCAAGGTCTATGTTTCAGAAGTGGGAATGCATGTTAGATATGCCTAAGTCTGTGCTTGTAGATGCCTGAGTTATAGGTAAAACTTTTGTGTGTAAAATTTGCATATTTACTCTATGCTTTGTGTGTCTTTGTGTATTCTTGTTTTAAAATATAAGTATATTGTGAATTTATTGAAGAAATTATGCATACGGATGTATTTTTATTGTAAAATATAGAGAAATATAAGTGTAGTTCCCTAAGGCCATTTTGTTTTCTGCTGGGAAGTTGATAGTGTTTGTTATAGTTCCTCAAAGGAAGAGGAAGATCCGGTGCAGTACAGGGTATGGCATTATGCTCTCTGCAGGGAGCCATCAGTTCATTAGTTAAAGATGGCTCTTCATTTTGCAGTATAAGGTCATTCCACGTCTAAGTGATGAAAGTCCATTTCACTCATGAAAATTTTAATTTAAAGTGCCCAGTGCCTCTCCTCAGCTGGAAGAGAGCTATCACTGGATCTTTTTGTAGCTATCATAAGGAAAAAACAGGGCAAGCAAAGCGTTTTATGTACTGCCCCTTTTGTGGCTATCATGTGTCTCCAAGGGTGCTCTTCACTTGAAATGTTCAGAGATTTGGTGCAACATCCTGCTGTTTTTTGCAGTATTTTTTAATTTTGCCATAACTAAGGTGAGGTTTCACAAAGACAGTGCTTTTGAAGAGTTTGTTAGTATTGCCTGCTTGTGGTTGAAAAAAAACACAATAGCAAACTAAGCTTGAAAGGTAATGAATGCAAGTTTGTAGCATGTTTCATTTACATAAATAAATGACGGCTGAACATGCAATCAGTCCAAAATTTGGATGCCCGAATACCAGTCTGCAGCAGTAAAGAAGCATGCATGAGAACTGTGCAGTTTGGAGCATAGCATGAAATGTTCATCTCATGAAGCTTGAGCTGTTGCCTCGCAAAGCATGTCCTGTTCTCCCATCTCACAGCAGAATAGTGCATGGCTTACTGAGCATCTTTTTCCAAAATAATCACTGAAATCCTTTCTGTGGTTTGACTGAACATCCTTGGACGCTGCCAAACAACCCAGATAAGATTTGCATTTCCACTCTTCCACATCACAGTAGGCGAATGAGTCTTGAGGTCGTATTTAATCTGCTGACTTCGCTGGAGTCATGCCACGTTAGGCCAGCTGTGAAAATCTGGGCCCAGGTCACTAAGGAGAGCTGCGTCTCTGGAGCTCCAACCTTGCAGTGGTCTTCTGGACACTGCTGGCAATTCTCTAATGCAAAAAATGCATAAGAAAAATTTTGGTTATGATGCAGTTAAACCCTCTTTAATTGGAAAGTGATTATAATCAGTGGAGAAAATCCTGTTAATTAGGCAATTATGTACTCCACTTCTCTTCCAGCCTCTCTCTTTCTTCACTCTCCACCTTGTTTTCTACTTTGAGAGTCAGAAGAACAGACATATTATTCTTGGCTTCTAATTCTAAATTCATCTCCTGGGTCAACCTCATTCCAGTCAGTACACCTCTCCCTTCATCAGCAGGAAGATTTAAAACCTCCCCCATACCACTGTGATTATTTAAAAGTAAAAGGTGACACTGTGTGCGTTTGTGTGCATTCCTGTCTTTCTGTACACCCTCTCAGGACATCTCAAATGTCTCTTACAATGAAACCTCCCGAGGTAAATTGACATCAGTTTCCATTATAGCTTGAGGATGCCTACGAGTGAAAGCTTTACTGACCAAACATCCAAGCTCTGCTGTCCTGGAGGTTATTAACTGGTGTGCTGGATGTCAGTCAAAATCCACAGATGTGAAAAGGTGTACCTCAGTATAGCTGTATAGGGAAGGAATAAGGTCCTGTCAGCTCATCACAATCCTTCTTATCCTTTGTGTTCCCTTTCCTCCCACCTTGGATTTGTTTGATATTGGTTATCTTGAGGAAACAAAGCTGTGTTTTACTTTCTCTGGCAGCAACACGGTCCTTCCCAAAACCTGAAACCCCTTGCTAGCTCTGGGGTTGTCTGTCTTTGATGCTGTAAAGGTAACCCTACGGCTTCATGCAGTGGTGACTTCTGGTCTAAGGAAATACTGGCTTTTTTAAAGCTTTTCCAAAATATTCTCACAGTTTCTGCCATGAGAGTTGCTCGTGAAACAGAGACCAGATGGGTAATCAAAATTAGTAATTATGCTTTTTAGAGAAACAGGCCATCAGGGCAGTACTGAAGGGGAGATGGAAGTTTATCATCAATATAAATAGGAGCAAGGTTGGGAAGAGAGAAGGGAAGGGAGTGGGGAGAGTCTGTAACAGCTCAGCATTAAGGCTGTCAACCCTTCCCCATGCCAGAAGTGGGATGACGCATGGAAGTGGAACAGGAGTGGGTCGAGTGAGTGGAGATGGAAAGGAAGCAAGGGGGAGGCAGGTGGAAGCTGAGGAAGACTACATGGGACCTGCGGAAGTAGAGTAGGAGTGGTTGTGACATGTGAAAACAAGTTTGGGTGTGGGTGGAATGAGTGGGAATGGAGCAAGAGTGGATAGGGCCCACAGCCACCTAAAGACCACACTTGTACTTCTGACAGTTTTCCTCTCTTTTTGGTGTTGGAGAGCAGTGTCCTCTCTGAGACACATCTGAAGGTAATGAGAGGATGGAGAGAGGCAGCTGGTGGCACCTCCCAGCCTGGAGAGAGGACCGGAGACATTTCAGAAGCATTTAAATGCTTTGCTCTCCAGCAAGGAACCAGACCTCAGGATGCTGTCACGTACCAAACTTCTTGGCATCAGAGCCTCACAGCATCGTGTGGTGACAGTGTTAGAAATGTTTTTCTCACAGTTTTTAATCTCCTGCTGCCCAGGGGTGGTTCCCCGTCATGCAGATGAGTGACACTTCGTTGGCCTGAAGTGCTCCTGACTCCCAGCACAACACCAGCTCCTCCTGCCCACCCCTGCAATGGAAGCAAGGATTGAGGGTGGGACAGCAAACAGCTTAGCCTCAGAGCCAGGGCAGACCTGGACATATCTCCTGGTGCTAGCCTTATCTAAAGTTTGCAAGAGGCTGTGGTAGGGATTGAGAGGGCTTGTGAATTTATAAAAGGCAAAGTGAGAGGGAAGGGGTGGAAAAGCAAAGGTGCAGTTTAGCACCCTCCTCTCTCCCAGGACTCTTTCAGATTAAGCATGATGTTGAACACCACTCAGCACGGAGTGATATGTTTTGCATGTAGGACTAATGTTGTTCCCTTGTGTTTATATTCATGAGTGCCCTGTGGTAAAAGATGTGTTCAGAAAATACTGAGCCATTTAACAATTTATCTTGTGCAGCCTTACACAAAACTTATTGTCAAACCCAAAGAAATCAGAAACATAATTGGGAGAATTTTCAACTCCACATAAAATATTCAGTGAAAATAGTTCATTTCTGTCTGCAAACTGATTCTGATTTTGGTTAATGCTTTCTTTCTGAGTATTGTCTGAGTAGTGTGGGACTTTTCACTCAGTGAAGGTCTCTTCTCTCTGCTGCACAACTGACTTGTCCATGGAGTAGGTTTTCTGGAGATGCTTTTGCTCTTTATTCAGATATCTGAAACATTTTAAGTAGAAGAAATGCAGAGGGAGAGTAGACAGTAACAAATTTCTTTTGTCAATTTGGATGATGTCAGTTGAGCTTCCTGGGTTCTCAAACAAGATATTTTAAGGAACAAGGCAACAAATAACAATGCAGCAATTAGTAATGTCTCAGCAGTGCAGCCCCTGCTTTTATTCATAAATCCAGTGTGGGGGCTGCCTGGGCAGCCCTCCCACAGTGTGTCTCCTGACATATGTGTCCAAGCATCTGGGCTGGAGGCATCTATCCCAGCCTGGCTTTCTGTTGGCATGTCTGTGTCCCAAGCATCCTGACCCACATGCAATATGGCTGATCAGGCTGTCTGGAGAGATGACTGAAAAAGCCCCACATTTCTTTGTGTTGTTTTCTGAAGAAAAACAAATGTGACAGGTTAGCTCCCACCCCAGTGCACAAAAGAGAAAAAAACAATAGCAAAAGAGGCTGGCAGTGGAAAGGAAGGAAGACAGCATATTTTCTTGCTTCCCTGAGAGCCGGGCTGCTTTTGACCCCTGGTTGAATTTATCTGTGTTGGAGCCGGCAGGAGAAGGATGCTTCTGCTGGGCTGCTGTTGCCATGGAGACCAGCAGAGACAAGAGAGGCAAAAGACTGCCAGAGACGACTTCTGAATTAAAAACAGGGTATTCCTTCTCTTCACGCTCCTGTATCCCAATTCCTGCTGGTTTCTGCTCTTCATGGGCTGTGGGTGTAGTAGCTTTGATGGAAGGGGGGAAGCAGCTCTTTACTTATCTCATGGAATGGTTATTTTCACACATTTCACAACCTAACAAAACAAATACAGCACTTTCTTTTTTCTGTCTCACACTTGGTCCAAAAAAAACCCCCCAAGGAAATAAAAAGAAAAAAAGTTAAAATAATGAAAAGACTATGTAAAATATCTCTTCCCACCCCCAAAACTCTCCACTCCCCTGGAGACTAAGGGGAAATATCATAGTTTTAATTTGAACTATCATTTTCAGCTCCAGTGGGTGGGTGGAGGTGGATGAGAACTGAATTTCTAATTTCTCTCCATCAAAAATGAGCATGTGGATCAGGAACTGACAGTGTCTGTTACCTGTGTCTTCTTGTCGGATGTGTTTGGGGAAAGAGGAGGGAGGGAGGCGGAACAGGTTCATCCTTTTCTCTTGATTTCCAACTAGAAATTTTCTAGAAGTGTTCAGTTCGTTTGGGGTTGTTTGGTGGGTTTTTAAAACTACATGTATTTTTCATGTATGGTTCTATTTTCTACTGTCAGGATTAGGAGGAACTAGAAGTTGCAAAAACAACACACAAAAGGGCAAAGTGACTTTTCAGTGTTCTGTAAAAAAGATTTTTTATTTTACCGTTTAGGCTTCTCTACTGTTAGACCTTTCTATATTTACTCTTTTGCCACAGAATCCTCCAGGTTTGCTCTTGGTGCTTGAGAACGACAGATGGGTGTAGAGACCCAGTTACTGACTTGTCACCAGGGTCCCTCCGAATGCCACACTCTGCCATCATTTCTTCAGCATCCCATAGAAAAGGACTTCTAGTCGCAGCCTTCAGCCCTCCTGAAGATGCACTCTGCTGACAGCCAGGCTGACTCCACAACCACTGCTTCAGCCAGATGCTTCCTCCCAACCTGCTTCTCCTGTTTTGCTCTCCACAGCTGCACATCTGTGAGAGGTGTTTAAATAGCTCATAGGTAGTACACAGAGTGAATGCTGCATTAATATACATTGTTTAAATGACTCTGTAGGCCCTGGCTCTAAAAGACCAAGAAGAGAAGAAAATTGCTGTACCAGAAGGTGAAATACAGAAGGTCAGAAAGAGAAGTCTTCAAAGTGTTTCTCTTTTTACCATTCCCTCAAATGACTCTAATTTTCCTCTTTCAACAGTTTAGATGGGACTAGCTCCAGCCCTAACAAAATTTGGGTTGAGGAAAGATTTTCTCGATCTGTTTGAGATCTTTATTTTTCCATTCCCTATTCTACCTTTTCCTGCCCACCCTTGGGAATACCAGTCCCAACCTTTTCTCTGCAAGCTCTCTGTGGCAGTTGGAAGTGGGGAGATAATCAGGACTAGTGACATTTGGTGTCTAATCCTCCCCAAGGCCTTCCTCCTAGCTTTGCTGTCCAGTAGCAGTGGAGAACATTTGTTATCTCCCAGGCTTGGGGCCCAAGCAGGATATAAGTAATTTTTAAGAGTCAGACATGAATTTGTTGTTGACATCTGTTCTTGTTTTAATGAGGAGAATTAGAAAGAAGGAAAACTGGTTTGAAATGGAATTCAGTTTCCCTTTTCTCCAGCAGGAGACCCCATTACAAGTCCTTCCAAAGACACTGACTAGCCTTTAGCAAAGTAAAAGGAAATTATTTATTCACCAATGAAAATCCAAAGAGCGATTAAACACTGGTCCCCTTGCCACCCCAATCTCCTGCCTCTCCTTCTGCTTAGATTAGTCAGTAATTCCTCCTGACTGAAAAGAGCAGTTTTCTTCTCTGGTGAATCACAGGTATAATTTTTCCACCTTGACTCACTCACTCCTTTTAAATGCAGGTCTTTCTCTGGCTTCTTCACACAGGTCCTTCTATAACTGTTTCCACGTAATAATGACTGACCGAGGAGTGAGATTGATGTCTGAGGTGAAAATTCAATTGCTGGCCTTCGATGATCTATTAAATCAGCCTGTGATGTCTCCTGATCTGCCTCTTGCTGGGAAGAGCCCTTGCAGCAGGGGAATTGCTTGCTGCCTCCATTAGTTTGTAAATAACCTGTACATTTGGAGGTCAGTTTGGCATGATGATCTCTGGCTCAGCAGCTGTCCTGCACCATTGAGCCCATTTGATTTTTGATCTTTGAAGGCTCTAAGAAAGAATAATTGACAAAAGACTTAAAAAAAAAAAAGTTTCTGTCCACTTTTTTGTCCTTCCAAATGGGAATTTTGTCAGTGAAACAATGAGTCCCTGTTCTGTCCTTGCACCTTCACTTGCCTTTTTTGCTGTTTCTCCTGTTCATTTCCTTTCTCTAGAACGGGACATTTTATTTATTTTTGGTAAAAAAACTGTCATCCAAAGATAGGCTACTGGATTTTATTCATAACTGTGAGATAAATGCCTTTGGGTAGCAGCTCTGGAATAGATACCTTTCCAGTGCTGATGAGATTGACAGCAAGGAATGTGTTCTTCTGCGCTGACTTTTTCCCATTTCCATGAGATAAATTCCTCCTTTACTTCAGTGTCACATTTACTCCTGTCTTCCACTTATAAGAGAAGTTTGGACTTAGCTTTGCAGTTGGTGGATGTCATTTGGGGTCTGCCAGCATGGATGGAGCAGTTCAGGAAGTCTCCCTTTTTCTCTTGTGACTTCAGTGGCTGAGAGAGCCCTGCCTTGCCTCTGTTGCTGCATGATGCAGTGTGAACACGTAGGAAGGTGTTTCCTGGCTTGCTGGTTATCCGTGGTTTGGATGTAGGGGCAGCCTGAACCCAGAAGGGTTATTAAGTGAGGCACGATGCTGTGTGTGTGAAGCTGCTTTACATCCAGGGCCACATCACCTCCACCAGGAGCGCAACCACTTGGGTCTCTTGGGTGTTCTTGTGCTTGGGGGTAGTGGGGAAGAGAGAAGTGTTAGGAGAGTAATTCTGCATGGAAAAGTTGTGGATCCAGATGGTCTTAGAAGCTTCAGACCCCCTGGAGTTCCACATGCAGCCAACACTTAAAGGCATGAAGAGTCTCTGGTATAATCCAACCTGTCTCCCATTACTTCTAATAGTAGAACATGTAGTTCAATTTCCATGAGGCTTCCTGGACACTGAGTGTCCTTGTGACCAGTTAGGCATGAAAGGCTTTTCTTCTATGGCAAGTACATCATGACTGTATTTAGCTCTCATTAAATTAGCACAGGAACAGAGGTGATACCACTGATATGCTGCCATGTGGTAGCCAGATGAAAAACCCAATTGCAAATACATTAAATCTGCCAAACAATTCCACTTGCAGTAACTGCTTCTGTGCTCCACTCCTAGATCTTGAGGAGACGTTGCCATTCACACTGGATAAGGATGTGTGTTTGTGAAATGTATCGATGGGCTTTTTTGGCTGAGAATTAAATTATCAAATTCATTGTGCTCAGTTAAAGTGGGAATTCAGGTTCCCAGAGGCCAGTGTCCTGACTCACAGGGCCATCTCTTTTCTGTAAATAGCTGTTGATGAAAATTCCACACTAAAATCTGTCTTCAAAGAAATATAGTTCTCAACTTGTATTGAAACATTTAACTTGTCAAGTAAATAGGTTGTATAGAATGAAAAATAGTTGGAGGCTGTATTTTAGTGGCTGTGTTGTGCCATGAGAAATAACTTCCTTTCTAGTTGTGATATCTCCTGCAAAACCACTAGAAATATAGAAACCCCCATGATATTAATCCTGAAAATCTGAAAATGGCTGTACTGCAAAAGGAAAATGGTAAACTGTTAGGATTCTCCATTCTTCAAAAAGCCCTTTGCCTATATAGTATCAGGTTTTTTAGTCTTTCTGAACAAAACATTGATAAGATGAATTTTAAAACTACGCATTATGGATTTGCATCAGTGCGTAGAGGACAGAATTTGCTCTTTCTCCCCCCTCCCTCCCCCTCTTCTTTCACTAGGTTGCCAATTAGGGCTAATTATAAGGGACTGACTCACCGCTCCATTACGGCTCAGGTTTGTGCCACTGTAGCTGCTGTTGAAATGAATCAGTCTGTGCGGCTGCATCAGCCATGCCCTTTTCCTCCTGCCTCCTACCCAGCTCTTTTTTCTTCATTTTTAGATGCCACATGCCTTCCTTCACTCCTTCTACCTGAGTCACCTGCCACATTCAGCGCTCTACCCATGGTCTTCTCTGTTTGCCTTCTTTTTGCAAGTCCCTTTTCCCTGCTGATGCTGCCCACCACACTTTGCAGGAATTTGTCATTTCACTGCTTCGTCTGGGTTGCAGCTTGTCGTTATTTTTGCAAGGCTATCATAAAGATCATTTTTCAGGCTCTAGGGGAGACAGCTGTGCAGGTGATAGGATGGAAATGACCCAGCTTCGGTCAGTCCCTACTGAGCCCCCACTGCAGGGCAAAACAGAGAGGTCTCACAGTGGGAAGCTGAAAACTTTTCTTATTTCACACTCAGTCTTTCAGCGTATTTTCAAAGAACCTTACCTTGCATAGCATCCTCTCATGTTTCCTTTTGATATTCTCAGTTCCCTCCTCATATTTTATTCTACCTTCATATCAAGGCTGTGTGTGGTGTCAGCTCATTCTGAGCTGTCATCACAGTAGCTGGAGAGCTGACACCACAGACCAGTGTTTGCTGTTTTGATTGTGGATTTTAGGTTACAGAGGTATGTTAACAGTGTTGGGTAGTAGGCCTGCTGCTATTCTGAGGTGTAGTTTCTCAAGGAAGCTTCTCAGGTGGGATCAGGCTGTCTTCAGGACGGCGGAAGAAAGGGGAAGGACCTACCTCCTCTCTGCCTTTGCTCTTTTGGGGGCTGATTCTTAGGGTTGCAAGATGCACATGCAAAGTGGAGCTGCTCATGGTTTCTTTGGCAAAGTCAAAATAGGAAAATAAATAGTTTATTTCAGTTACATAAATATAAGGCAAGCGGAGAGCACAGAAAACATCGTGAAAGTGACTTTGTATCACCTACCTACTGGCTGAGAAAGCACCCAGTGTTATATTCTCATCTAGACACTCAAATTAGAGTGGAAATGGCATTCAGCCTCTTGTGATACACCTTGTGTTGTGGCCCACTTGAGCCAGACTACCACAGGACTTGTTACTCATCTTGGACAAGGTGCAATTCATAACACTGACCCCTTCTCAGCTACTGCACTACAAGTCTTTTTAGTCTCCTTCACAACTGCAAACCATATTTTAATATAAAGAGGGTTACTTGCCCACTTCTCCTTCCAATTTGCCATCCTGCACAAATGCCCCCAGATGCTGAAAAACACATTATTTCCCTGTGACAGCAGTGGTAACTGCCTACTGAGGAAAAAAGTAATTTTAAGAGGGCATGTAATGTATTTTTTGGTGGTGAACTAAGAAAAGGCAGCTCTTTGCAAACGAACGGCTGATGCTCAGCAAGACACACATGGTTTGTGGCACGTCTCTGGAGAACCTGTGTGCTGGAGTTTGCCACGCTGTGCAGTAGTGTCACAGCTGGAATTCAGTGGTTTGGAGAGACTAACTCAAAAGCCAGGAACAGAAGCAATATTCACTCCAGCACTGAGAAGTGGAGCACTGCAGTGCAAAGGGAGTCCCCAGGCCAGAGTCAGAAATGCAACGACTGCTATTCTTAACCACTTAAACTCAACAAGATCCAAGGACCAGACTTCAGGAGAAATCCCTGCATTGAAGGGTCTGATTCTCTTTTGAATTGGTCTGGCCTGAAATAGAACCAGCTGTTTTGAGGTGGATGCAGCTAAAATAGTCATGAGAAGAGTACTGAAAGCTTGCTCTTTTAATTGCACTGATGTGTTAATGCTGACTGTATACTGAAAACGCCCTGATATTTCATTTAACATGAATTCCAGGTATGGAAAACCACAGACCATATTAGTTTCCACTCTCAAAAGCAGACCTGCTGCAGAAGTAACCTAGGTGCTTTGACAAAGCTTGTTGGTCTGTCCTGCCCAGTATGGGTTACTCTGGGATGAGCCCGTACTTAGAGCTACACAGACCCAGCAAAACAGGAAGGTGCTTGGTGGACATCCCACCCCTGGGTAGGACTTCCCAGAACAGCTGGGCTGGAAGAGTTGCCTAGAAAGGGCATAGTGAGCCTTGGGAAGGCAGTCAAAGCTGGTCTCACCCTGCAGGGTGAACTTCTGCGCTTAAACGTTTTTTGGCAGCTCCACCAGAAGACACATATTCTGCATGGAAAAGGAGGATCCTCTACACAACTGACAGGGCAGAGGAAACCTTGTTTTGAGCTGCGTATGTAGCAAATGGATGCTGAGCACACACACAGATTCTTGCTTTGGAACCAGGATTATGTGTTTGAGTCGTGGTTACCCCTCCTGGCTGCATCTATATAGAGCTAGACTGAGCTAATTTGCATCTCTGCGCCGTTGTCTGGTGTATTCACAAACCACGTGGTCCACTTGCAGGTAATTGAAGTGGACCAGAAAGAGGAGGGGCTGGAACTCCTTCCCCCATTGTATGGTGTAGTAAGGGCATTTCCATAGCGTTGGTTCCTTCCGCAAGCAGGGAACACTGGGTAGCAGGGATCCTGACATTCATGCATGAAGGTGAGGGAAATCCTATTCTTTGCAAAAAATTAATGATGGCACGTGTGGGCATAATATATGGCTATTCAGCAAGTGAAAAATTGCTGATTTATTACTCGCTTGCAGTCGTGTTCAAGAATATTTTCAGTTTGCATTTTAGGCAGTTTACAAGGTGCTGGACCAACCACTTATATAGTGTCTTTTTCCCTGTGCAAGTCACCGTAACTAACCAGATTATCATTTTGTGATAAAATGTATTTACATAACCGGAAAACCAAGGTAGCTGTAAGTATGTTAACGTTTTATGAGAGCTAGGACTTGCTGAATCTTTTCAGCATTATCTAGAGAAAATCACGAATGTTGTCTTTGGAGTTTGGTTCATCCTAATGAGATACAGCAGGATGACTTCAATGAGACTTTTGAGAGCTGTTTCACAATCAGAGGCTTCAGTCTCTGAAGACCTAAACTGAAATGGTAAAAGCAGTTGTTTTAATGCCCCCACAGGGTGTGATGCCATTATGCTAGTTTGCACCACAATGCCAAAGACCCTGCTTTAATAACAATAATGTCTTCGTTAGACCAGTGGATTAGTAGCTCCCTTTTAAGATATAGTGGATGAATGAGGGATTTGGGAGCAAGTAGAGCAAATTAGCTTGGTCAGTGTATCCTTGAATGGTTGCCACTTCTCTTTGCACTCACAGCTGCAGAGGTGGGGGAATTTGGAAGAGGAGAAATAGTCAAAATGGAAAATTGAGTGCTACTTACATCCTTTACAAACTCCTTTTGTCATCCTGTCAGTGACAGGAGACTGATTTATTCCCTCATCTGTTTAACTCTAGGCAATAGAATCATCACTGTAGTCATGATGTGTCAATGCCATCTTTATTTTTCATCATTCGCAGCAAGGAGACCATTGTCAACATCTTTCTGTTTTATTCCTGCTTCTCCCAACACATTGTGTTCAGAAGGCAGAACATGGTGTGTGGGAGCCAGAGGAATTTGGACCAGAGATCACAGATTATTCCACTCTGCTTCTAGGAGCGTTGAGTCCCAGTGGCAATCACAGCAGAGAGTGTGGTGACACTGGTGAAAACAGAGGCATTTTTTACTTTGTTGAGACTGATGTAGCTTTTCTGGAATCAAATGGGAACTCTAAAAAATTGGCTTTTTTTGGTGCCCTCTTAATTTTCTTCCATTGTACACTCCACAGTCATGGATAGGTGTATCCAGTTTTTCCACTGCCAAATCTCTCCAACTACTTCTGTAGAGGATGGGCCAGCACGTTTTTGCAACCAAGTGACTAGGATAAAGTTAAGTTCCTGGCTTGTAGGTACTTCCACCTCATATTTTAGGCACAAGAGACATAATCAAAAGGGAAAGACTATGGTCCATAGCCACCAAGGGCAGTTCAGAGCTAGCTGGATTAGTCAGGATTATGATGAAGCTGTAGACATATTTGGGGAAGTTAATTGCAAGTTTCTCTCTCAGCGGTGCACAGCAATGTCCCTGGAGCCTGGGTGTCCTTTAATACTCCCTTATTATATCATGAGTTAGTTTTTGGCCTCTTTGATGGACATGTCTGGACCATGTCCTTTAAACACAGAAAGACATGGAGCACTGTGGTGTGGATGTTGTTTATTTAGATTTTTGGAAGTGATTTCTTTTACTTCTGATTTGTTTCAGTCTTTTTTTGATGATCACTTGAAATACCCTGCAGTAGTTGATCTCAGTTCTTTTGCAAATAGACTGATGCCAGCAACGCTGAAGTGCAAAACACACTGCGTAGCATTTCTGCTGGCACTTTGAGCAGTACAACCATCCCCCAAATGGCATGGGCAGGGACAGAGCCCATAAACTTTGGTGCTGGCATCTCCAGTCAAAAGTACAAGCACACTGACAATGCAAAGGTTATAATGTTGACATCTGAGAGTCACTGGAAAAAGGACTGAATCACATCTCTGCTGGCCAGAGGAGAGGAGGCAGAACCAGCCACACTCACACCTGTTCTGCCAGATGTTTGCATGTCTTGCTCTGCCCTGGCAGTTCTGAGTCAGCCTAGGCTGTCTGCTCCCATGGTGAACCCCCACTGGAGACAATTTCCTAAGGTCTAACCTGTGTTTTGCTCGTGATAATCAATTTAAACTTGTTTCTTGACCTGTTCCCTGTGAGCAAGGAGAACTGCTTATTGCTTGCCTTTCTACAGTTTCCTTTCACAGGTCTCAAGACTGCTGCATCTCCTTTCTGCATCTCCAGCTTCCTGGAGACTAAACACCCTGAATTCCCCTCAAACTCTGACCCCCTTGGTCAGGTTTTTCAGATGTTTGGTCACCACTGCTGCTTTCCTGTGTTACCTGTCTATGCACATGGTGGACTTCTATATCTAAGGCTGTTAGCACAGTGCTTTTTAACAGCATTATCTCATTTGAAATGAAAGATGTGAGGAAAGCAACAGCCTGACCCACAGAATCTGTCTGCTTCTGTTGAAGGAGTGAGGGTCATTACTGTCACTTAATGAATATTGGTTTTAACCCAGATTGCATCAGTCCCTCCTTGCTCACAGTATTAATCATCAGAACAGGAGATAAACAAGGTCTCAAGTGAATAAGCTTCTTGGCTCTGTTCATATGGACTCCTGGGAGATGATGATTTACCTTCTGTACGATATTGAGAACTGGGATCTGCGAAAGATGAAATGACATGAACAGCAAAAGGACGCATTTATAATTGCAGAGTTACCTCTTCCTATGTAAATGCATTTGGGAATACTGAGCCAGGTGGGTAGAAGTAAAGAAGGGAAATATTAGTTGCAGGGCCACTAGGTATATAAAGCTAATTAGTTTATAAAGGGGAGTAAAGGCTTCAAAACCAGAACCCAGAATAAAACGATGGGCATTTAGACCTTACCTAGGCTGTTGGTTTCTTCCTTTGTCTCCTTGGCAAATGCTTCCTGTTATTTGAGGTTGTGATTCCGTAGCTTAATGCAAACAGCAGTGTTAATAAAAGGTGCTCAAATGTTTCTTTGCAGAGACTGAGCCTTTGCTGGAATTTGTCTGAGTGTGACCTATGGCTGCCTGTCCCTTGTCAGCCATATGGTACAGTTAGAAAGTGTTGTTATTTTGGAACTACCTAGAGAAAAGCTACATAAAAGCTACACAATTTAGGACAAGAGAGTAGTGTTAGGGCAAAAGCTGGAGTAGGAATACACTTAGAATTCAGGCTGCTTTAACAAAATGTTGCTTTCATACAGAAGGGTGCTGTGCCATGCTGTGTGCATGTGTGGAAGCAGGGAGTAAGAGCTTGACTCATGGAGAGAAAGAAATAGAGGAGGAAATGAGGGAATTGGCACTCAGTGCCAGTTGTATTTCTGCTGCAACCTTCTGTTTTGCAGTCAGAGGATTTTACAGAAGACGGTAAGTGATCCACGCGACACACAATAGCCACTGATGGAGAGAAAAAGAGAAGTTGAAAGGAAGAGAGAAAAGAAGAAAGACTTGTTTCCCATTTAGGGAAGTGGGAATCATAAACATACCTTCTCAGAAAAGGATTCAGTCTGTGAAACAGTTCATTTGCAGGACAGATTTTATTCCTTATATGCATGGATGATTTCTGCCCCCTCATTAACCTGGCCCGCATGTTCCAGTTGGCCATATGTGTAGTGTTGGGATAATGGTCGCATCCCAGGAAGCTATAGGTTGTTTGGAAGGGGTATTCTGTGCTCACACATGAAGTTTTTTACAGGTCAGGAAGGTCCTCCTTATTTGGTGTAAACTCAGTGCTTTTTCTAATGGGTTCAGCGAGGAGGTGGGAGCTGTCAACACCCAGTTCAGAAGGCACTACAGCAGCAATCACTATGGCAGTGAGCTCTGCCACAGTGCCCACATTGTTGCTCTGACAAGTTTGCTCACATTATCTGCTGATCTGGGAGCAAACAGAAGTGGCTTAGAGGCAGAATCCCTTGGGTGAGCACGGATAGTTTCAGTCTGATCAATTTTTATGTGTGGAAATGCCAGCAGATCAATGCAGGGTACATGAGGTCAAGCTCATCCATTGTGGGAAGTCTGAAGGACCTCTGGTTTCCTGGATTTGCACACCCCTGTGTTGCAGCTGTCTCCCCTGACCTTCACCTTCCGAGAAAAACTCTCATCCTAAGAGACGCAAGGAAGGGCAAAGCATTATTCTAATTTTGTTCCTATTTTCTTTATCTCTTTCACCCCTTCTCTTCCCCAGGGTTAAAAAGAGAACAGAAGATATCTAAAAGATGGGTACTAACTAATTCATGTAGGATATTTTGTTCTGAAAATCCCTCCTTATTTTCTGGCTTGATTAATTATTACTCAAGGGGGTGTTTTCCATTACTTAACAGCTCTGCCTTGACGGGAGCTCACAGAAGCCTTACTCTGTTTATTTAACCTGGAGTTAAATTGAAGTAACCCACCAAACTATTTTTGAAACAAATAAAACAATATTTTAAAATAAAATGTTTACTAACTCCTTCTTTCTGGTCCTTTCTTTCTCCTCTGCAGTTTATCGATTCTTGGTACCATCTCTTCTTTCCTGACTTTCTGCAGGCATGTGAGAGAGCCCCAACTACCCAGTGTTTTTATTTTCATTTGAAGGCCTCTATAAAAATGTATGTTACAATATATGGTGTTGTGCTTGCGTAACTGTTTATAACCTACTTTATGGACCTTAAAGCTGTCCAGTCCTCTTGTTCCCTTTAGATACGTGTTGAAATTAAACTGCCTGCAAAGGGTTCTTTATTTTTGAAGCTTTTTAGGGGAGAGCTCGATTATTTTTTGCATTTGCCTAATTTTTGTTCTGCTGTTTCTTTTCCTTCACGTTTGGGTGCTGTAAACCAATTGCTCTATTCCTCCAGGTGTCCAGCTTTCAGTCGCATCCAGGGGGAAGTGGAGCAGAGGGGGACAGCAGGATAAGTCAGAGGAGAATGTATGATTCTTGTTTTGTTTGTACAGCAAGGTATTGTCCGTGAAAAGTCAGTAGCCCTGGGAATGATGTGCATCTCACTGGGAATGATGTGCAAGCTCCTCACTGCATGAGACAGCTCCTATCACCCTGTTCAGCGGGCACTAAACACCGCGTGGGCTCCAGCTCGTGTCGCACACTGCAAGCTAAACAAAAGCTCTCTGGGTCCCAGCTATGCTAGAGATGGAACTGTAATGACTTTTTAAGGATGTGTAATGAATGGGAATGAAATCTGCTTAACTCCTTAGCTCCTGGGAATGTCCCTAATCTTGTTGTTGTCTGCTGTCTTTTGAGCTGGTTTGCAGCATGTGGGTCTAGAAGTGCTGCTGTTCTTGCTGCTGCTTGGGCTAGGAAATCACCCTTATTTTATTGCAGGCTAAACAGGAGGCAATACCTTCAAAGTCTTTTAAAAATGTACTCCTTTTTCTCTTCAGGTCCCTAATTAGGTATGAGAGGCTCCAGTGGTTTTTCCTAGGTTTTTCTTTCCTCAAATATCTCTGTAGGTAGGCTTGCAGGTTTTTATTGAAAAATGGGAGGTGTTTTTTTCTGATTTCTGAGTTTAGACAAGAGCACGCTTGGATGTTGAAACACTGAGCTAAGAGTAAGACAGTTGGATTTTGCTCCAGACTTTGCCCATGTGTTGCTCTTAAATGCATCATTTGCCCTTTTTACAGGCACAGCTCAATGCTGCAGTTTGTAACAGGAATTTAGCTGCATTGAATACTCACTTATACTGTAGCCAGGTTTAGTGCTGCCTTGTAATTTTCTGATCTGCCAGCTAGGGATAAGAGTACTTTCCCATTAATGGGGAAATGCTCCAATTTACCAGCCCAAGAATTAGAAATCAGAAGCCAGCCATGCAATAAGATAATTTACTTAAGAAGCAAGACTATTTTTTCTCTCAAGTGGAAACTTTTTCAATTACTTTCAGATTTCTAAATCATAAGACTTGGTATTTGCCAGCTGCTGCCCAATTATATAGCTATGGATCTCGCACATAATTTGACTTCTGAGAGTTAGGGCTTCACATAAGATAGAGTAGGACAAGTAAAGTTGAGAGACCTAGGATAAAATCAAGAGAGGTGATAACACTGATGTTATAGAGACAGGGCTTCATTTGTTAGTATTTGTAAAGTGCTTCTCAAGCCTTGTGTGGCATGAACTGCAGAAAGAAGCATTTCTGTGCCATGTGCATCACCAAACAATGCACCATGTGTCTCTTCAAAGTGCATGTGAAATGAGTGTGTGGGACAGGGAAGGATTCCCATCTCCATTCACTAATGGTCCCTGAACAGGTGCTTGTCTCATGGGCCGCACGCACACTGCTTTGTCGACAGAATAACTCTCTGTTCTGCTGTGTGTTTTTAATTCAGTAAATGCAAGAAGACATAAGATTTCTTAAAAAAAGGAGAAATATGTCAGAAATAAAGAATCTTTTTTGCTGTTTCAAGTATTATATTCATATTTGAATCCAAGATGTGTAACAGTGATTTTCAGCATTGTAGCACCCCAAAGGTGCAGATTTTAACCTGGGATGTATCTCCCCAGCTTCCACTACCACCAGTGAGATTTACAGAATTAAAACTGAGTGTTCCCTGGCCTGTAAGATCTGAATCTTCTTTTCACTCACAGTGATGCTATTTCCTGCAATGCTTAAAGTGGAAAAACTTCCCAAGATATTTTGCCCATTTCCTGACTGAACTATATGAGCTCATGGCTCCTGTATGTGGATTTCATGACTGTCAGGGGAAGCCTGTCTGTTACCTGCTGAGTAAAAGGAGATGTGGAAGAGCAGTGAGCAACAGGCTTCAAAAGCCTGTAGGTCAGGCATTTCTTCTAGGCTGACACTGCTGCAGTTCAGACAGTTGTGGCCCTGCTAGTTTAAAATAGCCAGGTAGGTTCTCAGCACAGCATCTGCCTGGACATCGTGTGAGCTGCAGTGCTCAGCCAAGAGGCTGAGTCAACATTTTTTAGTTAACCTGCATTAAACCACTGTAAGTAGGTGCTAGCATTACCCATTGGATATATCCATGCAAATATAGATATACCAGATCCTTAAGGAAGGAAATTGGGTTGTGTTGATGTGCACAGGTGGCTTCCAATAATTCCTTATATGACTGTATGTTGGAATGTGGTATCAGCAGAGAAGATAAGTCTCGTTTCCTCCATTCTTTTAAATGAGGAGCTTCAGGCAGTTCCCCCTCCCCTCTAGTACTCTTCTCCTCTGTTCATTTTTGTGCCAGATCATTTCTTGCCAGAAATCCCATCTGCTCATCAGTGGCATTCCAGAGCAGGAGGTGCTCTGGGGACTTGGTGCTGATTAATAGCATCATTCATGAGCCCGTGTATGAAAGGAGAAGGAGAGGAAGATGGTGCCAGCCAGACCTGAACTAGCAAGAGCTTGGAGGTTCCTCTCTAAGGTGCTGTGATCACTGCACATCCCTTCCCTGGATAATACGTTTCACTGTTGTTTCCCCAAATACAGTCCTCAGTCAAGTTTAGATGTTCATGTGGAAACAAGGGAGCTTTTGCCTGGGTCAGAGTCAGTCTAAAGAATCAGAACAGCTTCCATGGAAATCACTCTGTTATTTATTATGCCAATTTCCATCCCATTGTTCCTAAATATTTGCTTAAGTACACATGGTAGAAAAAAATCATGCAGATAGATGTGCACTCACTTGTGTCCCATCTGGAGAATTTCTCTTATCCTCCACCACTCATTGCTTGCCTTTTGTGCTCCCTACGTACTTTTTAGGTGGCCACCTCGTGTGTAGAGCATTTTGAGGGCTGTGTGTCACAATCACAGAGTCATAGCATGGTTTGGGCTGAAGGGAACCTTAAGAATCAACTAGTTCCAACACCCCTGCCATGGGCAGGGACACCTGCCAGTAGACCAGGTTGCTGAGGCCCCCATCCAGCCTGGCCTCGGGTGAAGCATCCACAACTTCTTTGGACAACACATTTCAGTGCCTCACCACCCTCACAGTAAAAAATTTCTTCCTGATACCTAATCTAAATATCTCCTCTTGTAATTTAATCATATTAATGATATTGTACAGTGGGCTCCAGGACTAGTGTCCTCTGTGATCCAGCTGTACAAAGGATACCTTATGCACATATCTTTTTGATTTTCCTATTTAGCTATCCCATTTAGCTTTTCAGGTTTTCCCTATAAAATCAATTATATTAGGTAACAGTTCTTACCTTTCCGTAATCATTCCGTTGAAAAGCCCCAAATTACCTAATATCCTGAGGGTGAGGGTTCTCTATAACTGAGTATAATAGCTTTGTCACTCTATTAGCCTGTTTTCTATCTATGCTTTTTTCCCATCTCTGCTCCACTTTCTGTGTCATCTCTTCCCTTTGTCACCCCTCATTCCGTCCCTCGATCTGAATGAGGAGTGGGGAGAGGTCTTGTTCAGCCATGTCAGTACGTGTGTGACAAGAGGCTTGAGAAGGTGGCCCACAGCTGGTGGTTTTTATTGGAAGGAAAGGTACAGTGGGAAGTAGAGTCAAAGGGGTTTTGGTCTACTCACTGACAACACCTTTGAGGAACATCACCTCTCATTTTAAAATGGAGAAAGAAAAGGTAAAATAGGGCGAAAATTTGCCACAAAACACTAAATTACATACACACAAACAATGGTTTGTCTCCTTTCATGAGCAAGGTGAGTCAGCCCAAACACTGTCTCTTTTTTCTCTTTCCTCTTATACTCGCTCATATGTGGTGCCTGGTTTGTTTTGGTTTTTTTCAGAAACCCATATTTAATACTGAAATCATTGCTATTGTTTGTATTCACCACTTCCTCTGAAATACAAATTAAATTAAATACAAAGTAAATTGGAATAGATGTATTTTAAGTTGTATTAGGACCAGCTGAGGGGACTCGGGTTGTTTAGCCTGGAGAAAAGGAGGCTCAGAGAAGACTTTATTGCTCTCTAAAACTGCCTGATGGGAGGGTGTAGTGAGGTGAGGATCTGTCTCTTCTCCCAAGTAACAAGTGATAGGACAAGAGGAAATGGCCTCAAGCTGCACCATAGGAGGTTTAGATTGGATATTAGGAAAAATTTCTTCGCACAAAGGGTTGTCAAGCACTTGAACAGACTGTTCAGTGAAGTGGTGGAGTCCTGGAGGTATTTGAAAGCCGTGTAGATCTGGCACTTAGGGACATGGCTTAGTGGTTGGACTTGATGATCTCGGAGGTCTTTTCTGACTCAAATCTGTGATTCTGTGTGTTTCTTGGCTTGTGCATGTATGTGCTTCTGTGCATGCCACCTACTTGTGAGGCACATCTTTAATGTCCCATCCGTTTTCCTTCCTTTGGGGCATTTTCCAGACAGCACTTCCTTCAAACCCAGGTTCTTCCTAACCAAGGCTAACATTTCCTATTTAAACTTATTAACACAGAATTAAAAGAAAGAAATGCCAGATGAGTCTTCCAAATGTTAATGGTAACACGTAAGGTTACATGTCAGCTTAATAGCTTATATGTGACCATAGAGTAAAAGCATCCATGACTCTAAAATAGTGTAATTATTTTGTTTTCTAAAGCTTCTCCAGTGAAAATTCTTTTATGGCAGGAAAAAACATGAGAAGGTAATAGTCACAGGATGAGACTAATATAAAGTTACAGAAAAGTCACATGAAGGCTAAGATAGTAATAGCACACAGTTCTACCCACTAACTGGTATTAGAAAATAGAAACAACCTTCTCATTAGGGTAAAATCAGATTTCCAGAATTCCTTGTAAATTATATAAGTGACTGCTCTTCAATTCCAGGTTGGGCAGGGCCAATGAAGAAAATGAACTCCAGGACTCAGGATCTGTTGTTGGGATGTCCTCAACTCAGCTCAAAAGTCCTGATGTTCTCGCTTGTCAGAGACCAGTGAAAAGGCAGCATAGCTTAGAGACTAGGCATGGGAAACAAACCAAAAGCATTCCTGGACAAAAGGCTCTATTGATTTACTAGCTCACAGGCTATTTTGAAGCTACTTTACTCAAGTGAAGTAAAAAAAAAAAACAAAAAACCCCAAAAAAGAAACATGAAAAAACCCAGAAAAATAAAAAAATGCTCTATACTATAGATTCCATTTTATATCCTTTTTTGTCTATGAAAGCGTTCTGAAAATTGCTTGCTTTTCTTTCTGTAGATACAATTTTTATTTCACAAGAGGTTTGAGTCTTAACACCCCAGGTACTGTGCAGCAAATACTCTTTAGACCAAAACTGCTGAAGTAGTCTTCTCCACTGATCTCTCCTCCCAGTCATCCTCAAGCCAGAACCTGGAATTTTGGAGGCTATAGGCTGCAAACATTTTGTGCATACCCAGAAGTCTTGATATAGGCAGCATGCAGTTATGCTGTTTCTAAGTCAGAGTCAACATTTTTAACACCACATTACTTTTGTAGTATGTTGGGTCCCTTAATTCCAAAAAGCAAGTGAAGATCCTAGGTGCTGGTTTGGGACTAAACTATCTATAAAACCCACCAATTTTGCAGTGGTTTGGGACACTGGCTATAGAAAGTTTTGATTATTCATGAAATTGTTATTAGCCTATGCTGCAGGTTTATATTTGCCTCCTCCTTTCTAAATTTCATCGAAATTTCTATTTCCTACCTTTCCCCCTGTCTCCTACATGTTTCTTGTGTACCCTGCCTTGCAGAGAAGCTTTGAATAGGAACCTGAGCAGACAGTACCACTGGCTAAGCAGCACTCCACTCTGTGTTTGGTGATTTAAATCCTATGTCTCCATACAGAGTGGATAAACACATGACATGGCCAATTCCCACCAGCTGCAGAAGGCAGCACTGATTTTACCCCCCCCAGCAAGACCCGTGTGCTTCCCAGTCTTGGCAAGAGGCAGTTTGCTACGTACATCTCTGCAGAGCTGAGCCGCCGCTGCCTCAGCAGCCAGACACAGCAGCCTGTGTGTGCACATGCACTCCCTTCCGGGACTTGACAGGCCGTGCTGCCAGGAGATTAAATTATATTGTGGAAAAGGGTGTGAGGGAAATAGCCTGAGACAGATTTCTCAGCTATTGACTGCTTTTCTGCGAGACCTGTTAGCGTTAATTCTCTCTTCTTTCACTCCGCTGTTCTCTGCAGTAGCACGTCTGTGCCAAATGTAAAGGAAGTCAGCATTTTGGGGGTGACATGGCCAGAGCAGTAGCTGTGAAAGGCAAGTCTCTTAGATTAGTCCCCAGCTCAGAAGAGGTGTTAGGGTTCTGCCTTCTAGAAATGCTGAGCAGTTGAAATGTGGGAGAAATCAATGGGAACGCTTCAGCTTGTCTGCAACTCTGGCCCTCTATGTACTGCTGATTGAGCAAAGACTTTTTTTCTAGTCTGTCCACTAGTAAACAAGGTAGCTTTCTCCTCTTTCTTGATTTTCCTCTACTTTCTACCATTTTTCTGCCCTCATGCAGACTTCCCTTTCTATTTTCTCTTCTGTCTCAGGTGTTCCAGGTTACATAGCTTTTACTGCCTGCAAGTTAGGCTATTAATTTAGGCTAGTTTTGAGTCTATCTTGACAGCCATCCCGAGACAACTATTTATTACAGAAAAATTTGTTCTTTGGAACTGTTCTCCCTCTCTCTTCCTACTGATTATAGCACCGTACAGCAGGGTTAGACAAGACAGCTACTGAAGTTTAAGAGCAGTCTCTGCACATCCATCTCATAGCCTGTAGCTGTGTGTAGTTCCAGTCAGATTCTTGCATTAGGTTCCCAAAGATGCTGAACACCTGCTTCCAGAGGGTGCTGGATTTTGTTCTGCTTCCCTTATATCTGTGGGAGCTGAAATTACCAGCATACAGAATAGCATGTGATGCTGAAGGCTCTGTGGGACTACCTGGCTGAGTTCTAAATACCCTGGCTGACTCTTCTCATGGCTCTAGTGCTGCAGAACTACCTAGAACATTATTTTCTGTGTGATAATGGGACAGGAGAGGGAGTAAGAAAAACTGGCAAAATAGCAAAATAAGGAAGAAGGAAAAAAGGAAAGTATAGAATGGGAAAATCGGGGGAAAGAGGCAGGACAGAAGAAGGAAAAAAGAGTTGCGAAGAAAAATAAGGAAGGTAGGAATAAGAAAGATGAAAGTGGGATACAATGATCAGGAAAAAAGATGAGGATGGCAGATGGAGGGAGTATATGAGGGAGACTGAAAGAGAGAGAGAACAGGAATAAAAGTACAGGAGAAATGCACATTAAGAGTTAATTTTCTTCCCAGTGGAATAGTCCTGTTAGTAAAAAACAGTCATCTAGCAGACAGCATGTCAGCTTGAAGTAACACACAAAAATTAATATTACACTGCACATGATTTGTAAAATTCCATCCCCTGGGGATCATCTTCTAAAGGAAACAAATTTTGAGTGTGTCAGAATGAGACTTTCTGTTTGATGGTAAATTGTCCTGTCTTTGTATCACATACCTGGCAGTGGTTCATAAGCTGACAAAGGCTCACACTGGGGAGAAGTAGAGGTGAGAGGTCTTTTCTCTTATCATCCTTGTGTGCTGGGGAATGAGGGAAGTGGAGGGGCAGAGGTTCAGTGAGGGAATCTGTGCAGATTAATGCTTCTAAAGAGAAACATCTGTAAGGGACTGGTAAGAATAGAAGAAAGTGTATGAGAGAGAATATAAGACATGAGATAGAGAAGTATAACCAGTGAGCAGGGAGGGAAAAATGTCCTCTTCCCTTCCTATCTTTTAATCAGTGAATTCCCTTCTGATGTTTGTTATTTTACTTCTCTAGCATTTCATTATGTTCAGCTCCTTCTGTACTTTCCTTTTGCCTCTGTTTCTCCATGTTCTGCTTCAGCCAAAAGCCCTTTCCAAACTGTTTTTCCTTGCATATCCTTCCTGCCTTTTCCCAGGGTCTCTGACACATAACCAGTATCTCCCTTTTTCTCTTTCACACTTCTCTTTCTTACTCATTTGTGCCTTTTTCATGGACTTTTCTTCCTTGTCCAGAAATTAGAGGTTTTTGCTCTGGTGCTCTGCATCGCTAGGGTCCTGCTGTTACATGCATATGTGTATTTATTTATATGTACACAC
Source organism: Dryoscopus gambensis (assembly GCA_013389985.1). Lineage (NCBI taxonomy): Eukaryota > Metazoa > Chordata > Aves > Passeriformes > Malaconotidae > Dryoscopus > Dryoscopus gambensis. The sequence goes on along the minus strand of WEIT01033943.1, from coordinate 416,600 downwards.
AGACAATAATATAAATCTACGTATCATAACAATGTAATGCATACATATATATATATATATATATGTGTGTGTATATATAAATGTACACACAATAATCTAAACCAGAACTAGTTAATTTGGTCATAAGATGAAGCCTGGGTGTTATTCTTACTGTAGCTGACAAACTGCCTGCTTTGATGTGAGGATTCAGACTCAAAGATGTGATTACATTTCTCCAGTGACTTCTCACAATACTCTTTCCATAGCCAGGAACAGCTCGTGACTTGGCAGGATGGAGTCATGGGAATGGCTTGGTTTACTTTAGCACTAACACCATGAGATGGGACCCCTGAGAATCCCTCAGCTGCCTCATGAGAGTGCAATACCAGCCTAAAGGTTGTCAAGTGGATCTGGCAGTGCAAGTTGTCATGATAAACCATACCAGCCTCAGACACTCACTGCAGCCCCACCCCTCCTTCTTGCCCACCCTTCTTCATACTGCCCTCTCTTTGCTTTCACACCTGACAACAGATAACTCTGTTATCTCTGTTGTCGGGTGTGAGGGCAAACAAGACATCCTTTTAGCATGTGTGCCTGAGGTCTGCATGTCTCAATGCCTTATACCTTAAATTCTACGTGTCAAAGCTGCTTATAAATAGCTTAATTTGGTTTTGAATGATTGTATTTACTGAATGTTGACAGAGCTTGTTTCTAGGCTTTTACAGTTCTATGCTCCCTCTTGGGCCACTATACTTTTTAGGGGGCTTGGTACAGGTATGAAGTGAGACTACAAATACTGAATTTTTTCTACTCTAATTTTCTAAGGAAACTGTTTACATACTAACACTGAGAGAGAAAGAGAGTTAGAGCTACTTATTCCTCTTAATTCAGTCTGAAGCTCTTTGGCCAAACTGGTTAGAGAATCCCCTGCAGGAATCGCTCCTTGAACATCAGCAGATCTGTTTGGGAAAGTTGCTCTGAGATGTACATCCACTGCTGGCCAGGGTCCATTAGTTCCTCTAGATATGGGACTATGCCTGGCACCCTCCTGAGCTCTCTTTTGTGGGACAGATGTACTCTCCCAGTAGTGCTATGGCTCCTGTTTCCCACTTAACTGCATCAGGTGGCCCGTAGTCTCAGCACCTTGCCAAAGGCCAGAGAGCTGTGAGGGTACAGACTCAGTCACGAGAGCAGCAGCCCTTCTCCTGCGCCTTCCCACTGTGCTCCTTTCTTGCCCAAAACAAAACAACCAAACCCAAGTTCTGTTACGATACGGCAAGGAAGCTTAGTTTACCTCAGCCCTGAGTCATGGCAGGTTACAGAGGGTGAGGATTTGCACAGAGCCAGCAGATTTTTTGGAAGCCCAGAAAGAGACCAGCAGTGATTTGCAGGTAGCATCCTTGCTGAGACCAAGAATGTAGCAGCTTATAGCATAGTCAGCCATCAAAGTGTGGGGAAAAAAGTTTCCATGTTCTGGGTTTGAAAATCTCTGCAATTTGCCTTTTTTATGTTGCTATCCTTTTGGTTCATTGAAAAGCCTCCTTTTGCAAAGCCAAAGGACTCAAGGCCGGAAGATACAAGACATTTTAATGGTGAGACCTTTTCTAGAACACAGGCTATTTAATTTCATTGACTTCCATTTGTATGAAGGCTGATAATATGTACTTGGTGAAAGCACATTTTCCAAAGAGGCATCAACCCTTGATGTGAGGAGTCTGAGAGATGGAGAAGTTACTGCTTCTCTTGGTAGTTTGTTCCAGTAGTTAAACACTTGCAATGTAATTTGTGCCTCATTTCTCATTTGAAGGTGTTTCACTTTGCAGGCTTGCATTCACCCATTTTTCTATAGCTCTGCTTATCCACAGTGAACCTTAATCTTCCTCAAGGTCCCTGCTTTCCCAGTTGCAATGTATTGCTTTGTAGATATGGTCTGCATTCCTTGGTCCTTAACGTATTGCTCTCTATTTGGCGGAATTAAAAATTATTCAGTTTGAACGGGTATAATTTAGAAGAGATCCACTTTATTCAATATTTCTGCTTCTCTACCAGTCTTTGCAAAGTTCACCTCAAGTATTTTGCATTTATTTCTACATCAGTGATGAGATGTAGAATCACGTTCTGTTTACTCATGATCTATGCAGAACCTCACAGCAAATCCTCCTACTGAATGATGATTCTGTTCTTTGTTCCTTTTTGAGATCCCTCAGACAGTCCTCAATTCATTGAATAGGTACTTTATTGTTAATGTATAATGCAATTTAAATCACAGCGCTACGAGATAATAAGTCACAAACTCTACAAAAGCCAAAAATTCTGTAGGATATTCACTTACCTTTGTCAACAGAGTTTGTTATTTAGAGTACGAAACTCTATTGCTTTAAAAATACTTTGGTTTTTAACAAATACTTTATTTTTTACATAATCCTGTGTTTCTTGGCATGAATTTTATTCATTCTGCTTTATATATTTAATACTGACTCAGCATTTCTGTGACCTTTCCTGGGAGTACTGTCAGGCTGAGAAGCCTTCCTTCTTCCCCTTGCCCTTTTCGATTATTGAGTCAACATTAGGATTCCCCGAGTCCTACCAAATTCCTCAACATCCTACAGTGTATTAAAAATTAACATCATGGTGCTGAGGGATGTTTGTAAGCCAGCTTTTCAAGAATTGTGGGTATTGGCTGTCTGGCCGACAGAACTTGTCCGTGGTTCCCAATATGTTTGGAATTAATTATTGCCAACTCAGTAAATGTTAAATATAGACGCAGTGTGTTAAACAGCCATAGTAATGGTTATAAGACATTTTCCTACCTCGATGTTAACAATTTTGTCACTTTTATCTAGTATCATACTTCCACTTACCTGCAGATTTCTTTTGTTCCCAGAATGTTTTCAGACACCCTGAGCATTCTCCTGGAGAAACTGGCAGCCTATGGCTTGGTCAGGTGCACTCTTTGGGGGTGGGTGAAAAACTGGCTGGATGACTGGGCCCAGAGAATGAGATTATGGAGAATGGAGTTACATCTTGTTGTTCTGGTCACTGGGCTCAGTGTTGGGGCCAGCCCTGTTTAATATCTTTATCGATGACCAGGATCAGGGGATCAAGTGCTCTCTCAGTCAGTTTGCAGATGACATCAAGCTGGGTGGGACTGTTGATCTGGTGCAGGGTAGGAAGGCTCTGCAGAGGGGTCAGGACAGGCTGTATTGATGGGCCAAGGCCAGTGGTGTGAGATTCAACAAGGCCAAGGGCCAGGTCCTGCCCTTGGGTCACAGAAATGTAGCCCTGGAGTGCTACAGGCTGGGGGAAGAGTGGCTGGAAAGCTGCCCAAAGGAAAAGGATCTGGGAGCGCTGGTGACAGCAGCTGTACAAGAGCCAGGTTGTGCCCAGGTGGCCAAGAAGGCCAGGGCCATCCTGGCCTGTATCAGCACTAGGATGGCCAGCAGGACCAAGGAATACTGAGGCCAGCCTCTCCTCCCTTACAGCTAGTGACAGAACAAGAGGACATAGCTTCAAACTGCACCAGGGAAGTTTCAGACTGGACATCAGGAAAGAGTTTTCACAGGTAGGGTGGTTAGGCATAGGAATAGGCTGCCCAGGGAAGTGGTGGAGTCACCAACCCTGGAAGTGTTCAAGAAACGAACTGGACTTAGTGCTATGGTGTAGTTGGTATGGTGGGGTTCAGTCAAGGGTTGGAGTCAATGACCTTGGATGTCTTCTTCAACCTTAGTGATTCTATGATTTTGTTGTTCTTAGCTCTGTCAGCCAGGCATTTTTCCCTAATTTCTTCAGCTTCCCTCATCAGTTACTTACACCCCATAATTTTCATTTATATTGATAACCACCTGTAACTGCTGCCTTACATTTTACCATATGTTGCTTTAATTTCTAATTACTGCTTTATTTGCCATCAAACCAAGCATTGTTTTCTTATCCAGTGCTGTAAGCTTTTCACTGTGATTCCAGCATTTTGACTGGTTAAATAACTCTTCTTATACAAAGTACTTCCACTTTTCAGTCATATTAGTTCTCTAATCTTTGACCCCTTCTCAGTTTCACTCAAATTTTCTTCAGATACCTTCCCTTGAAGCCTTAAGACTTTTTGTTGGTACCTGTGTACTTTGTATGCTTGTGGGTAGGGGTATCTAAGTATTGCTTGCAGATGCTGACCTTTTGTTGCCCTTATTGATTGTAATCTGGTTGTGATAGCTGGTTTCCAGGCAACGGTCATTTTTCAATCCAATGATTAATTTAGCTTCTCATAGTAAGAAGAGAGAAATAGAATCTCTTAATTTAACTTTTCTTCACCATTTCTTGTTTTCATGCAATTCTTTCCTACAGAATGGGTTTGCTCTTCTGAACAGTGATTATAGTCTTTTTTCCCCCTCAGTGTTTCCAGACTTCTAACAGTTTCTGTAACTGACTCCCCTGATTTTTTCCCTTCCAGTCACACCCTTCGAAATTTTTAACTAAATTCTTTCCCTACATGGATGTCATGGATTACTATAAAGAAACTATCACATTTCAATGTTCTTCTTTTCTCTTTTCTTCATACAGCTTGATATTTAATTTGTCCTGAAGATTGCCTTTGTCACACACTGAACTGTCCATGGAGTTCATAGATAATTTAGAAGTCAGTAATGTGTGCAATGAGTTCAAATGATTCCCTCTGGTACCTTACAGTTTTCAGCACCAAGTTTCATTTCTTGTCTTTGTGCTCATTCACAGGTTCACCAGGTTCAGCTGAAAGTCTTTATCAACTTCTTCACTCTCGATCAAACAAAATAAATGGCATTGTTTGGAGGTTTAATCACCTCCTCTTCACTCATTTTCATAGATCCCTTCTAAACATCATGTTTATGTGAAGTACTACACAAATACCAGAAATCTCAGATCTCTTACCATGCAATTTTCCTGCTACTTCAAAGACGAGAATTTTTTAAAGATCCCAAATATATTTTGGAGTAGTGTAAACTCTGTTTTAAAATCAAGAGTTAGGAACCATTCTGGCAACCTGCTGTTACCTGGCTGGGTAGTGTTGAAATCCCCTTTTCAGCCATCCAAAGCTTTTCTCTTCTACTTCATTTTCTCTTTGGAGAGATATCCTCATTTCTCCTAACAGGTAATTTTGGAGGAGTTTTGATAACAGTGTCAGGTCAACCAAGAGCATTTTCCTGTTAATAAACTGGATGGACATTCTCACAGGAGGTCAGCAAATACTGATTTGTCATTATGGACAATACAGACCAAATTCAGTTCTCAGTTACGTGACTTCAGTAAAGGTGTATTAAGGTAAGGGGACCAGAATTTAGATAAAGGTGCAGTTTCTATTTTTGCATGTGGTTGCCTTCAGCTAAGTGATAAGTAAGAGGCCTACATGAAAAAATCCTGATTATTCATGGTTTCAAATGCTCTTCCCTGCCCTGCTCTTCCCTTCTTACTGTGGCTGTGGTGATCAGCTAAGTGGTGCTAAAGTGATGGATGTCATCTTCTGCTGGGAGTGGAAATTGTCATTCAGACAGGAAAGCACTTGGTTTTCATTTTTTCCTTGCTTAGATTTATGTGGGCAATCATCACCAGGACACTTTTTGGATCTTAAATTGGGTCTGCGGAGGACTTTCTCTGCTGAAATCTGTGCTGTGTATTCAATCACTGCTATAAACAAAGGACATTATATAAGCTACATATTACCTATATTAGCTCAGTATAATGGACATTAAAAGTAGCTTCCAGAATGTTTAATTTGCGAGGGGGGGGCTGTTTGTTGGAATGAAACCTGAATGCAAATTAATGCTTCCTGGAGTATCACTATTGTTTGCTCCCCACACTGGATGGAGAAGGATAAGGAGAGGAAAGTGAGAAAAGTACCCCCTGGCACATCTCTGCCAGCTCTCGATTGCAGTCAGGCAGTAAGTCCATGCACGCATCAGTTCTGATGAGCTGATAAACAAATCTATCAAATTCGCTGGAATCCCAGGCTGTCTAATGGTAGATGGAGGTAGGGGTTACAGCAGGATGGAATTTACTATAGCTGGGAGCTGAAATACAATAATAATATAGTAATAAATATATTGCTGCTCCAGCAGAGAGAGCAGAACTACTGGGGCTGCGTGAAATTTGGGTATAAAAGTGGCAGCAGTGGGAGACCTGGAGGATATTTAGCATGAGGCAGCAGGAGATATCCAGGGGCTTAGGAGATGTGGCAAGTGGAGGAGGTTGCAGTCTGTGAAGCACAGTAGTCCAAAACTCAGATAATTCATTGTATTTAAAATGAAAATTATCCACGTTTTGGATAATGTTATAATTTTATCATGGTGTTTAGTAACTGGATGAAATAATTAGTTTCTCTGTGGACTAATACTCTCTTTAATTTACCATATGCTGAACATACAAGCACACACACACTTTTTACCAACCATTCTCTTGTTGCTTCCAAAGGGAATTCATTTTGAGCCAGGGACATTTTAGATGATATTGTATCACCTTAACATTTTGGTAAGATGTACTTTAAGTTATGAATTATCAATGCATCCAGTCTGTGTGGTAAAGCCTGAACAAACTTACCTGTGTGGGATCTTCAGTTCAATTAGTGGATGAGGGAAAAGCTGTGGATGTCGACTACCTAGACTTTAGTTGAAGCCTTTGATACCACTTCCCACAACATTCTCCTGGAGAAATTGGCTGCTAATGGCTTGGTCAGGTGCACTTTCTGGGGGGTAAAAAACTGGCTGGATGATCACGCCCAGAGACTTGTGGTGAATGGTGCTACATCCACCTGGTGGCTGGTCACTAGTAGTGTTCCCCAGGGCTCAGTTGGGGCCAGCCCTGTATAATGTCATTATCAGTTATCTGGATGCGTGCTCTCTCTGTCAGTTTGCAGGTGACAGCAAGATGGATGGGTGTGTTGATCTGCTGGAGGGTAGGAAGGCTTTGCAGAAAGATCTGGACAGGCTGAATCGATGGGCTGAGGCCAAAGGTAGGAGGCTCATGGGGGACCTTATCCCTCTCTACCACTGCCTGAAAGGACCTCAGAGCCCAGGCTTTTCTCCCAAGTAGCAAGTGATAGGACAAGAGGAAGTGGCCTCATGTTGTTCCAGGGGAGGTTTTAGATTGGCTACAAGAAAAATGTCTTTACCGAAATAGTTGTCAAATACTGGAATGGGCTGCCCAGGGAAGCAGTGGAGTCACCATTCCTGGTGCCATGCAAAGGTGGCACCTAAGGACGTGGTTTAACGGTGGGCTTGGTGGTGCTAGCCTAAGACTTGGACTCAATGATCTTGGAGGTCTTTGTCAGCCTAAACTATTCCATGATTCTAAGAGCATTTGGCACCAAAGTGTTTTTGACCTTCTCTCTAAATACATATTAACTTAAACACGGGCACAAACAGCTGAGTAGAGATATGACGTGAGCTTTCAACGCTCAGTTAAGTCTGCCAGGTGGGATCAGCAGCAGCTCCTGTGTGCACAGAATTGCAGAGACAGTTTCCCTGATATGAGCAAACTCTTGTTGATGACTTGGATGAGACGACAGAGAAAGAGAGGAACGGACAACGTGACATTTCAATTAAATCAGTGTTTAAGAAAAATATTTAAGGAAGTAGATGGAAAAGGATGGGGAAAACAAAAACAAAACAAACAAAAGCCCCCAGGAGCTCTGTGGCGTTAATCTAACCTTCAGCATGACTGAAAACTGCACAGGCAGGTGAGCAGCATTATTGATGTTTGAAGTAATTACTTCAGCAGGCGCTGCTATCAAAATTCATAGTGATTGATTTCCCACTAGTCAGCTTATCTGTCTGAGAACAAGTTCACTGGAAAGCAGCTTATAACCCCTTCCTAATAAGCCATGGCACATCACTGGAGAAAATGGCGTCAGGCTTGTTTTGTTTTGCATTCACTGCTATTAAAGGTTGAGTCACTCAAAATTTTAAGACACCAGGCAGTTTTCTTCACCAGACAGCCTAGGAATACAGAGACCTGCGCTTCCCAAGCAGCCTGTCCTTGTCCTCCTAGGTACAGTGTGAATTGAAGGAGACTTTCAAACTGAATTTCTTTCAGTAACAACAGGGGAAAGTCATATCTGAACACACACACACAATACACATTTTTAAAGGTGTTTTTCAAATATGGAATATTTTCCATATGCTGACTGAGAGCTGGGTAAATCAGAACAGTGGAGGGTATAAATGAGGTGCCTTAGGCCACAGCAATAATGTTGCTGAATATGCATTCATCAGCGTCAGGTTGAATCTATGTTCTCTCAAGGTGCAGACTCAGGTCCGAATTTGAGGTGATGTCTTTAAGGTCAGGTTGGATGAAGATACAAGCAGCTCTGGGGCTGTTTTCCCTGGAAGACTTAGAAGACATGATCCATGTCATCACAGCCTCAGTAAAGAACCACGGTGTTGTGACAAGAACATGATTAAACACCTCTCATGTCCCAGATATGCTGATTGAAGTTAGCAAACAAGGAAATACTGTCTGTGACACTGCAACAATTATCCAGGCAAATGCCACCTCCATCCCACCTCTGGACAGGGGTGCATGACTTACAGAAAAAGCCTATCAAGCTGGAGTGGTAAGGGCTTTCTCTTTCCCCATCCATTTTTTTAAAAACAGCCATGGGCTGGAAAACAGCAGCAAGACATGGAGTTCTAACATGAGCTCAGCATCTGTAAGAGCTTGGACCTTTACTTCTCTCCAGCCTCTGTTGCTTGGCAGTCATCTATTCCCACAGATCAAAGCACAAGAAAAAATTAAATGAAGGACAAGTGCAAGGGCTTAACTATCAGTCTCCTGGATTTGTATCAGTCTGTGTCAGGAGGCACATCATCTGCAAGTGTTTTTCCTTTTCCCTTTGGCTTGTCCCTGTGCACAGAGAGCCAGAACGCTTCCTTGTGCAGATACTTGTTTCCCCCTGCCATCTGGCAGGGTGCACACCCACAGGAGGCAATGGTGCTATTTGTCAGGAAAGAAAAGGACTATTTGCTGGATCAGTTTTATGGAGGAAAAGAGAGGGAAGAAAAGGGTGCAGGAAAACCATTTTGTACAATTTGCAGGAGAAAGAGAGGAGCTGAGCGAGATAATTTCAGGGCAGAGATAGGCTTGTCCTTCCAAGACTCAACAGCTGTCTGCTTAGAATCTGTGCATGCAAGAGGGAGATGAAGGCAGGAGGGGAGTTACGTGTTAAACTTCCATAGAGGATTCAAATGAGAACTTTTTTAGAGTTGTGGGAAGATGTGTACAGCAGTGTCCAGGGCTCCTTCTGGTGCCTATCTACACTATTCAAGCAACCGGGTGGGAAGGAAAGGTTCTGTGAGCTCCTTTACTAGAAAAAAATTGTCAGCATGTGGCAGTCCTAGTAGGGGACCTCTGGGTTGTACAAACAACACATCCCAGCAGTCCCAGGTGGCCCATGACTCTTCAGATGGTGTGACAGAGTGGCAGGCATGGCAACCCTTTCTTCTCCCCACTGCTGTACCCAGCAGGCTCTGGAGACATCAGAGGCTCCAAGGATTCTCACCATGGTCTGCAAATCAATATGTCAACCCTGGGTTTTGGCCCACTTTACCAATAGGCTTCTGTGCTCTTTTTATCCTTCTGTGCTTCCAGGGCACTGAGCTACAGCAGGACCCAAATTTCTGCATCGCCCTTCTGGCTTGTTACACTGTGCTTCTTTTTCAGTGCCTGACTCCCTGGTCCGTACAGTGATCCTCATGGTCCATGGGAGTCTGGCAAGGGTGGGGGAGCAGATGGTCACAATAACACAGTGAGGTTATATGAAAACTGTCTCTGCTGGGGACACATTTGTCTCAGATGCACAGGGATGACTGCATCTTGTCACAGCTAAAGAGGAAGGTAGATGAGGATCCAACTGGTTTTTCTTGCAGGACACACATCCCTTTAGCCTCCCAAACCTTTAACATCTTCCCTGCATGTTTGTGTCTCTTCCCACTTGTCTCTCTGGATGGGTGCCGCGGCAGCTCAGAGCTCTGATCCCCACAGAGTCAGGAGGTGAAGCGCAGAATGCAGACCGGATGGTTCCCCTGGGGGCTGGAAAGTCTCTCTCTTTCTCTAATTGTTTCTGACGTTTCACCTGACACATCCTGAGTGAGCACATCACCCCTGCTTCTGAGGGGCGATAAAATGTTTGGATCTCTGAACATGTAGCTGTGTTCTTTGTCAACAAGAGATCAAAGATGTCAGAACTCTGAAAAAAAAATCCCACAAAAACGAGAGACTGAAAAGCAAAATAAATGGCAGAGATGGAGAAGAAAGTCAAGTAGAAATAGGAACAATTGCCTAGAGACAGGTGGACAGATGCATAGCAAACCAGATAGAGACAGACAGCTGTGGCAGAAAGACAGCATGCTCCTTGCTGTTCTTGGGCTGTAATTATCCGCTATTTAGGCACTAAGCCTAGGCAAACCAACAGCTCTGAGGTGAAGTCCAAAGCAATTAATGCCCTTTGAGATCTTGGGACTAACTACAAATGAGCACTGATTTTAAGCAGGGTGTTTGTGGGGAGGGAGGGATTAGGACTTTTTCATTATCTAAGAAAGGGGGGGAGGGGGAATCTCCTGCAGTGAAGGTCCCTGAGGATGAGCAAAACACGTATGAACTCCAAGAGAGCTGAAACCTGCAAGCAGGGAGTGACTGTTGATCACATCTTCTCTACAAGCAACCCCTATTCTTAAAAGGAGAAATTGCTGTCTGAACTCACAGACTTCTTCTGAGAAAGCAGAAGCACTCAGAAATACATCATGAGGAGAGCAGAAAAAACCCACGGTCTACGAAGGGCAGGAGCACCTCACTCCTGTTTTTTTCAGTCGGTCTGATGTAACTGTAGCATCTGAAAAGGTGACAAGACTCATCCTATGGGATGGAATTAATGAAAGAAGGAGGGATGTGCACTTTCCTGGGTAGAAGGCTGAAGTCCAGGAGCAGGACTCGCCTCTCCTTGGTATTCATATTTTGCCATGACTAGAAAACCATCCTCCTCCTGATTTGGTCCTGTAGTGATAGAGGGCACTTGGTGCAGCATTACAAGACTCTGGCCTCTTGGGTTTTTCAAGGAAACACAGAAGAGAATCCTAAAGGAAGCCTTTAAAAGAAACTTTCAAAGACTGTGTAGTGTGCAGTTTTAGCATTAATAGCCATATGTGTGCAGTTGCCATATGCACACACACGTGCACGTGCGCAGATGCAGCTGTCATAAACCACCCCAGCTCTGCTGAGCCAGTGGAGCTGTGCTGATGTGCCCTCACACTGGGTCTAACCTCTCACGGTGTTAGTAACCAGCCACGTGCAGCAGCCTGGCTTGTGTGGTGGCTCAACAGCTGGTGCTGGGCGCTCCTGAGTCAGAAACCTTGAGAAAACTCGAAGTTCCAGGCACAGGAAATTTTGTTTGTCAAGGCAGCCGGAAGCTTGACCCTGAGAGGCTGCTCGCTGCTCTTTGGCTCAGAAAATGAAGTGTGAGTAACTGAGAACTTGGTGGAGTTATGTTGGGATATTTTCCTCTAGATCTGAAGCATGCTTGGGGATGAACAGCAGAGCCAGCAGTTTATGACTAAGGATGCACAAATTAATAGCGTATTTTGGTGCTTCTAATTAGCCCCTCAAGCACAGCACAGAACCTGCTTGGAAAACGTAAGCTTGTGAACTGCTCCTTCGCTGTAAAGCCTGTTCTAATAGTGAGAAGAAAATGTTTTGAAGAAGGCAGGTATGTGAAATGGCTGTTAATCCTCCTTAGAACCAGTTGTTTTTTTGTTTTTTTGTTTTTTTTTTTGTTATACACTCCTGGAAAACACCTTCCTTTATTCTTTGAGCTGTATTTCTTATATAAACATGCTCTTCAGAATTTTCAAGTACAGGAACAGCTGGAACACAGTAAGAGTGGCAGGGGAGAGGGAAAAGAGGTGAGAGAGAAAATCCATTTCCCTGGGCCCTGAGAGAAGATTGAGGAGTGAGAAAAGCTGGTTGAGGGAAAGGGAGCTGGTGACCACCGCGGTGGTGAAGGAGGCTCTTTCATCCCACAGTGGTGAAGCTGTGCAGAGAGGGGCCTTGTGATAGCAGATGTTGTGGGGCAAAAAGCAGCAAGGAAAATACTTCTTTCACCAACGCAAGTTTCAAAAGTTCTTCCACCATTGCAAGCAAAGCACCCATGCCCAGGAGTTCCACTTCTGGTTTGTGGCAGCTCCCACTGGGCTCATGAAGTAGGTGTTCTGCAGCTGCTGCACACTGACCATGCCTTACTCGGTTAATGGGATGACTGACACTTACTGAGTGGGGCATGAAGGGAGACACCCACGTGTCTAAATAGGGTAATTAAGGTAAATGTTTGAGTTCTCTGATCCACTTATTTATTTGTTCAACCTGCAGCTTTTCTTGAGGGCTACACAGTCCTGAAGCAGAGCTTTAGAGCTGACTCAGGGAATCATGCTGAGATTTGTTTTCCTTGTAGCTCTAACAGCATCAATAAGAACCAAGAAAACTGGGGAGCAGTGGAAGCACCATGTTCCTTACAGCAGGCTAGGATCTGAGCTGCTCTCTGTGCTGTGCAGCCACTTGTCAGAAACCCTTAGGCTTTTTGCTACATAAATAATTGGAGATGCTTGAAAATGGAGTGTTTTCTCTCACTGCTTTAATCTTTATTTAAATTTTACCAAATCCATTGCTTTCTTCCAGATGTTTTGAATGCAGCTAGAAATTCATATAGCTTGATTGCTTCTTTTCTCTTTTACTTTAGATGCTGGCATGGCATCAGTATACCGATTGAGATTTATTAGGTTCATGCTGTTGCCTGACCAGTAATACAGCCCAATGTGTTTGCTCGGGACTATTCTTCCATTAAATGGAGTCCTGCCCTGCACAGCAGGTGAATATGGTGTTTTATTTCTTCCTTTGAAGCCCTTTCTTTAATCGTTTCTGAGGAGGATGGCATAACAAGGTGACAGTTAGCTTTTTCTGATATAATAGTTTCTGTAATCACTACATTGGGTTTTAGTCTGGTGATGAGAGAACTTTTTAAAAAATACGCATTTAAATGTCAGAGAAGACCTGTGAAGATGTTCAGAAACATCATGTCCCCTGGATGCCTCGCTAGACTTTCATAAACAGAGGTGAGGCTTTTCTGGGTTAATTCCATAAAGCTTTGTACTGAGTCTGCTACCTGAGGAGATGGGATTTGGAAAGTTTATTGAGTGCTGTGGGAATGCTTACATGATACACACAGGATAAATGAAGCTGGTAGATTGTGTCTCTTCTGTTAACTTGGTGTCTTGATTTACAGAGCTTTCAGTGTTTTAGGGCTCCAGAGCATTATAATTCCAGATCATGCAGGATTTGCCTACTTTGGGACTTGATCCAAACCTCTTCCCATGTATACTGAAGAACTTGATATCTTTTGGAGCAGATATTCTTATTGATTCATTCTTCTGCAAGAAAATGGAGGGAAATATGTTGTGTTGCTGCAAAAAAAAAAAAAAAACCAAACCAAAACCCCAAAGCACAAAAGAAAGAAAAGCAAGTTAGAAATGTGTCTTTATTCAGTGGGCTGCGTAATGATTTTAGGTGCTGACTCTGCTGGCAGTTTGGCATCATTTTTTCCTCAGCCTGCCCCTCTCTAGCGTTGTTTGGAGAGAGGGAATGGAGGCTCCCAGTAGCATCCCTTGGAGCTCCAATCTGCTCCCCATCCCTCCCTACCTCCCTCCCTTCTCCCCTCTCGCTCCGCCTCTTTGTGCTGCATGTTCCCTTTTCAAAAAGTAATTTCATGGCTCATGCACTTAAGATTCCATCAGAAAGTCGAGTCTTTGATCAGGCAGACAGACGCCCTGCTGGGATTTCATTGGCAAATCACAATTCCCTTAATTAAGACTATGTGTCTTTATATCACTAAACTGATTCCAGCTGGGTCCCTGCTCGTTTTACATCCAGATTTACCTAGACTATGGATTCTCACCCCCTGTGACTCTGGAGAAACAAAAACCATTTAAAGACTTTTCGTTCCCAGTCTCTTTCCCCAGCTGCTTTTCCCCAGTGATGCAGCAGTCGGTGTGGGCTGGGAACTAAACCTCTGCCTCAGTCTTGTTTGCATTCTCTTCCCAGTCAAGAGATATGGTTGTGCGTGGAATTTTCTCTGTTTCTTTCCAGTGCTTGGAAGCTGGGAATCAGTAGTAGAAAGAGAACTGAACTTGCCTGATGCTTTTAATTTCTTTTTTTCCAGAAGCCATGTTTTTACCAAGAGTCGAGAAGATGCTAAAATTCAGCATAGTTTTCTCCTTCTTCCCATCTTTCCTTGGCAATCAACTAAAAGTGCAGCAGGTTAAGAATACTCACTTATGGTAATCGCAGGTCCTGTGTGGGAGGGACTTTGGTGACATTTCTGCTGTGCTGGGTTTGCTTGTTGTATTAGTCATGCCAAGGTGAGCATTTCTCTGGAGACAAAATACACGAGGTGTGAGGTCCTGACTACAAAGTGTGTGGTCTGCTCTGGCCAAGGAAGTAATGCTCTGGGGGGAGTTTCAACAGACACTGTTTCTCCACCAGTCATCTGCATTTTCCCTTCATCCTCTTTAATTTCCTGTCTCCCCTGAGCGGTGCCCTGACACCTTCTCCAGGGAGAGGAAACTTCCATAGCAACCTGCTAATGGCCCTGATTACAGGGATGGCAGCTGGCATGGCTGCTGTGAGGCAGCACCCAGCCTCTGACCCCAGAGCCTGTTTGGGGGGGATTGAAGGAGATTCAGGGTTGGGGCTTCTCAGCGCACCAAGCCCAGTGGTACAAACTGCGTTTGCCATGTGCCTGAGAAAGAACTCTGCCTCTTCTGGAGCAAATCCCTCAGGCTTTTTCAAAATCAACTGTGGGGACAGGGGATGGACTAAAAAACCTGCCCACTGCTTGAAAAATATCTGCATAAAAGTATTTACAGGTGGGTGCAGTCAGACTCTGCTCTAAATGTGGGCAATGGCTGTCCCTGGGTGGGGCCCTCGAGGTGCCACCCCTGGGCTCTGAGCATCTCTACAAGTGACAGATCTGTGGCCAGAAAACCTGGCTGCTGGCTCAACAGTGGCACATGGGAGGCTGTTGGCTGCTTATGCAGTCATGTTTAAAATTAATAGCCAGCAAACAGGGCAGCTTTAATAGCCAGCAAACCCTGACCTGGCAATTCCGAAGCTGAGCTGCCCTCTTAATAAATGAATCCAAAGTCTCGACTCAGGTCACATCCTCTTCCACAGACTGATGCATCTTCAGATTTATCATGTCGAATTCTTTGCTTGAAAACTCCTACCTAATGATGTGCCTGTAGAGCTTCAAACCCTGTCCTGGGAATGTAGTCACTTCTTTTGGCCCAGAGCAGAGCCTGGCTTTAAAGGAGCTTCATTTTAAGGGCATGGCGTATTTCCAGCTGTTACTCCCAGCAAGACGAGTTTTTGGTTCAGTCAAACAGGCTCCTGCCTGAGCTAAACCTTATTTTGCTCTTCACGTGATAATAAAAATGTTCACTGAAAACATTAATAGGACTTTGCACTTAGATGGGTTTTTGATTTTAGGGTTCCAAAGCTCTTTTTAATAAGTATTGCTGATTATGCTCCATGGTAAAACCAGATTAGATGAAAAGGAGTTGAGAATCTCTGTTTTATTTGAGAGACAGAACAAACCGATCCCAAATGTACAGATTACATTCTGTGAGTAGAAAATGAATTTTATGAGCTTTATGAATAACTTGATAATTAATTTTTTTGTTAAAATTAATTAAAAATCTCATACTTTATAGAATGTTAACATCTATGTTTATCTTTGTCTTGTCCCGGATCATCTTAATGGAATGATAGAGACACGTTAAACTTATATATAGTTAAAGTTAATTGAAATCTTGTTCATAGGCTCTTTGTAAAGAAATTAGGATGTAATTAAGCTGAGTTGTTAATGATGCCTAGATGCTGTGGTTATCGGGGTCTGTGCCAGGCTTGGGTCACTTGGATTTGCAGACAAAGGAGCCCAAGCTGTTGCTGTGTTTCCTTTGTGGCTTGTTGAACACAGCAGGACAGTGATCTGCAGGCACTTGCTGGCACTGGGGATGTCCCTTCCCTGAAGGAGGAGATCCCACTGGCAGGGATATGCCAGGACCCAGAAAACCACTGTGCCTTGGGGATGGCTCCCTGTGGCTGGAGCACGGCCTCTGGAAGAATGGAGCCAGCTCAGAGGCACTGAGACTCGGCTGAGCATCCTCTGCACCCCTTGCTGAGTGATAGGCTCGTGTGTAGGGCCCTGGATGAAAACATTGTTCAAAGGTGAAAAGCCAAAGCCACGAACGTGCTTTGGGTGTGTGACACCACAGCAACACAGTGAACGGGTCCTAAAAGGGTTAAATTAGGAGGAGTGAGATAAAGTTAGTACTTCAGAACATCAAGCCACTAGAAATATCAGAAGGTAGGGTTCTCTTGGGCTTTCTTATGCCTCACCAGGTGTGGTTTTAAAAAAAATAATAAAAGCAAGCAGAGTAAACAAATTGCTAAGCAAAGCATCAAGTGCTGTTACAGTTAAGAGCATCAGTAACTTAGCAATAAAAATAGTAGAGGGCAATATCTAACTGAACAAATTCAGGATATTCATAGCTGACTTTATATATAAGAGAAAGCAACTGCATTGAGATAAGAAATGCAGAGATAAGGTGTCTCTTACCTTAGCCCTGAAGAGATACCACAAAAGGAGGAAGTAGAAAATCAATGATGATGTATTTTACCAACAATTTAAATCCCATCTGGGACCATAGAGACTGATGTCATTCTTGTCCACACTGAACCATAATCACTGCATCTGTCCACTGACTTCCCTAGTATTTTCTTTTGACCTGATAAGGAATCTAATACCTGACTACAGCTTTTCACATGTCTTGAAAGTCACAGAGAGGGTGTTAAGATGTGTCAACCTAGTGAGAGAGAGAAAGGAGATGGGAGGAAATTATAGGGGGATGTTAGGAAGGAAAGGGGGGTGTGTGTTAAGAAAGGAGAAGCAAAAGATAATGCAAAATGAAGACAAGCAGAGAAGAGCCGGTCGAGAAAAGGAGGGATTTGCACCAGAGATGGGGATAGAGGGAGAGCTAGAAGCGAAAGTGGCCGGAGGGGGCAGGATGGCAGCTGTAGAGAGAAGGGTGGTATATTTTCTTAAAATACAGATATCAGCATGCACTGGGCTTGTCTTGGCTTTCTAGATAGACAGATCTCAGTTAAAGGAAGAGGGAATAGGAGTCTGGACCCTGATGAAACGCATCTCATCTTTTTGGTGCCTGAGCATTTGGCAGAATAGGCTCTCTTAAGGTGTATGTCATCGTTGTCTGAGGCACAGCTGTCTGCCTTGTGCTGTACTACTAATTACTAAGGGAAAAAGGGAGATAAATCCTGCCTGTAGCCCGGTGGAGTGCAGTAGAGGTGAATCCTGGCCCCAGTGTGCACAGCTTCCTGAAACAGTTTGAGTTTTCTGGGTTTTTTCTCCTATTGCACTACACAACCAGAAGAAAAGAAGAAAGCTCTTCTTTCCCAGTCAAAAGCTGTTTTTCCATCTCTCACAAGTGTGTTTACTATATCTGTCTGCTGCTCTGTACTGGGTTGAGGTGTGTGTTTTGATGTGCAAATGTAGCAGAGTTGCCTGCAATCTTTTCTTTCCCTTTCAGCATCTCATACTGCATGATGAGATCAAAGAGGTTAAGTGAATTAGGGATCTCCTAACCACAGCTTTTTGGAAACATGACTGTTAGCAATGCACAGGGGGCCTGTCCCTCCATTTGTTCCCCCTCCTTCACATATGTACCCACCATAGCTTCAAATGCTGTATCAGATCTAGGGAGACCCATTAGGAAGTGAGCAAACCAGCCAATACAGATGAACTAAAATGCTTCTTAAAAGTGAGAAAATGTGCTACAACGATTTCAGATCCCAAATCAATTGAGTCACTCATGTAGGCGCAAAAATGGAACCATATGTCATCTCAGAAACAAAATATTTGAGAATCAATTCTGGTTTTACCACCACTGTCAAAGCTTGGCTTCCCAGTTTAGCCTTCTCATTCTTGCCAGGGATATTATTAGCCCTCTGCCACTGCTCAGGTGCTGTGCTGATGGACAGAGCTGTTGAAATAAAAGGGTTTTCTGGCTGGAAAGGCAAAGTGAATAAAACAGCATGGTGGGAGGGCTGCAGGTGGCTTTTAAAAGTTCTTCAGCAAAATGAACAACAGTTTATTTTGGAGCAGCCAGTAGAATCTTGGCTGAAATGAGGTGCTTTGATTGTCTTAATGCTTTTGAATCCTTTTTCTTTTAAATGTAAGTGCAATTTTTAAAAAGGCTCTTTGAAATGAAAAGTCAGAAGCTTTATTATAAGAAAATGCCCATATGAGACCTTTTGGATTTTTATATGGAGTATATCAACATTTTTCAGTGATACTTAACTTTCCCTCTTTCGTAACATCTCAAAACCAATAGAAAGGCAGAATCAAGTAGATAACTACACAGACACTTTGTTTCACTGCCTTTGGGTGCTCTGCTGACAAGGAGATGTGAGGCTGTCCCTCAGGGAGGACAGCACCCACTCAGGCCTACATGTGTCCACATGCAGCATCACAGCACTTGGGCAGTGTGAGGAAAATGCCAGGGTAGTTTCCCAGTCAGCTTCCAACTTGTGTTAAAATCACCTCTGATCTACATCAGTGTCACAGACTTGGCCTTTAAGGTGAACTCATGAGGCAAGTCATGTGGTATGATGAACTTTCTGACTCTGGAGTGCAGCCACCGGATCATCATCTAGTGAAAGAAACAGGATAACTGTGCCTTCCTCAAAAAAAAGAGTTTCTGAGCTGGAGATGTTGCAATGCCATATGTCCTACACCGGTCTTTCTAACTCAGAAGCTTACTAAGGCTCTCTTCTGGGGCACAGAAGTGAAATGTGTCTGATGGAGCAGGCTTTTATCACTTATTTATCTGGTCATTTCAATACTGTTTTGAGTGATTAAACTTTATACGAAGCTCCTTGGAATTGCTCTGGATTTCCACTAAATCAAGGATCTGACTAATACAGGGATATTTCTTATTTTCACAGTAAAGCTAGAAACTCTGTCTCATGGCGTGTTCTTCTAGCTCATTGAGTGGTTTTGTGAAACTGCTGTCAAACATGGTATTTATTAGGGTTGTGCACAAATACCTAACGTTGTGAACACACTGCATACATATATTAATGTCACATTCAGGTGGCAAAACATTTATAACTGTCACTGCTTTCCCCGTCTCTCTTCTTGCCTGTCTCCAAACACATTATCAGCCCTGCTCCTGGCTGATTGATGAGGTAGGTGGGGGATGGTCAGATTTGTCCTCACATTGCTGTGCATTCTGCAGACTTCAGAGACAGAGGTGCACAGCGACTTTGGTTCCGGGCCTTTGAGTATATGGCAACAACAATAATCTGGTGTTGAGTATATGGCAACAACAATAATCCACCATTTGGGATGATAGTTGAAAAATACATGGTATGATGGAACACCACCAGGGTCTGTTGGTGGGGTTGTGGAGGAATTGTTTGTTGGGCTTAGGTGATCTTGGATAATTTGCTAGGATATATACTGGTATCCTCAGGAATTTGGGCTCTTCCATCCTGTTTGCCATGCAAATATCAGTCCCTTCAGAGATCTCAAGCCACTTCTCACGGCCTCACACAGCTCTGTCGGGCTGAGTCAGAGTGCTGCCTGCAGGACTGCTGCATTAGCAGCGCTCACTGCTCTCCCCAGCAAAGATCAAGGGATGCTTTCCATGAAAAGGTAACAGGTCCTGTGAGACCACATACAGCTCCAAGATTTTTCAATCTCCTACCCTGTCAGTCAGTGCTTGGAGGCTGTTTAGACTGGACAATTTCCATTAGCATGCAGTCATTTCTCAGAAAATCTCCCACAGTTGCCCCAGTTTGGTGTAGGCCTGTGAAATTATATCAGCAGCACACTGCTGATATGAGTCAAAGAAAAAATCTGCTGCTAACCAGGGCTTCCACTGCTTCTGCCATCAGCAGCTTCCACTGTTGCTGCCTGCACAAGGACAAGTCTTTCCTGAAAAAGCATGAATAGCAGCACAGTTCGTTAGGGCTTGGGAAGTCAGGGAAGGAAATGAAGCCCTCTGGGGTGTGGGAACTGGGTGCTGGGACAGGGAGGCCCTCTGCAAAACTGAAAATGAACTGACTTCAGGAGAAAGCTTTGGCTAAACACCTACAGGATATTTTGTGTCAGTGGCATTGCTAGAACAAGGTAGGGACTCACTCCATCTCATGCCATGTGTGGAAACCCTACCTGCTTGCAGGGCTGTGGCCAAATGATGACTAAGTTCTCACTTTTTTTTAATTTTATGAGTCCAGATAATCTCACATGCCGAGCTGGATCCTACCAGCTATTTTAGATGAAGGAACGTGTTGCCAGAACCAGTCAGAGCTATGTATCCTGGCTTTGGAAGCAGCTCCTTGCTGTTTCCCAAAGTCTGACAGGTAAATGGCTTCAAATCAAGCTCACCATAGTAAAATCCAGCGTGCTCTCTGTCACAACTGCCGGCTGCTCAGCACTTCTGACCTCCATCATCCTCCCAATTCCATCAGGTGTAACCCCTTACAAATGTCAGGCTGGAAGCAGTCACCTGTGTCCTGCAGTCACCTCAAACACCCACGTGTGGTCCAGCCTTGGCCACAGTGACTATCCCCTGCCTATCATGTGACATGACTTTGAAAGGTCTTAGAGTTCACACTCCCCGTGAGCATGGTTAATACATGGTCCAGCAGCTGCCCTACAGTTATTTCTCCAACACAAAAAAGCTTCAGGGAGAATGTTTTGAAAAGAGTATTTCTGACATTTTCATCGGGCTTACTGTCCTCTGTGCAAAGACCCAGCTTCCTTAAGTTGTGCTTTCAGTGCTAGCCCACCTCCACCAGCAGCTGCTGGCCAGTGGCTCCCCCTGCCCTTGCTTAGGGAGTATTTTAGGGTTTATTAGAGCTCCTTTGGGCTCCGTGTTTGGCTCTGTTTCTGAATATGGGAAGAGCATGCTCCATTGCCTCTCAGTTGCAAGCTGGGGTATGCTTATCCAGACCCTTGTGCCGCCTCTCTGGCTGGTCTTCCAAGAAGACCCACATTGTCCTAAAGAAAATTCAATAAACCATTATCTTTTAGTAGTAATTTAGCATCTCTGGTTAGCCATGTACATCAGTTATACCATTACAGCACATGACTATTTACACACACAGATGCAGCAAACACACCTTCACATTTTCCACCAAGGCATCAGTACACCATCTTAAAAGCCATAGTCCTCTAATTTAAGGAAAAAAGTTGTTTCAATGTTGCTGAAATGAGAATCAGAAGGAAGGGGACTGATCACATCACCACTTACCTTGCCACCTATCAGTAACTGCTTGGCAGCAGAAACTGGACCTATCCAACAGAAAGAATAGAGTGCCTCTTCAGACTGGGGGTTAATTAACCACCTGAATAAACTGCTAAGTGCAACATTCTTCTTTTCTTCATCTAGTCATATGATGATTTGACCTCTTTCTGGAAGTTAGTTTTTAGCCAAATATTATGAGATTCAATATAAGTAATTTGAAGAAGATGGGGTGTGATACAGGCACCAAGTAGCTGAGTCAGCCTGTGGACCGTCAGTGATGTTTTGTGCAGTGATACTTTGAAAAGTAAATTTGAAGATTCCCCACAAAGCAGTGTTAGAAAATAGTTGTTTCTCTACAGCTGATCACATTGGCAGAAATATCAAAGATTCCATGTGAGAGCAACCACTGAATCCTGTGACATCTGATGTTAACCAGATAGTTTGTACAGATTAAAGGCCGTGTCCTGTTTCCCTTCTGCTAGGAAAGACTTCTAAATTTGCCACATGAGGAGAATCTATTGGGAGGCATCTCAAGCTAGACTGGGCTTAATAGGTGCCTAAGGCTTTTTTTCCAAGCACATATTTGCAGGGTTACTCCAGCTGTGGATGTGCTTTTCCTTTTTGCTGTGTGTAACATCTGTGCAGTGGGCTTTTGTTTGGCTCTTTGGCAGTTTTCTTCTCCTTCCCCCAAGCTTTGGCTGCTCACCCAGCTTTTTACCAAATTACAAATTTATTTTCCTTCTGCTTTTGGCAGGCCCATAAGTAGAACTGTCAAAATGTCACTGGCATCAACTGTGAAAGGTTAGTGCAACATTATAGTCAGCGAGCTTATTAACACAGAAATGATTGGGTTTTGGAGAGGGGCAGGGAAGGACAAATGGGAATCCATTTTCTGGGCACCTGCTTTTTCTACTAAACATTTCTTCTTGTCACATATATATTTTCAGAAAGTGGTTGCCATCTGCATAGGAGACCCCATGAAGGTTGTTCTTTGTGAGATTCCATCAAGCTGGGAGACAGGGATGGAGAGGCAATGGGAGCAAGCTGGCCAAATTCGTTTGAGTGTTGAGTGACAACACATGTTCATCTTCACCAACACAGTGACTAGAGACGAGATCATGCTGCAAAAATTGGGTCTGATGAAAACCCAGTGTCAAAGTAGGAGATTGTGGGTTCTTGGTTCCACGATATCAGCTTGGCCCAAGAACAGTCATGATTTCCAGTTGCTCTCCCCAAGTTTATAGGTGCTTGTGTTTAGGTGAGAGCTACTGTTTCGCTTAGGCTCTCAGCACTTTTTTGGATTTAATCAGAATGAATTCCAAACCACTTCTGAAAAGATTCCCATACTGCAGTTTTTATCTGTCCAAGGCTTTTTTAGGGCTTCTGGGGCTATCATTGCAGAGAACCTAGCTGGCGGTCTTTAATGTATTAATCTTCAAAATGACCTAGTGAGCTGAGATTTTTCCAGTTTATGAGAACTGAGGCACAGAGTGCCTGACTTTCTTGCCGTGCAAGTCTGTGAGACAGCAGAGAGTAGTATCTTTACAGACTTTACAGTAGTCTTTACAGACTCCCTGTTAGTACCTAGATCACTGAACTGTCCTTCTCATGTCTCATTTTTTTTTTCTTCTGGCTTTTCCACCTTGTTTTTTTAAAGTCACTCCAGTGCCCGGGTGGAAGCCCTGGAGCGATGCACTAGAGAGACATGAGGAGGAAGTGGAGAAGTGCCCACACCCTACCAAAGATTTAAATCTGTGTTATGCTGTTGCTCTCTAAAAAGAGCCAAAGCACAGTACAGGTACTTGTCCTTTGGGTTTGTATGGAGCAGCTGTTTCACAGGAACCACTGCCCTGGCTTTTGGACTGTAGCTCACAGCCACCACCAGCCTGACCCAGATTCAGACCAGTGCCCTAAGGGTGAAGGTCACCAGAGTCCATAGCTGAGCCTCTGGGACACCAATCCTCCTTCCCATCGACACAATGAAAGCATGATGTGAAGTATGGATCAACTTATGGACATTTTCTTTTGCCCCAGGACTTCTTTCCAAACCCTCTGAGTGCAGCCTCCCAAAACCCCACAGACCCCGCAGTTGTGAGCGCTCCTACTATGACAGATGACATCCTGCCCCACACCACACATGAGAGCTGTGCTTAGCTGGTTTTTAAGGAGGTGCATGTCCCTGTTTTCTAGATGATGTCCTGAAGCCACAGAGGTGTCTA
This sequence comes from Dryoscopus gambensis, assembly GCA_013389985.1. Lineage (NCBI taxonomy): Eukaryota > Metazoa > Chordata > Aves > Passeriformes > Malaconotidae > Dryoscopus > Dryoscopus gambensis. Next base: position 393,007 of record WEIT01033943.1, on the reverse strand, counting down.
ACCAAACTGCAGAAAGTCTGGTTCTCCAGCTGGGAATGATGAACCTGGTGGCATCCCCAGTGAGATGGGCATTGCAGTGCGAGTTGGAGCCATGGGTGCCATGTCTCCAGGACCAGGCAGGAGAGGCCCCTCTTGGCCCTGACCGTGGTAGCAGGCTGGACTGCCTCCTGCAGGCTCTAGCATCCCTCCTGGAGAAAATCTGAGCTCAGAATCGGGGGTTGGGTCAATTAAGCAGCCATCCCCCACCTCTTCCTTGTGCCAAGCAGAATTTTAATGTACTTCCAATTTCTGTTTTTAGCACACACAAAGAAAAAAGAAAAAAATTAATAATCATCTATAAGAGAAGCTCTTTTCAGACAAATGGGAAAGCATTCAATGCTGATATATATTTTTCCCCACATTTAAATGGTATCTATTTAAATGCAGATTTTCTGGTTTCCTATGTGGAGCTTGGAAGAAACGCCTTTCAATTTAAATGTTAATAGAAGAGTAAACTTCAAAATCAAAATTTCTCCGTAAGGGACAGTGTTTTCTCACAGCTCTAAATGTCTTTCTCTACTTCTTCCCTCCTCCTCCATCCTCCTTCCTTTCTTCCTACACCTCAGCCCAGCCTCACTTGCATTAAATAGTCTTTTTAAAAACAAGAATACATCTTTCAGAGTTCCTGAATGAAAATGTTTAATGCTGGGATCTGTGGAATGAGTATGTTTGAGCAGAGTGCTGGGGCACTGATAAAGCAGAGATACCATCCCTCCACCTCCAGCCTTTTTCATGCCAGCCATTTATCAAACGTGCTGCTCTGAATGCTTTGTGCTGGGATTATGCTCAGGCTCGTGCAGTGGCTGGGGCAGGGGATGAAAAGGAAGAAAAACCTTTAGCATAATGTTTTAGTTGCTCCTGATTGTGAACAAGGCTTTGGTGCTGGGATAGGCAGCAGAGGAGGGAAGTCAAATGCAGGGGGAAGAAGATAAAACAAAGACTTGTTACCAAGTCTCTCTCTTTCTGTATTACCTCTCCTGCTCCTCCTGCACTCCACTGCCTCACATCTCCAACTTCATTTATCTTCGGGAGAAGCTTAGGGTAAATCTGCTTTTACAAGAGACACTTAACACTGTCTGATACTGGAATTTTACGTAGAAGTATGTTTTTTTCCTCCTGTCACGATCCATTTCTCATTTTTAATGCAAGCTTTTCTTTAATTTCTCTCATCACTCTCGTCAATTATCCATCTGCTTTTGTCCACTCTTCTTTCCTCATTGAAAGAAAAAGGAAAGAAAAAAGTGATTTTGTTTTTTTCTTCTGCTTCTTTCTGGCCCTGATGAGCCTTATCCTTCTTTGCAAGAAGTGCTTCAAGAGATACTAACTGAAGATTAAATCTTAATAAAATTCCATGTGTTTAGTGGATATGTAGATACTGTGATGGTGACCAGCATATAAAAAGCAGATTTTAACAGGGCAGAGTCTGCTTGTAGTAGAAGGGCAATTCTGTAAACTGAATAATAAAGTAACTAATATATAGACTAGGTTATACGGCTTTATTTATCCGGATTATTTTCATACAACTCTCACTGTATGTCATTATTATCTGAATGCCTATGAAGAAAAGTGGTGAACTGGCTTCCGTGGCCCCCCTGGGAGAGAGGAGAAAGTCTGATTTTCAAAGGAAAGCTTCTGGAGCACCCAACCCTCCCACTGATTTCAGGGAAAGCAGAGCACACTGGGCTCTTCACTGATGCTCAGTTCCATGCCCCTGAGGCATCTCTAGGTGTCTGTGACAGGCTGGCAGCAGGGTTGTGCGGTGAAGCTGGCCCTGGTGCCCTGCTCTGCATTGCTTCCTGTGCTCTGTACCTTGTTGGGGGGATAAATGGAGTATTCAGTCTTGGTGCTGTCAGAGCAGCACTCCTCACCAGCACTGAAAGCACTTTACAATGAAGGGAGTCACCTTTCACCTGAACCCCAAGCCCAAGACAGATTTCTTCCAGACCACTGGAGAATGCAGAGAAACTTCCATTTATAAACCTGGGCTTTCCACCTGGCCTCTCACCAGGGTGGAGGTACTGGGAGCAGCGAGATGGTGCCTCACATCCTCCAGGAAGGATCCCTCTGGTCAGGTTAATGTGATGCCGAGGGACTGTGTTGTCCTTCCACCCGATCAAGATCATACTTGTGCTCTGGTGGCTCCAGGTAGAGGTCACTTACAATCAGAGATGACCAGCATAAAGAAGCCTGTACTATCTGAGTTCTTAAAAAGTCCAGGAAGGAAGAAAAATGAAAAAGGCACGACTTTGATGTCATAAAGTCCCAAAGTCCTCATTGAAATTGAGCAGAAGCCATTTTATTTCAAATGCCTCCGATTTTTCAACACCTGCATAATCCACGGAAGCTGTGTAACAAAAAGCCTCTTAGCTTGGTCACAACTGAGAAATGTTTGTTTTGTGTGGCCTCACCTAGCAGGAGCAGGAAGGATTAAAGTTACGAATATGAAGAAAAGTGGCCAAAATTGCGGGTGCCACAGACTTCCTTCCCTGTTTCTGAGGAGAGAGGGAAAAGAGGGATGAAAGGGTTGACTGAGCAAATTGCAAGTGTACTCTGCTGGGACCAAAGCTTGGAAATATTCCTAGATGATAATATATTGCAGTCCTAAAAGCATGGATAGTAAATCTGGAGAGAGAAAGACTCTCTAAGATCAGCTCTTGAACATCACTAAAGAAATATGAATGATCAGCTTCAGGTACTTTCAGAGAAAATCCCCTCACCAGAACCAGAGAAGGAGAGGGTGTGGTGTGGAGTAGGGTAGGGTGCAACAGGGTATGACAGAGTAGAGTACGGTAAAGTTGAATGATGCTTTGGCATAGGCTCAGCTACTCTGGGCCAGCAGATCATGGGTTTTAAGGGCAAAGCTTTTCTTTTCTTCCTACCCTGCTGCCACTCAGAGCTGAGCAATGACACAACAGATATCAAAAATATTCTTTTTCTTCTCTGGCCAAAGTTTCTTTTTGAGTGTAAGTGAAAGTAGGATTGGAGCAAAAGGCTGAACCCTTCTATGGGATGGTATCCACAGCCATCTTTCTCCCAGGACATAGGTCTTCTGCCTTCTACAGTAGAACTGCTTCAGATGTGTTAAATTCCTGCTGTACAAATGTCCCCTTTATGCACTGAACCCTCTAATATCTGTACCATAAAGTCTCTTGAAGACAAATCCATCTTTCCACCCTCATGAGACACTCTTTCTCACCCTTTTCTGCCCTGTACTTTAACAAGCCTTGTTTCCTTCCTTCTCTAGTGCCTCCTTAAATCCCTCCCTTGTCTAGGGGCTCTTTTTTGCCTCTTCTCTGCTCTACATGAGCAAAAGGCAAGAATAAAATCAGAACTTGGTATTTGAGCTCCAGATAGTGCTTTTAGCCACTGCAGAGTTTCTTAGGTCCCTGTAATTTTCCCCAAATAGTGGTGGAGTTGCTTTCGGACAGTAACACCAGTATGTGATCTGGTCTGGGACACCCTGTTTCCTCTGGTGCTTAATGACAGTACACCAGAGATAAGAAATTACAGTGTCATGCGGGGCTTGCTATTTGCCAGCATAAACCTCTAATGGTGTGAGCCTTCGTAGAAGACATGACTTCATTTCTCCCTTGATGAGCTATTCACTTGACTCTGAAATTGTGGGATCTCTTATGAAGGAAGGCAGACTGAAGTACCAGCAGTGCATAGCTGGCACCTTCCTTTTGTGGTTGTTTCTGTTTTAAATAACTGTAAGAAAACTTAAGGACTCTGATGGAGGAAATCCATATAGGTGGCCTGTCCTGACAAGAATAAATCAATCCCATGATGTCCATTCTCCATACACCTCATCCTGAGGGACATGTTAACCAGCACAGACCACAGCCAGCTTGTGAAGTTTCCTATCAGCTTTTCCATATAGGCGGGGTCATACATTGCTGGCAATCAAACACTTAACAGTTTATCACACAAATAACAATCTCTAGTCAACAGAAGGTGATGGGATTTTGTGGTTTAGGAGAAGTTATGCATGTGTCTTATAAAGGCCACTGTGCCTCTTGAGATACGAAGGCTTGCTTCATCCTTGACGAGCTGGTTTCCCTTTTTGTGAGGGTCTTCTGCTGCTCTTTCTCTCAGCTTTGAGAGAGTTGTGTTTTAGTGTATGTTTGTGACATGCGTATTTCCGAATGTCTCTGGTGCAGATACGTGTAAATATAATCTACTGTTACTTTGGTTGAAGTGGGTTGTACTCACTGAGATTGCATTAGAGTAATCTTTAAACTGAGGACAGGGTTGCCACAGTGAAAGGCACTCAGAGATTTTAACAGAGTCTCAGGTAGACTAATACATATTTCTCTTCTTATCTCTTCATACCTGAAGCGGAAAGAAAAGATTAAAACCCTCACCCTCTATTTGCCAACCTCATCCAAAATACAGTTTTAAGCTCTGCAGAGAGACTAGTGAGAGCCAGAAGATGACACTCAAAATCACTTGCATTAACACTCACTTGTTCATTGTACCTGGGAGCTGCCAGGGCTGGCATTGAATAAAAGATATATCTGTCCAATTCTATCTTGCCCCCCCTGAAGTTTTGGGGTGAGATAAGAGAAGGGATTATGTCAGAGAAAGATACCTCTGTGCTGCTGACTCTTTATAAGAGAAGTAATTAAAATAAAGCTCAGTGAAATCTGGTAAATTGTGCTCTAGAGCTGTGTGCAGTTCTCAAACAATTTCCAATGCTTACATTTGTTTGGAAAAAGAAGGAAAATGAATGATTTTGACTCTTTTCAACTAAAAATATTCTTGATCCCTGGTAAAGACAGAGAGAATTTACTACAGGGGGGTATAGATTGCAGTGACCTGCAATGAAGGATTATGCTAAAGAATTATGCCATCCCAGTCTATTTCTACTTGTGACGTTAGTATATCCTGACATCTGTTTCTAGACAGGCACAGAAATACATTTGTGATTTCCTTTTTGATTTTCCCATTTGTTGGGATACCTCAGGAAAGAACTGTGTTATACCCAGCATGTCTTCTAAGCTGTTCTAGATATTCTGGATGCAGGCTTCGGGGTCCTTAGTCCCTGCAGACCTTCCTCTATTGGGAGAGGCAAGGAGGATGTGTGTAGGATGGACTATCTGAAATATATTTGCAGCAATATTGCACATTCTGAGGGTCTGATAACAAGCACTGTACTTTGATCTGCTAGCAAACACTTGAGAACAAGCAGTTCTGAAAGCAAAGGCAGTGCTGTGTGGTTCAAGGGCTGTCCAGAAATCCAGGTAATACAGATTTAATGATACATTCTCCACAAGCTTTTCATGTAGCTGGGGGCATGTTGACTATTCTTGACTTGGTTTCCTCACCTTTCACAAGAGGCTCCTTCTTGTATGTGTTGTGAGGGAAGAAATCTCTAGTTTTTTGGAAGCATTGTTAAATTCTGTGGAAAGGAAGATTGACATCAACAGGAAGACTGAGCCCTTGCTTTAGAAAGATGACTTGCAATTTCAAGGAAGAGGACAGAACATCAGAAGTCAAAAAGGCATATTGAAATTTTTCAAGAAGCAAAGCTGAATCAGAACACGTTATGTTTGCAGCTGCTCGGGTGTGAAACTTCTTCCATGATGTGATAACCAGCATGAATTACTTTATTGCTCATAACAAATACAGATGGACAGATATCAGGGTGAAAGAAAGGGCAGGGGCATTTGCAAACTGACAGAGAGAACCTTTCATCACGTGTTGCTTGGAAATAAATGACTCTTAACCAGCTTTTCTGCCTTTCTTTATCTTCAGAAAACTTATAGAGTTAATATTCCCAGCAGAAACCTAAAATGCTTTTAGGAAATGCATGTTGGTTTATGAGAATCTGTCTGCATTTTAAGGACGTTGTCTAAAATGCTAATGTTTCTCTTTTCATCATGATTTGCACAGCTTGTGGCTTTCAAATTTACCATTTTAGCTTCCATCATGGGACCTGGATTACTCCCTTCCCTGTCCCTTCTCCAGTGTTATCAGCCAAGATTTTTTTTGTTCTCAGCCTATACGAACATGATACCTGTATTCCTTGCTTGATGATCCACATTGCTCTCGAGTCAGGATTGAGTTCCCTGCCTTTTACATGCAGCAGCACCTGTAGCAGTGCTAGAAATGAAAAGTCTCCCAAAGAGAAGATATTCACTCACAGCTTTTTGTCGACATCAAAAAGAAAAAAGGATGAAGAAGGTGTTTCTAAAACATGTATGGAAAGATAATATTGCATTTTCACCCACAAGTGATGTTGGTATCTATGTCCACATAGTAAATAATTGAAACTAGTAGTCATAAAGGCAAAGCATTAAAAAATCAACTTCTGTATTACAGGTGTTATGGAATAAGCAATGTAATACATTCCTTACTTTCACCTCGTAGCTACATTTCCAAAGGTTTGGTTTGCTAGATGGTGGGGAAGGGGAATGCAGTGTCCCTGCAATCTGTGTGCTTTGTTACAGTGTGAGTGCTTGGGATGGGTACCCAGCAGAGGATCAGCTGTAGGACCAGCTAAGCAATGCACGTGAATGCACTGAGATAAGGGTTGTTTGTGGCTGCAGCTCCCATTTGGCTGTAGAAGATTCAACAATGCATGCATTTTGCTGGCATAGTCACCCCTTCAGTTGATTGGTGTTGTCATGCTGTGACCCTGAGATCCTATTACTCAGAGAGGTTTTCAAAAAGAGGAAGAATGTAGAGAACTACTAATTTCAGAGTCTAAAAATAAATAAAAGCAATTTCAGAAAAATAAACCAAACCCAGAATGTGCTCAAACGTCACAAATGGTGTTACATGACAGCATGACCCTTTTTACCTTTGCAGGATGCATTCAGGAAGGGTCTTATCAGTGCCAATCAAACTCAGACAAAACCCCATCAATTTGTACTGATGAGCTATTGTTTATTTATATGTCATCCCTCCATCCTAAATTAGCAGAACAAATTTAGATATTGCCTCGAGTACACAATGCAAATCTTTGCTTTTCTTCTGTCTTTCTGTGTCAAGCACCACACGAACAAAACAGTAATCATAAACAAGCCAATTAATAGGGATTGAGTCCAGGGAATATAGGCTCCTATTCCTCTAAATAGCCTGAGGGTGGTGATTGGTTTACATCCATTAAGTACTTTTCCACAAAAGAATCCCTTTGAATAGATTTGATCCCAGCACTGACCTCAGCTTCACGTGGGCACTGACAGGTGAGGAGCATCAGGAAGGTGCTGTTGGACAAATGCAGGCTGTTACTGACACCAATTTCACAACACCCTTTCCCAGCACTGCCATTTGCAAGGGCTCCCCTCAAGGAATGTTATGGCAGGACAAAAGCCAAACAGTTTTAAATAGAGAAGAAAGTTTGTATTTTATTTGTTTCAGATAATCCCTAATGGATGGACTTGTGAGGAGCAGATTTGCAACTGGCCCTAGCAGTCTTAAACTAAGCTCACTGAACTTGTGAGAACTAAGAGTTCATAAAGAAGTTCAATTTGGATTTTGCTGTATTGTTAGAAAGAGAATTTCAGGCTCCATCAGCAAGAGAGGTCAAGGGAAACAAACAGCAAATTTTGGCCTAGAAATCTTGCTCCTTCTCCTTTAACTCTTCTGTTTAATGGCAAAATTCTCACAGATTTCAGCAGGATAAACACCATTCCTTAGTTTGGTATACAAAGATGTGGGGATGCTTGTGATCCACTTTGGGGCCTATGAAAACTGGGTCCATCAGCTAGGCACTGGGGTAGATCTGAGACATCTTGCAGCTGAATAAAGCTATTTAAGTTGAGCTCATTAGAAGCAGGTTGTTAGGATATGTTTCCATTAGGACAGTCAAATGGTGTTACTTGGAGTCAGCAGTCACAAGTTAAATGGGAAGGGGTTTGTAGGGCTGACACAAACAGCCGTGCAGCACGTCGGAGAGATGTGCTGTGCTGTTACGGAAGATGACATAAGAAACAGTAAAGATTTTATGTTTTCATTCATCTTTCAAACTGAGCCCAGGCCTTCGTGGACTGAAAAAGTAGGAAGACACTTGACCATCAAAGATGCTTACTAACATTGCTGCTTGTTTTACAAAGCACTCTGAGAAACTCCCAAGGAACAGACTTAGCATTGCTTGGGGGAACTACAGGTTTCTGCAGGAAATGCTTTTTTTTTCTGTACTAGAACTCCTTGAGCATACTCAGATGTGGTGGGACAGTCACAAAACATAAGATAAAAGTACTTATTTTAAGATGTGTTGAAAGGGCCTGGTTACTGGTGGGCTGAAGACCTGGTTATCTTTAAGTTGTCAGAGAGACTCCTTGGAAAATCAGTGACGATCTACAGGAAGGAGTTTTAGCTTCAAGGGGTGGGTTGTGTTCTAAAACTTGATCTTGCATACAAATTGCTATAACGAACGTGGACCTGAGTAAACTGCCTTTATTCTGTCCCAGCATACCTATAGACTTTGTGGACACTTAGCATTTTGGATATGAAGTTTTATAAATCTCTGATTATGGTAATTTATCTCTCTTCACAAATTTCATTGAATCTGACCTGTGGGTATTGGTGGTCCTTTTATCCACTGTGGGAAAAGCATAAAAAATAACAGAAACTGAGAAATAGTCAAAGGCCAGCCAAGGAGAAAAGCTGCCATAGAGACTGGTGGATGATTCACAGTTTTCAAATCTTTCTCCTCTGTCATAAGCATTCTGTTTCTTGAAAGAAAAAAAAAAGTAAAATCATTGCTGTGCAAAAAAAAATGTTTCAAGAAGGAAACAAATGTTTAGAGAGTTGACTTGGCTGGAATTTTCTCTGTACATATACTCTTGACATATCAGCGCTTGAAGTTTTTATGCGTGCATGAAGGAGGGACAGGGAATAATCAAATGTTAGTGAAGATGCCCCCATCTGTTTCATTATCTGAGGGTGTGAAGATGCTCTTTAGCTCATATAGTCCTTGCTCTTTCAGTTGCCAGGTGGTCTCACTGCCCAGATTTCACATCCAAACCAACTGTGAAGAATTTTTTTTCCCAGCACATGCAGGAAGAGGGTTCCCAGCAGTCCCATAGTCCCATCCTTTTTGCAGAAGGCAAATATGCAACATAGCCAGGTCTTTATTTAAGGATTCCTTTCATGAGGACTTGGGGACCCTTTTCCTTTATTTATGAAATAAATGCAGGTCAGCCCCTTTCACCCACATCAGATGTACTCAGTCCCCACGAGAAGAGCAAAAATGTTTCGGTCTGGCTCCCTGCCCTCCTCTTATGCTCAGTGCTCCCTGGAGCAGTTGAAAATGTCCTCACTGAAAATCATCTGGCAAGGTCACCATCTAGGTACAGGAGAGGACAATGATGTGTCCTCTGTGCCAGCTGTGTATCTGGAGTGCATTTAATGATGTCTGACACCAGGGTATCTGTGTGCCTCGCTGGTCTGGAAGTACCACGTTTCACTCCTACCACCACTGGACGCTATGGCCCAGCTTACACGTGGGAAGCTGTGGCCCACAGGGGCTCAGTGACTTGCCCAAGATCACAAAGGAAGTCAGAATTGGGGTGAATCCTCTGTCATGTCTGTGCTGGCACAAAGCATAGAAACTGCTTTGCTGATCAGTTTGAGCAGGGACATCCTTTGGATGCTGTGGAATAATGGACAGAGATGGGAAGGCAAGATGTAAACAGATGTTGTGCTAGTGGCCAGAGACTGGAGTTATAAGGCACAGCATTGCACTGAGGCCATTTTACAACTTCTAGCTCCTGAGCAAGCTGTCACAAATCACTTGAGTGCATCTGCACTGAGCTTCATTGCATGGTAAAATAGTCACCTGCTCTCTCTCTCTCCCCAGCCCAAGATAGTGACTTAATTTATGGTTTGTCCTTGCTCTGAATCATCCTTACTCAAACCATCCTATACCAACACACACTGAAGTCCTTGCAGATCAGTAGCATTTTGGATTAAGACTGTTATGAGCCCCTGATGATGCTATTTATCACTGTTTCCACTCATGCTGTTTTTCTGTCTTCCCCACTGCAGATCTGCGCAGGATGACAGCTGGCTTCATGGGCATGGCTGTGGCCATCATCCTCTTTGGATGGATTATCGGCGTGCTGGGGTGCTGTTGGGATCGAGGCCTTATGCAGTATGTGGCAGGGCTTCTCTTCCTCATGGGAGGTAAGGATGATGGTGTTTGAAGAAACGTATTTTTCTTGTTGTTTTCATGTTCCCTCTTTCCACATGTCCCTCCTTTTCTAAGTCACTGAAAATATGTTTTCAGAGTTGTTTTACTTGATCTGGACCTGGTTTTATTCTGAGCTCCTTCTGGTGCACATCAAGGATCACCCAGCCATAGTTACATTTTACTTCCATCACAAAACAGCATCTGTAACTCATGGCAGTAGAAAGGGCCATCTGAGTTTTTTAGTACAGTACTCTCTTGTTGCAAATAACACTGTCACTTAGTAAGCTCAGTAATAAAAATCTGAAGATTATGCAGATGTTATTCCCACCACTATCCTATTTCACAGTGGGACACTTTGATACCTAGAAACTGTGCTAAAAGTTGTAATCTATATTTATTATTCATCAGTTGGTTTTGAGTCAAAAGTAACCTTTAGTTTATATGTCTCTTTCTTTGCTGTACCTATAAAGAGCATTGGTATTCTGTTTTCATTTTCCCATTCCACATATACTTGCTTGTAGACTTCTCTCTGTAAGATCAGTTATCAATTCAGCCGCCCTTTCTGCCACCTGTTCCTGTTTGTACTTGCCTTTCTCAAATATGGATGAGAAGGATCATTCCCTAACAAGGTCTAATCAATGCCTTGTATAAGTGGTGTGATGGTTTCCTTCCCCTGCTGGTAATTCCTTGCCTGAAGAATTTTGTGGTTGTATTTGTTTTTTTCCATGCTGCATCACACTGGAGACCCACAGTCATCCTGCAGCTGGATACATCCAGGCCTTTCTTCACCTTTGTACTTTTCTACTGATGCTCTCCCAAATTACAGCAGAAGTTCTGTTTATTATTCCCCAGGTAGTACACACCCTTACACTGTGTGCTTTTGAACTTCTTCCCATTCCTGCTACACCAGCCCTCAAGGTCATCCAACATTTCCCATGTAATGTACCAGCCTTCCCTAGTACAGATGCCATCCCAATTTCTGCTAGCAGCAAATTTCAAGGCACAGTTATTTGAAATGAAGGGTGTGAGAGTCAAGTCCCAAACATAGTGCTGGGTGAATGTCTCAAAGTAAACACCACTACTTCTGTTCTCTCTTCTTTTCTCTGCTGGTGATTTTTGTTTAGCTGGTTTTTGCCCTCCAGGCAGATCATCACTTCAGTGCACTTTATCATCTGTTTATCTGTACTATGGTGTGACACAGATCAGTGTGTGACACAGAGGAAAGATTCTGTAGTCCCAGAAGAGGAGTTAAGTGCTGGAGTAACAAGTATTTATGTTCTAGTGATGTTGTGCTGGCAACATTAGACATCAGTTCTCTCTGTGCCCACAAACACATTTGACGTCTACCAGGACCTTGTGCAAGCACACACTGGTCTTCGTGGGGATGTCTGTAAATGGTTTGTTGTGGGTGTCAAAACATTATAGGTGATGACTTGCCATATCAGCTTGGTGTTTCTTATGTACTTAAAAGCTTAATTTACACAGGGGCCATTTTGCTCTCATCTGCTCAGATATCTGCGTGGTATTTAACTTACTACAGAACAATATTCAGATCAAAACATTAAGAGTATACTAAATAAATACAGAAAACTTAAATTTATTAGAAACTAGCTATGTCTTGTTTCCTATTTGGAAATTATCCTTATATATGTGTTGGTTTCTAGTGCAGCTGCAGAGATTACCTTTTGGCTCAACATTATTTGTCAGTGATTTGAAAGATGACTGATAAAGTTTTCAGGTGAAGAGAGATTCAGCGTAACCCTGTGCAGTGGAATGGGTCACTCACAGCTTACAAAGCCATCTTTTGGTGTGCTCAAACAACACACATTTCAGCAGAGACGGAGCCAAGGTCATGCAACTGGGAATAGCCTCAGTCATCCCCACGGAACAAGACGCTTCCTCTCAGAGAGGAGGCTCTGGAAAGGTCTCTGGAATCATGGGTGCTGGGATCATCTAGCTGCACAGGAGGCTTCGATAATGCAGCTCCTAAATGGGTTATTTCTTATGGAACATACGATGAGACCATGAGGTGGGGTTATCTCCGGGCTAAGCAAAACTGTTTCTGGCCATCCTAATCAGGTGTCAGTGCTGAAGAAGGTTGTGGAAAGAACGGGAGAGGTTTGCAGAAGAGCTACAAGAATGACTTGTTTTTCTTGTTTGAAAAACAAGAAAATGGCAGCATGCCACAATAAGCCAATTGCTTGAAACTGTTTAACAGAAGGTTTATAATTGACTGGAACACAGAGTGAAAGTACCTATGCAGTGAGAAGCCATCTGATAGTAGCATGCTCTTTGCTTAGACAAAATAATAACCAGATCCAGCAGTTGGAACCTGAAACTAACTGAAATGAGAGGCACCAGATTATTTTATCTGCCAAATTCTGTCAAGTTGTGTAATATTATAAAGATTTATGTGCTGGGAGGTGATCAAATTTATTTTCTGCTTCAGCACAGACACTGGATCAGTATTACCCAAAGGTTACTCTCTTGTTTTGCACAAGTGAGTAGTAACTGCTATACTGATTTCTTCTAACAGCAAATGGGCATAAAGTAACATCTACAAACTGAAGCAGTCAGTTAATAAAATACACAACTAGAGCCGTCTAATCTAAAAGTCAGTAGCTATCAATGTTTTCAGACTGTGTCATGTATTACACAGTCATTCCTTTTACAGCCAATGAATCTTTTAATTTAACCTTTTTTGTTGCTGGATGGTGTTTGAATACAAAACTGCTTCTGTCATGCCATAAATGCTGTCAACATATTACCATACTGTTTCTTAAACTTCATGGAGGCAGAGTGCCTCTTAGTTTTGCCTAACTTTTTCTCAGGTCCAATAATGGGAAAACTGCTTTGGAAGGTTTCTGCCATGTGACGTCACTGCAGCTGACAGGAGACTGTGTTCAGTTGGTAGCTATAGAATCAGACTGAAATCTAACCTTCCCTTCCATTTGCAACACCACTTGGCTATGTTTGCAGCATTTATTCTGTTTTTATTTCTAGACAAATAGAATGTTTAAACGTTGCTGGCTTAACATATCTATGGGGTTTGTCCCTTATTGCCCATAACTCTTTGAACAGGAAATCTCAACAGAGCACTGAAAAGTGTGCTATAATAATCTAACTAGACCAGACGTGATTTGCTTGGACCTCTGGTTCTTTATTATATTTACCAAATAGTCCTCTTGCTAACCCATGTGGCAGTGCCTCATAAGGACTTGCTTTTCTTTGCTTGATCTAATTTCTCAAGTAAATTGCTGAAACAAGTCATTCACGAAATGCCAGCCATTATCTGGTATTAGCTCATCTGGAATCCAGGACATGTAAACTGTCATTTAGAGTGTGTTTTACACTACTATTCTGCATGTTTTTTAACAAACTAAAAATTATTAATAATTCAGCTTCTCTGTTTAGTCCAAATGTATCTGTATCAACAGCAATCGCAGATCCCTTATGGCTTCCAGAGTTCTTTTCCATAATTTTTGGTCTTATTGTACAATTTATACTTGGATTCCTTATCTTGAACGACAGCATTTGCCTGACCACAGTAGGGTTTTTTTCAGTCCCTCATCTTGTACAGAGCCAGATGGATACTGTAAATTATGTTTAGCACTTTTTATCTCATTTTGTATGATGGTACTGTTGCCCAGCATCCTGTACCCAGAATTGCACTATCTGTTGTTGTTTCATTCCAGTATTGTCAGTGTCATTTTACCCTGCAAGGTGGGAGAGTTTCTCTTTTGGAGAGTTTCTCCATTTGGAATTGTGCTCTTAAATTTCACTGTGATTAGTTCATTTTATTCATCTTACTTGAGACTGCCTAATTCTATTACAGAAGTGGGTCACACTCAAATTATACATGACTCCAAGCATATCCTCTTGCAGGTTCTTGTGTTTTCTCTTCATGCAAATTACTGATAATCTGTGCACCAGTAAAAGCTCCATCCAGTAATTTTGTAATTTTATAACAATTTGCAGAACCTTAAGAGCATCTGTAACCCTACTTCCAAATGTCAGATTCCTGTGGCAAACCTGATGTCTTCATGCTCATCAAGTACCTAGTCTAACAGGAATTCAGTTAAACATCTCCCCGAGGAAATGCATGTGGGGCATTTTATATGTTGTGTTTTGACCAAGGCAAACTTATTTGCACCAGAACTATGCCTTTGCTTCTTGAAGTCTAGACATGGCCACCTCATCCGTTCCCAGGAAGTGCTGCTCACATTTTCTGGCTTTGAGCAGTTCTTTTAAATGTATTTAAATCCTTGACTTGTTTGGGTTTATTATCATGGCAAACCTGTCAATTATTTTGGTTGGTGTTTTCACTCCCTCAACAGGTAATTTAGCCAATACTGTCAAGGTGAAATGTCAGTTTTACTTCCAGCTCCAAAGAGCTGAGATGCTATGAATTGGCACACTGGTAACTCTACCAAGGCAAATTCCATTGTCTCCAGGAATCCCTTCTTTCAGTTCTCCATCAAGTTGTTTATGAATATTTCCTATATCATGATCAGCAAACAAGCTGTATATCCATCTAACCCTAGGTTTTCCTACCTGCTCTCCAGCACATTCATCCATAGGATTTTCTTGTTTCAGCATCTCAGATTCTGCTAGGTTTGCAAGCATGCAAACCCAACCTCACCATACCTTCTGTTATTGTACTTGCTTTATAAAATCATCTTTTAAAGACAATCTCTGACAGCCTGATGTTTTCACAGGTCAGCTGATTTCAGTCAGCTGTTCTGAAACATCATATGGCTTGCATTATTTCTAAGTTGAGGGCAGGGCTGTACCTAAATGCTTCAAAACCCTTTTCCTGCTCATCAGTGCCTGCTGTGGGGGAAGTGGGGTGGCTGCCTCCTGGCGGCATGATCCAGTGTTTTGGCAGTGATTTCATCCTCCCCCTCCCTACCTTGTGCACCTCCCTGCTGAACTGCTGTCTGTTGTCCCAGCTGGAAATACAAAATGGCACTTCCAATATCATGTTCAGGTACTTGCTTCAGCACACAATTATCCCCGGCCAAAGCTACATCACTTGCCTTTGTAAATGTATTAAAAGACTGACAAAGAATGACGTTTTATCATCCTTATCAGAGCTCTGTCCTTCAGCTGCACATTCATGTATTTTCCTTTCATAAGTCTGTAATTTGTACTGAGAACTCATTTCAGTGAAATAGTTCAGGGTTTTACTGCATGCCTAACAAGGCAGCCCTTCAGGGAGAAACTTCTGCATTGTCTTATTTTGTTCCAAATTTACTGCAAATAAATGCAATAAATCATCTCTGCGCTTGTTTACTGTTTTACCTGTTCTCTTCACTCTTATCAGGTCTCTGCCAGTTTTGTCTTGTGACATACACTTTAGGACAACTGCAGGGTTTTTTCCCCATTTGCTAACAATTTCCTTAGAGAAGCATGTAATTTTACTAGCCTTGCAAATATTCATTATTCTTTGCAAAGTCAAGTGAGTTTCTTGCTGTAATCTTGCTTTGAGCCAATTAGAAATTTTAGCATTAATAATTCAGTCTCTAATTAGTCTATTTGGAAATTATTCCAGCTGTTAAATGCCCTTATTCATGTGATTTGGCTTTACCATGCAGACCTGTAATAAAATGATCTGGAGGCTCATATAGCAGCTCATTTCTTGTCTTTGCCTAGTGATATTTTTGCCTGAGGTACTGGGCTGGGAGCTTTGCTTGGGAATCTGAAACTCCTATTTCTACTGGCACTGAAAGGCCTGGAAGTCATGCTGTACACATAAAGTAGTAGTATGAAGTTTTTCTGGCCTGATTTTTTGTCCTAGCATTTACTTTCAAAAACATCAGGAATTTCTTTCATCCTCTCCTCCTCCCTCATTGCCAGTGATTATCTGCCAGTCTGGGGGTTTCAAGTGCCATTTGCAAGTTCCACTTCTGCCAGTGATTTGGGTTTCTTCTGACCCCCTCTAAGAGTGCTGCAGAGACATTACTCTTTGTAGCCCGTCCATACTCAGAGGACCTAAGTCTGCATAAGAAAAGCTTCAAATCTTTAATCTTTCCCATAGCAGGGGTGAACACCTATTCTTTCCAATGCTGGCTCATGCAGTAAAGATAAGCAGGCAGGAAAGATGTGTGAGAGGGAATAAAAAATTAAGTTATGCAGGTGTGTTGGCATAATGTAATGCTTTATTTCATATATGCAAGAGAGAATGTTTATTAAAGAAATAAAGAAAAACTCACTTATGTATGTATGAGCGTGTTCTTTATTTATATTTTAAACTAGGGAGAAGCAGCTTTTTATAAGTAATTCCCAGCCTTCTCAGAAATACTTCCAAAATATTCCTTTACTAAGTCCAGGGCTAAGTCAAAACGCTTTATTATCCTCCCAGCCAGAGGATGGACTGACCATTCAGACTGGGTCACCTCCTGCCCCAGCCGTGCCCCACTTCATGCGGGGCTGTTGCAAGGTGATGCAACATCCCCTGGGCGGGGATGAGGGCGCACCCAGGCCTTTGTGCCAGGACCATCAGCTGTCACAGCACGACTCGCTGTGCCCAGGAGCTGATGACCAGACTGGGATGCCAGCCCCATCAGAAAGTGAGGCTTCAAAACAGGGCTTGGGAGCCCCTGCTGCAGTGCTGTCGGTATAGCTGTGCTGCGCACGTCCGTATCCTCTTTCGCTCCCGCCTCCACAGAGAGCCTTGTCTTCCAAATTCCCGAGCCTCTGTGCTGTGCTTCCTCCGCCTGGGCTGTGCATATGTTAGGAGATGACGGCGGAGGCATCTGTGTATTTGCAGCCATGGATCGTTACCAGCTGTTGAGTCATTTGAGGCCCAAATTTAACACACTGTACTTTGAAAATAGCACATAACGGTAGAAAATAAGAGTGTTTATTCTACACAACTGTGGTCCTGCCGTCTCAAAATAATCGTTCCACTGCTGAATAATTTAAGAAACAAAAACGGAGCAATTTAATGCAGCAAGTGTAAGGCAAAGCTCTGTGACTGACATCTAGGCAGTTATGAAGTACCTTCATAGTAGCTGCCAAGAGGAAGCAAAGAGAAAAATAAACAAAGGGAGAAAGTAAGAGCCATTCTTTGGAATTCATTGGGAAATATGATAGGTCCCACAGGCACCTAGGATTTCTATTTTTCATTAATAATCAAGGTCTCTACCCATTCTTCAGAATGTTTACTTGTAGTGACGTGATCAATCACAGCAATCTCACAATCCACAATCACTGAATATGGAAGGTATTTCCTGTGATCATATTTATTTTTTTCATTTCTACAACATTATTCTTTGAAAGTTCAGTTTCTTGTGCTTCTTTCCAAAAAGGAATAGTTTTAGAAAGTTTACATCAAATATTTTTATCCCTATGGAAAGGTAAGTGTAAATGCACGTGTGTGCACACAAGTGTTTGCATACAGATGTTAAACAGCAGCATGCTATCTATAGAAAAATCAATATCCACAGTAAGTTACTGGAATGTGAACTGTGAAGCTTGGGATAGATATAGTTTTCACAAAGGTATAATACCTTTGGCCACTTGGAAGAGTATTTATAATTCAAAAAAAGTTGGAACACTGGAAAAAATGAGATACCAATCATGTTTTATTCCTGTGGGAGGTCCTATATTAATGATGACTGCAGAGGAGCTTAAAAATTTGGCAAAACTCCCTACAGACCACCGTAAAAAGTTATTTATGTGGATTGACCTCCAGATGGAGACAAAGGCTTGTTTGTACCAAGATATGCCCTAAATGGGTTATGAAAGTCTTTGAGACCAGCCTCAGCACAACAAAATGATTCCCCCCTCTGCCATGCCTCCCCCAGCACACACATGAACGCTCTGGCTCCTACTTGTGCTTTTGGTTAAATTTTGCATTACGCTCTAAAGTGATTTAAGGCTTTGAGTTGGAACAAGCTTGAGTTAATGTACAGCATTAATAGGCTTTAAATGTTTAAACCTCTCAAAGGCACTTGATTGTTTAAAACCCTCAAACACATGACAAGGGTGCTGTGGAAGGCAGAAAAGAAGCTGATGAGGGTCTTTTGGGACCTGTGAGGAGAAGCAGAGCTTGGAACAGTCATGTAGGCTTTGCGCCCATCAGGAAGCAATGTAACAAGGCCAAGAGCACGCATATTCAGGAAACATGAGTCAACCTGTTTCTAAAAATGTCCTTTTTCATGACTTTAAGGATTTGTCCCTCTTTATGGGGAGTGGCCGAGGAAATTGGGGTTGTTAACTGTGGAGAAAAGAAGGCTCAGGGGAGACTTTACTCCTCTTTACAACTACCTGATAGGAAATTGTAGCTATGAAGGAATTGGTCTCTTCTCCAAGTAACAAGGGATAGAACAAGAGGAAATGGCCTCAAATTGGACCATTGGAAGCTCTAGATTGGATAGCAGGAACATTCTCAGCACAAAAATGGTGGTCAAGCACTGAAACAGGCTGCCCAGGGAAGAGGTTGAGTCACCATCCCTGGAGGCATTCAAGAGATGTGTAGATGTGGCACTTAGGGACATGGTTTAGTGGTGGATTTGGCAGTGCTGGGTTAATGGTTGGACTCGATGATCTCAGAGGTGTTTTCCAAACTAAGCAATTCTATGATTCCTTTAAAACATCCCTCCCTGCACAGTTTGTGGTGTCTCTCACAGACCTGGTTGAAGGTCATGTTCCTTGGTCGCATTTTAGGCCAGGTTTCTGGAGTGTGAAGAGTGGCTCTTTTCTTATGTATTTCAAAACTAGGACACTGATAGATACATGTCTAGACATACATGTATGGATACAGGTTCACTGCATGTATATATGTCCTGATACGGGGGTAGAACTGGAGGTGCTTCTTCATCCAGACCAGTGAACCATTAGTAATCAGCCTTTAGCAATTGCTATCACTTGCCTTTTGGATGCTAGCTACTTTCCTATTTTCACTCAAAAATTAAATATTTAGGAAATCACCCATGCAGACATACATCCCCTCTGCCATCTTTTGGGGTTAATATAATGCCAAGATAGCCTATTGAGCACTTCCCAGCTAGAAAGAAGTTGCTCAGCTGATGGCAGGACAAGGCTCTCAATGCTCTGCCTTTTATGCTTAAAAAGGCAGAGCATTGTTACATCTCTACTTCTAGTAGTTCTCTCTGCTCTCTGGTGGACCAACAACACATTTGGCATTTATTTATTTACGCTGGCACTCATTTTGAAAAGGAAACAGGAGACTCTCTGGAAATATGAAAGATCAGCCACTTTTGCAGTACAGATATCTGCGTGTCACTGCATATTTAGCCACTGATATGCTCTTTTATAATTTCATGTTATAATACTCCTCAAGGGGAGTCATTTACAGCATAAGTTCAAATGCAGAGTTATATCATTTTTCTCATAGAATATTATTTTCGCTAGATGCTATTTTTTTCCAGTACCTCACTATTATATCTGATTCTCTGGGTGAATACTGGCACACCTAGCATTGAAATGTTGCGACCTAAGAGTTAACACCTCCATAAGAAAATAGGGGTGGGATATAGATGTGGTTTTTGCAAGTCAATAACACTACTGTACTGCAGAGTGTAGTCATTTAGAAGTACTGTTCTTTGCCTTATTTTTTTCCCTTGGAAGAAAAGGCTCAACAAGAGAATTCATTGTCAACTCCATAGCATTTGATCTCCATGGAAACATCATCAGCTGACTTCAAAGTCAACCTTCAAATGTGTTGTGGGTTTTTTCCTGTGGCTTATTTCTGATGCTCCTAGATGTGCACTTGCAGGCTGTGGGGGAAGAAATACCAACACAATTCCACCAACCTTGTACCTGATCATGGGAGAGCACTGGCACTTAGGAGATGGAGAGAAAAAGCTTCTTTAATAAGGTGCAGACATCTTATAGTCTGGAGCAAAAGACAGGGCAAGTAGTGTATGTGCGCCTCTAAACTCATTGTTTTTCCATCCTAGCTCAGATCTGTCTCCCTGAACGTGGTGTACAGTAAATTAAGGAGTCAGTTCTGTCTGGCTTTTCAGCAAGAAGAACTGTTCATATTCCCCTGTGTGTTCATTTTAAGTCAGCTATACTGACTTGTAATTTCTCCCTCACCAGGATGGGAGGTACTGGCAGAAACATCAGTAACTTCTAAAGTTACAAGAACAGACAACTTAGCGCAGTCCGTGAAGGGCATGCAATCATGCTGCTTCTCGGGGATGCCAGTAGGTCTTTGGGGGGCTGACAAAGGCTGAAATAAAGTAGAAATAAAGCAGAGAAGACAGATTCCATAGAAATACAAAAGACTTTCCCACCCACAGCCCTGGAAAACAAGTTCTGTGTGTTTTAAAATTCAGTGGTTGTCCCGTATCCTTTAATAATGTCACTAGGTCTTTGATCTGTTGCTGGCTTCTGAATTCCAATGGCAAGATGCATCAAGGCCAAAGGAAGACAATGAAAATAAAACTGGCATTTTTTATTGGGTTGGTCTTTTTTAAAGACAATTTTGCTGAGTTGTTTGCATGCCTGGCATAAAAGAGGAAAGAATGCTCATGCAACAGAAGGAAGATTAATACTGGCATGATTTGCTAGACAGAAAGACATCCTTACACAGGGAATGGGGAGGAAATTTCTGTGTGAGGCAGATCTTTTTGTTAAATGCAGAGGCTAAAGCAAGGTTTAGATTCACCTTCTTGGCTCCTCAGGCTGTCAGCTTAGAGAAACAACATTCCCCTTGGGCAAATCACTGCCACACTCGCTTGGTCTAATCTGCCTGGACAGAGTCCAATTGGACACAGCAAACTCCGCTTAAAAAGCAACTGGACCTGGCAGAAACTCTAAATGAGTAGGGCCTTCCTTATTTCTGCCCAACCTGGGTCTTGCCTGGCATACAGAGATCAGTCATGCCAATGCATTTGTGTGGGCTACAGAGGATGAGCAGGTATTTCCCCTGCAACAGGAAAGATTTCAGCATGATCCTTTAAGGCTGTACAAGGTCAGTCTAGTGTGTTGCTTGCAAGCATTCATGTGGATGACTTAAACTTCATAGGGATGCCCTGCACGAAGTGGTTCTCGTTGACCAGACAAAATTGCATCTTATTTTGATTTCTGGCTATTCTATCTCAGTAAATGTAGCAGCACATATAGAAAGGATTTTTCTGTTCCTGGCAGATCAACTCAGGGAAACAGTGATAGAGCCCAGAGAGTTTTGCAGTAAAGATCCTGAAACTTGTACAAGCGAACAGTCCTTTGGTCGCTTTTAAAAAATGAGTGGATAGGCTTTTCTCTAGCACCTAAAAGGGGAACTATCCAAATCAGGTAGCCACCACCATCATCCCAAGCTCCCAATGGCTTCTTTAGTACTGCCTTCAGCAAACAAAAGGATTAAAAAGGTATGTGAGTAGCTATCCTTTTAGACCTGAAAGTATTCCCTCTAGGAGTATTTATAGTGGCACACACAAGGCAATATGGAAGAAGGCTGCACTGAATTTACTTGTGCTGTACCTGTTCTCCAGTCCCACTTGTCGTGAAGAACATCTATCAGTAGACTGTTCAGCAATTTAGAATTTCCTGTAAAAGAAAGATTACATGAATCCTCCGAGGCTCCTTCTGAGAGATGTCCAATTTTTTGACTGGAAGAAAATGCTCTTACATACAGAAAGGCATAGTGACCTCATTACTGAAAGACCAGATGCAATGTGGTGCAGATGCCTCATACTACAGAACATGTCCTGGGACAAGGCAAACCCAACCTGACTCCACAAGTTTCCCTTTAGCTCTGACAAATGCCAAGGGCGGGAAGCACCTGCCTAATGTACAGCTTGATACTAAACTTATGCGTTATCATCTGAGGCAAATCTGCGGTGTGATGGAGTCACTTGAGTTTGTTCAGATCTCCAGTGCCCCTTTCTGTTTAATCTTTTGGCTTCTGCCTGGGTCATGCTGTGAGCTCCACACTCCAGGGGATGAACAAACCTGCCAGTAGCCTCTGTATGTTGCCAAGCATGGTGCTTGCCAGCACATGGATGGGATAATTTCACCAACCTTGGATTAGAATGTTTCTTCATTTGAGGTCCTTTCTTTCCTTTCTGCTCCCAGTAAAATCGGACTCATATCACAGTACTTCAACTGGCACAATTTTTGCTGTCTCCTGTGTTGCGGCTGCAAGTTCATGACCCATTATGTTTGCTTAATGGCTGTGGCCAACCCACTTTATTATTGTTAGGTTATTTTGGGTGGGTCATAGCAATCACCATTGCTAAAGTAATCAGAGGGTTATTCACTCAGGCTTTGATCTGAAAGCTTTCTTTTCTCCCTAGTCCATCAAATCATTGTGCCTTTAGCAAAGTAGTGCCGCTTTTGCCTTACGTGCCAGCTCACAGCTTCAGAGAGTGCTTGCTCATCGCCGTAGCTCAGCTGCTGCTGGGCACAGCATGGGTGTCCACTCCCAGTGCAGTCCCATGCCCCGAGGGATACAGTCATGGAAATGTCACCATGTGCAAATCTGCAGTGGGAAATAGGGACTGACACTTGTATCAGCAGAGCAAACTGGAGTTCAGCCCTCAGCTGCTGTAACATTGCTCCTATATCTGAGATACTGATTTACACAAGCCTAAGGATGGTCCCCATTAAGCACTTGGAGTTGTGGCTGAGGACATAAGACATTCCAGTTTGTGCAGCAGCAGTCACTAGACAGGCACACAGGGCAGGTGACACGCAGCAGGCGCACAGCTCTGGCGTGCGCTGGGCACCTCTGGCACCCTGTGAGATAGAAGGCCAAAGGCCAAAGGCAAACCACATTCTGAGAGTGGCTATAATGCAATATCACGACAGACCCTGCAGTTTATCTGGTCCATGGTATAAGATAAAAATGCATTAAGTCCCAACCCTGGTGGAGATGTAATCTCACAAGGACACTGCACTAAATCTCCATCACCCAGTCAGATTTATCCTTCCATCTCCGCTTTTTTCATAAGGGCAATTTTCCAGTAAGCCCCTTGCTATTCTGCAACCTATTGGTGATGCTGCAAGCTGCTTCTGCTGGAACAGTACATAATTAAGCAATAATTTATATTCTACGCGTGTATGCACAGAGCAGTAAAGTGTTCTCAAGAGCTGCATGCTGCTGAGGCGTTTAATCCATGCACAGAAGGAGTTTACTGCAAAGCTGCTGCCTCCCTCCAAAAGGCTTTTGTCATCACTGTGTTGGGAGGTATTCGGTGTATTCTTTAATAATTTCATCTGATTGGGATATAATTTAAATAGTTAACGCTACACACTCCACTTTAGGATCAGACCTAATTTTATTTGTTTGTTTGATGTACCTTGAAAATAGTAAAAGCTAGTAGGGCAGAGAGAAAGTAAAGATAATGTTGTTTCACTTGTGAGATTTTTTTTCTCCCATAGGCCTATATTAAAAGAAAGTGATGATAATTAAGTAAACAGCACTCCTTCCAGAGACGTTAGTGGCCACAAGAAGCTATCAGAAATACTTTAGGAGTCAGAGATTTACATTTATTTGAAAACTGCATGGTTTCAAAGGACATCTTAAAATCCGTACCTTTGCAGTTCTCTTTTAATCTACTAATTTATAAGTAATACTTGACATTTCTATAAATTTTAAAAAATAACAGCAGGTGAGAAGAATCAGTTTTTGGGGTTGTTTACTTTGTACATCTGACAGCACAGTTTGTGAGTCATTTCTATCTGTTGTGGGGGGAAGGGAGAGAATGAGCATCATTCTGTCAGATGTGAAAGAAGTGATTTCCAAATCATGAGACAAATGATCTCTAACATAGAGAGGAGGGTCTCAGAGGTGGGCTTGGTGCCCAGATCATTTTAATTACTGGCTTTTTGGATTTCCTGTGACTTCAAATTGGTGATGTCTCCTTCAGGTTCCAGTCAGACATCTCCTCCCTAATAATAAGGATGAGGATATTTAGATGAAGCTCTTGCCAACAGGATCTGTTTGCACCCTAACACCACGAAGGCTCACCCACATCTGCAGTGCATCCAAGAAAGGCACTAGATCTTGTCTCACAAAACACCATGTCCCTTGGGAAATCCTTCAAGCTCTGTCACTGTGGAAGTCCAGCCAGGTCTGTGGGTGAAGGTCATGGCTTCTGACATGGTTCAAGGGGATGTTAGTGTCAGGGAAAATTCAAACAGATTTGGTATGGATGATTTGAGCCTGTTTGTTTTTAAATCAGTTCACTCACAAGTGGTTTTGGTCTCCCCTGGAGGTGAGGTTTAAAAACTGTGGAGGCATTGCAGACCCTAACACAGCTGGGCTGATTAGAAAGAAAGGGAAAAAAGAAAAAATTAATTCCTTGCAGCAGAGGCCCATGGCACTGCTTGATATAATCATGCTTGAAAACAGCTACAGCAAAGGGCTCTGGCTCATAATCCACATGGAATTAGGCTTTGACCACCACTGATATTACCTTTCGCTGCCATCCCTCTTCAGACTATGTCTGCCCCTGCAGCAAGGATGGCAGGGGCCCAGTCTTACACACATATATAGCAAATAAGTTCACCTCTGTCCTAAAAAAACTTCCAGTCTAAATGAAAGGGACATTCAGTGTAATGTTTAATATTCTTCTGTAATGTATAAGAAAGACAGGCACAAGATAACCAAGAGGTATTTAATAGTTCAGGTTCTCAAACCACTGATGATCATCAGGCCAGGCACTGTCAAAACCAGGCCAAGATGAAGGGAGGCTACCTGACAAGGAGTCAGGATGGAGGTTTGACGACATGTCAAACAGTAGTTTCTGTGGCACAGACACAGCTTTACATGAAATTTCATCTTTCACCTGATTGAAGCATTTTGCAGTGACACGTGGATTACCTGTCAAAAATCCCACTGTTGCCTTGTCTCATTCATTACTGTTTCACTTAGGAGGATAATGTGTAAATCCCCGCGCAAAGAACTTTGCGAGTTCTGCTTCCCCCAGCTGCTGAAGGAGATGGCCTTTATCTCCCTGTGCAGCTCATGTACCAGCGAGCTCTTATTGCCATCTGTCATTCACATTTTGTGCATCAGGGCCATGGCTGGACCACCAGGCTTCAGGTCTGGTCATCTGCTCGAACCACAGCTATGGGGGAGTGTTTTTCACAAAGAAATTAAAGTTTGTATTGCTGCGGTTTCCAGGGGATCTGGGGCATTAGTGCACATGTAGGGGGGAACCTCACTGACAGCAAAAACTTGACAGGGAACTGCATAAGGGTTCAGTTTGACTTCTAGGGAGAAAAAGAATCATAGGGTTGGGAATGCTCATGCCTTGCTGCAGTCCTGCTGCCTCTGAAGCACCACATCCGTAGTGCAGAGTGTCATGGGCTGGAGCGACAGCCTCCCTCCTCCTGCCACCTCAGCTCCATGTTTTACCCGGACTAGCAGAGGCTTCATTTCCATGGGTAAGCTCAGGTTCTGCATCCCTTTTACCCATGACTCTTTCACTACAATGGCCAACAATTGTGCCATTTGCAAGGATGATCCTTTGTGTTACGATTGCCAGTTCATGACGAAAAGCTACTGAACAGTCATGAGGTAGGAAGCTTACTCAGTTTTCATCAGTAGCCTTCCTGGTGAGAGGCCAGATTAACTATAAGCGGGAACTTCCTTGCTTGGCTGAACACAAGCAACACATAGGACTCATAAAATGGCCATAAAGATTTTTCTAGGTGGCATAAATGGCATTTTTTTGTGTCTGCAATGAGCAGCCCTAGAGAGACAGATAAGTCTGTGTCGTACAAGACATCCTGCAGAAGCACAGGGGGGTGACTGGCTGAGGACCGTACTCTGCGCTCTGTGACATTGTGCATGACAGTCATTATTTGTCATCATGGTTTAGCACGTTCTCCAGAAAGGGGGCAGGTTTTTTTTAGAGAAGTCTCATGCTTGTGATTTGCTTAGTACTCTAGAGTTGTTACTTGCTTTTCTTGTTCCTTGGTTAAGGGGCAGAATAACCCTCAGCAAGGTGGGGTGCCAATATACTGGGCACTGTTCAAATACAAAGAGTAAGCCAACACTCATTGCACTGAAGAGCTTGTGATCAAAACAGCCAAGACAAAGCGTGAAAGCTCAGGGAGTATTTGAAATCCAAAGTTATTTCCTTCCCTTTTGTGCTTCGCAAATGCAGCTGCAGTCTGGCCACACAGATTTTCCCACCCACCTCTCTTAAGAATCTTATATTTTGAGAGAGCTGAAATTACCATGTTCTTACTAGCAAAGAAAGGCCTTCACTGTCATTTTCTAACCACAACCATTTGAAATGAGCCACAGGGCGCAGTTCAGAGCACAGTGCCTCTGAGGCATCATTTTTTCCCTGATCCCACCATGTACTAGTAATTCTGACACGGAACACAGGGAACAGCCACATTCTTGTCAGACATTTTCATATTACTGAATAACTGCAGTAACATAGAAAACATGGAGAGGACATGTGTTTTTTTAATCAAACAACCTGATTTTTGACTAATGGATGGTGGGAGGGAGATCTCTGCATTTATCCTGCTCTGTGCTTTGAAGTAGTATAGGACATCTCCAAAGACAGCTCCAGAGCCTGGGATCTCACAAGGCTTTGCGAGAATCCAGATCACTGATTGCAGACTGATGGGGTGCTGGTGGGAGGCAAGAAGGCTGTTTTGAATGAAATAGGCATAGTATCTACTGCAGCAGCTCGCTAGTCCTCACTGGAACCCAGTGACACTCCCATAATACAAGTATTTATGAATATCCTGGGCCATCTGGCAGCTGTACATGGCATTAGGGAAGTCACCTGACCTTTACAGCAGAGACTATCAACAAGTGACATTCCAAAACACAGTGAAGAAAAGACCATCCAAACAGACACAGCCATGATCAGAAAGAGGGAACAGAGAGAGAACCATGACAGTCATCTCACGGCAGGTCCATGACAGAGATTCAATGCCTATGTGATGTTCCTACTAAATAACGGAGGTGGGTATAGTGGAAAGCCCATACATTTTGGTGATGTGTGTATGTTCCTGAAAATGCTCCCAATTTCTGAACTGAATTCCATGTGAATTCACCAAATAATCTTACCTCTGTGTTCAGAGTCGGGAGTGTCAAATTCATTCATTCAATGCAACTACAACTAAAGAGAGCAAAGCAGCAGAGAAACAACGGCAAAAATGTCACAGAAGAGAAGCAGAGCCAGGGGCAGGAAGGAGTAGAAGGAAGCAAGGGCACCAGAAAACAGGAGCTTGTCACTGAAACAAGGCTGACTGTGACTGCTTTGGAAGATTGTGCTGGTTTAGGGATGGGACCAGGAAGAAGAGGAGATACCTCACCAGCAGCTGTTAGTGAGCAGATGCAGGACGTGCTGCGCAGGTAGCACACGTTACGCGTTACTGATCCATGCGTGAACAGAGGGAGGATGCACAGGACTGACCATGTGTGTCCTGTAGCACGAGTCCTGTACGTTGCCTTCTGTGCCCAGGGCTCTCCAGGCAATTCAGAGAGGCCCACAAAGTGAGGAATTAGAGATGAAAACTAAAGTACCAACTTCATGCTGACTTGAGTCGTTATCTCTTGTGGCAGGTGTGTAGCATCTGTATCTATCCGTTATCTGGTGTGTGGGTGAAAACTGTGACATTTCAGGAGCTCAGAGTTTAGCTTAGATGAAACTGGAGGCCAAAGATCAAAATTAGACTCATCTGGGTGGGATAAAGTTCAGCTCATCTGATACATCTGTCTTTCCATAACAGCACCTGACAGAGTTATGAAGTTTGTCCTCGCAGTGTTCTCAGGAAGAAATAAGAAATGAAATATTGCTGCAGAGACGGAAAACAAGAACAGGATATTTTGAAGATTTTAGCAACACTGCAGAGGGCATCTAGATTGAGACTGGAGTCATGCAGAGGGCAGAATCTGAGTTTTGTGAAGGATTTTAAGACTTCTACAGTGACATTTAAAAGGAGACTGTATAATGAAAAATTCTGTATTTTGATATAAGAAAAGCATGAAGAAAATCTCCCATGTAATTTAAACGTACATTTCAACAGAGCCAGAATATGTCAAGTATATTGTAATATTCTTTAAAGTCTATCACTGAAAAATTGGAATTAAACAAAAAATTCAAGGTTATTTTCCCTCCCACAAATGTCAAAACAAGATTATTCACTCTGTATTTGTCTAAAGCAAAGTTTCAGAAAAATCAGTGGTTCCAGGAAGCATTCTGGTTCCCAAAGGAGTGCTCATAATGAGAAAACTGTTGCTGTTGAAGTTTCTCCATACAGCTCTCCATGCTGTTCAGCGTCAGATCAATATTCAAGGCTCTGGTGGCACTCAGTTCTCTCTCCATGGAGCCTCCAGACCAAGCCACTCTCTATACAAACATCTTCCTTTAGGCACTTCCTTACTGCTTGCACCAGCTCTTCTCGGGCAGCTTGGAAAGGGGTATGTCTATCGCTCTTCTAACTTCTCTTTGTTTTTTTCCTCCCTCCTTCTCCCCTTCCCGCTCTCCTCCAGGAACCTTCTGCATCATTTCACTGTGCACGTGCGTGGCTGGAATCAACTTTGAGCTCTCCCGCTACCCCCGCTACCTGTACGGACTTCCCGACGACATCAGCCATGGCTATGGCTGGTCCATGTTCTGTGCGTGGGGGGGCCTGGGCCTCACTCTGATCTCTGGCTTCTTCTGCACTCTGGCCCCTTCTGTCCAACCAGTGCCCAGGACCAACTGCCCCAAATCTAGACCTGAGAATGGGACGGTGTGCTAAAACAAATGGCAAACAAATACACACACACACACAGACATATATATATATATGCCTATGTATGCCTATACATGCATATATATATGTATATATAATTATATATATAAAATCTCAAATTAATGCCAGTGCCAAGGTAGAGCTGAGTCCAACATGGCACTCACATTTCCACTGGACTCTGTGTTGCTTCATTCTTCCTCACAGCGATGGGAAAGCTTTTCTCTCACGTGGCTCTTCCATCCAACTCTTAACTTCAGCATCATACCTTAGAGGTCAAATGAACCTACTGTTGCACCTACCTACTGCCATTTGGGAGGGGGAGCAGGGGATCCATGTGGGGAATCTGGAACCAGAATCTGTACAGGACGTGGTGGGGGCAGAGGCGTGGGGGGGGTGACACAAAAAGCGTGCCCATTGCAGCCAGAAGGGAAAATGCAAACAGCAAGCAAAGGAACAAATGAAGCATTTGAGCCACTTCAACAACATACCTCCTCAAGGCTATTATCAGAAACCCACTCACTTTCTTTTTCTTTCTAAAAGAAAACTACAGAAGCTTGTCCTATCGATGGTTTTGGGGTTTTGGTTTTTTTTTTTTCCTCCTTAAAATGCAGAAAACAAAATGGACAAAATGTGTGAGGAAAAGTAGAAAAGCGTTTTCTCTTTGCCTGCCAAACTTTAGAGAGAAGCTAACAAGTGAAAATAATGATAATTAATAATAATAAAAAACATCTAAGAAAATAAAAGCAGAAAACAATAAAAAACTCCAAGAGGACATCTCAGCGGACTTTCCAACAATGAGGTTTTAATCTTCCAGCTGCCTTACATCCAGGCTTACAACTGAGGCTGAACTGCTAATGTAAACGCAGCAGAAGGCCTTTTGAAAATGCTGTGATACATGTGTGTATAACTTTTTCTTCCCTCTTACTTTATTTATTTTTTTTAACAAAAAGAAAAATTTAAAACATTGCAATGTGATTGTCCACTAAACCATCCATGCTGTGTTTGTGGCCCAAGACTGAGGCACCGCAACAGCAGAAGCGTGAGGAAAGCCGTCAGGTCTGAGACAGCGCATCTTCTCTGGTGGATTTCAGGAGGTTGTTTTTTTTTCATGGAGCTTCTGAGAGTTCAGGATGGTGGATCCAGGGAAGACTGACCAAGGAGAAGGGAGGTGGGGGGAGGCCTGGTAGTTGTTCTTCCCAGGGAATTGATGGAATGGGATTTCATCAAGTTTCTGCTTTGGACATTTGAGACAACTGGGCAAAAGCCATTGCGGAGGAGGAAAAGGGAGCTAATTTCTGTAAGAGAGAAGTAAGAGATGCCTCTCATTGTGTTCATGTATGCCAAATAAGACCTTCCCACATCTTGTCTTTGGAAACTGCCCTGGTTCACTGGACATCTCCTCTCTCCATCTGAGAGAACTGTGTACAGATGGATGTGAAAGGGTCAGATGCAGAGAACAGAGATCCATTTCCCATGAGCTTAAGCATTGTATGATATAACTGTGAATCTGCAAATGGAACTCTCTCTTGTTTTGGTCTTTCTCTTTTTCCTGCTACTCCTCTTCCTATTGTCTCCTTTTTCCTTCCCCCTGCTCTTCCCATCGTTTAGGTCATAGGTCCCAGAAGAGCTAAACAAACAGCCAAGTCTGGAGAGGTGGGTGAATGCCATTAGAGGTGGCAAAGCATTTTGGCTGTGAAGACAGTGGGTCCTTGCAGGGTACCAGAGGCTGAGGGAAAGGTAGGGAAGAAGGACCAAGGGTGTAGCCAAAGGGACTCTGAAGAAGGATGACTGAATTGCCACATTTATGAGTGAGGGCACCACTGACAAATATGCAGGCAAAGGGAGACGGGGCAAAGAAAAAAGATCTCCCCAAAACCAATCCAACCCAGCATGCTCTTAATTCAGGGATAGTACCAGCAATCCTTTCTTACATGATAGCTGCCTAATATCAGTCCTCATCAGTCAATAAAAAGTCATATTCTCCATCTAAAAAATCTCACCAGGAGAAGGAGCCTGTGCCTGCTGCACAGAAATGCAGGCATTAATTTCCAGGCCATGCCATTTACACAGCTGGCAAAAAACAGTATTCCTTGGTTTAAAAATATCCAGCTAACAAATAGTTCTTACACATGTAGCTGTCTTAACAGTGCTCAAAGAAATGAAGTTTCTGGAGGGCATGTTGGAGTATGGTAGATTTGGGTTTCTTCCATTCTTGCTCAACTACCTAGCTTTTGCTTTCTGTTGTCTACAGATTCCCCAGTCATGCCAATGCCAGCTGCTAAGTCAGTGTGTTGCCACTGAAGTGCCATTCCTGTCAACTGAAGTTTCACAATTTCATTTTCCATTAGATGTGACCAGAGAAATTACTTATTTATTCGAGTTGAAAATACAAGCCTTTTGAAGAAACTTCCTTTTAAAGCAGATTATTTTATTTATTTTTTTCTGGGAAGGTTCTCAAATAGCGTGGTTTTGAAAAGTTTTGAAATCATTTGACTGTGCAAGTGCCTACTTGGTAAGGAGGTTGATAAATTACCATTGAACGGAAGAAGGAAATTTAAAACAAAAACAGCCTTGGAAAGCTAAATGAAAACTGAATGCAGAAAACCAATAACTGGAAACCAAAAGAGACCTATAAAAATTGTCCATTTCTTCAAAGCATGAAAAATTTTGAAAAAAACAACTTCTTGGTAAGAAATTATTAGGAAAATTACAGCTGTTTCATTAAAACAGCTTTGAATGCAAACTTTCTTCCTCCTCTGCAGTGCTGAATTCGATAGGAAAGGTGTTTCATGTGAATACAGATATCTGGAGTGACGCAGGTAAACCAGAGTCACAGAGGTGCCAATCTGGAATCCATCATCAGGCCCTGTGGAAGGCAAAGCACTACAGCAGCTCCTGCCACGATGTATCCTTGTGTGGTCCATGAGTGTTCACAGGGTTTATTCTTCTACAGATACAGTTTTGAAAGAGGTATAGCAGTACAATTTAAAGAAATGGAAGTAATTTTGCTGTTTGATGGATTTTCAAAGCTTTCCTTTTCTTCTGCAGCTGGCATAAAAACAGTTTTGCCTTGATGAAGTATTCTCTGATGGTGTTGGTTTACAAGCTGTATATAAGCCTGTGTGTCTGTCTGTGTGTGGCAGTGGTGGAAGAGGGTTATGATTACTTTTATTTACAACAGAAAAGTGTTGACCCTGAATCTTTGGGCCAGTTCTGTGATTTTCCACTTGCTCTAGCATAGGGTCTGTAAGGCCTGTGTGGCTATGAAGCATCTTAAAAGCTATGGGAACATCTGAAGCAGCAGGGGATCTTATCACCTTAATCTCCAGCTGGATCCCCAAAAGGACCATTTGTCCAAACACCAGTTCTCTCATCACTGCTTTAAGTAAGAACAGAACCCTTTTGGGAGATTGTGAATTTCCCTCTGTGCTTCTCGAAGAACTGGGAGGAGTCTCATGTGCTTCCATACCTCTGAATAGGGGTCACAGCCCCACCATGCCTTCTGTTGGCCTGGACTTGTCTTTAGAGCAGGGTTGATCCAGACCACATCCAGATCCAAATTTGTGATGCTTAGTGTCTCCATCTCTCCTGAGCTGAAGCATACTCACAGCTACTCTGAGTTTCTGCATTTTGGGGGAGGCTTTGAAGCATCTTTCTGAACAGAGAGTGAATCTTTTTGACTAGTGCATGGTTTCTTAGTCGGAGGAGCAGCTAATTAGAAATCTGTTATCAGTGATCCCAGCAGTAAGGGGCTTGACCCTGTCCCTCAGAACTGCTCTGGCCAAGTGCCTAAGCATGTGCTGTACTTGGAGCATGTGACTAATCCCCTTAATTTTGGTTGACTATTCATATGCTTAAAGTTAAGAATGAGCTCTCCTGGTTGACATTCAGCTTCCTGCAGAGTCCAGCCCACGCTCTTCTTTGCCTGTCCTTCCCCTGTAGATAAGGTGACACTGTCCTAGCCTGAGCAACCAGTATGTTCTTGGTCTCCCTTTCCGAGAGGTGGAAATGCAGGATCCGTGTTTGCCAGGCTCTTTCCCACACGTAGCCTTTCATGTTGCACTTCTGGGACAACACATCTCTGTGCTCCAGAGGCCACAGAGCCACTGGAGAGCAGTGAACACAGATACCCTAAAACGCCCATCCTAAGGATGCAGAATGAATTGGCTCAACCCTCTGGGATCTGCAGGCTGAGGTTTTGTGTGTAGTGACTCCGTCGTGTTGCCCTGTGACTGTAACCAGTCAGCTGCAGGGGTTCTGCTGCCCGTCCCTGCTGAGACACTGTACATGTGAAGGGACTATGTGGCAGGAGCACGCGTGCCCTGCATCCCATGTACCCTACAGGACACGTCCTTCTTCAAACTAAAGCTGTTTGTGTGTTAAATTTCCTGACCCATATTAGCCGCCTGTATATATCACACACAACTGATCTTTCCTTGAATAAATAGTACAGTCCCTCCAGTTCTTTTTCTAGTTGGGCTTTTTTTCCTACCCCAGGGACAGTCGCAAATGGATCACAAACAACCAGTGACCAGAGCAATTTCTTTGAAATACTGCTTTTGAAAAATTGTCATTACTTTTTAAAATGTTATTCCAGCTGCAATAACAAATGAAAGGGGTAAAAAGCATCCTCAGAGTCCTCTAAACAGAGGATCCTCATCCTCCCAGGAGTGAATTGTGAGAGTGCAGGTATTTTGCTTTCCTGTGGATGCAATTCATTTGGGACCATTTTTAGCTACGGCACATTAGCTGTGCAGCTGATCGGATGGTGAATAAAGCAAAGTTGGTGAAGGAGAGGATTGATGTGCCAGGGGTATCTCAGATTCCCAAGCATTCCTGGAAGACACTGTCTCCATGGCTGTCCATTTACCCACCGTGCAGTGCCTCCGAATCAGGTTCATCCCTGGAGCCCCACTGATAAGCAGAGCTCAGAAGAAAATCACTGTAATCTGTCCTTAATTCTTGAGTGCCACACTAACTGCCAGCAGCGAAATGGAGGGAAAATAATATGTTACCAAGTATAGCTTAAATAAAGACATGCATTATTCGGGCTCTTTCTTCTGTGTGTCTCTACATAGGCAGAGAAGGGCTACAGGAGTGCTCAGGCACATTCACACGAACCAACACTGCATTTCCTTGCCCCCAGGTTTCCCACTCCTTGGTGGTCCACACCGCTGTGCTCATCCAGTCAGCAAGGGAAGACTCAAGGTGAAAAACTGAGACAGCTCTGAATGATTGCCAGGTACTAACGACAGACAATGAGTAAAAAATGGGCATGAAACACAAACAGCACACAAAGATTAGTGACAGATGGATTTCCAAGG
Organism: Dryoscopus gambensis; assembly: GCA_013389985.1. Taxonomy (NCBI): domain Eukaryota; kingdom Metazoa; phylum Chordata; class Aves; order Passeriformes; family Malaconotidae; genus Dryoscopus; species Dryoscopus gambensis. The sequence goes on along the minus strand of WEIT01033943.1, from coordinate 358,810 downwards.
TCGGGAACCAAAGTTCAAAAAAACCTAAAGTTTCATTGCAAACTCCAGGCCAGATCCATAAAATCTTGATTCTGCAAGTCTAAGGTGAAAACTCAAAAACCAGGTCTTAGCTCAAAACTTATAGTCCCACTGTTTCCAGTTATAGCCAGGAATATAATGCAACTATTCCATAGTCTGTTGAGGTTCATAGAAAGCTCAGGTGCCTTAGAAAATATTTTAGTGCTGTCTTGGTTAACACTGATAATGAAATGTGTGCTCACACACTCACAATATCTATTCTTTGGCTTTAGAAAGAAAGTCATCAGATGCTACCTCCCCTCCTTCCCCGCCACCCCCCACTCTGATTTTGGGTTTCCATTCTGTCTACCCCACTACACCCCAATCCTAGAGCATTCTTCAGAGCCATAGTTATAGATTCCAACCTTTTTACAACAAATGCTGCTGGTGTTTGGAGGCTCTGACAAGCTCCCAGTTGACATCAGTGGCAGAACTGGTGTCTGATACAGTCCTGTCAATTTAATTGCAGTATGCCTTGCACATGTTTAGGATTTAACTTGGAGAAAGAGTCTGGATGACTGCCTCAGTATAGGCCACAAGAGGGAAATGAAATGCTGGTCACCTCTAGTAAAGCACTCCAGAATCACAGATCAATTGTCCTTCCCTTGCTCAAGGAAGACTTTCAATGAAAATATCAGTCTCAGATAGGTTATCTCCAGGGGAAAGTGAGGGAGTGAAAAAAAGGAGACCTAACAGCAGTTCCTTCAAAACTGGTAGACTTCTGTGAGGATAATCCAATGTCACCCACAGCATCAGCAGCAGGAATTGTCAGTCCCTTCTAGGACTGCACTTTTATATTTTTCTTTCACTGGTTAACACTCCTGCACAGTGGCAAAAAGTGACTTCAAAAGTTTTCTTGCAGAGGTTGTGTACAGATGGGCACCCTCACTCCCTTCTTTCCTTAAACACACACACATGCACATCCCGCATGGTGTGGATGCCAGGAAACTGTAAAAGTGTCCTATATAGAGGGAAAATACATAGCAAAATGCAGCATAATTGTTTTCCATTCTTTTATACTTAACTCAGGAGTTGCAATGCAATTCAGATGCCATCTGTGTCCGTGTTAGGTTGTGCGTGCAGATCGCATGGAAATTCTCTGCTGAAGATGCATGAGGAAACACAATACAACTGGGATAAATTTGGTGTTTTCCATCCAAAAGTATTTGTATATTTAAGGAAGAGTTGCCGATGTATCCCCTCCAAAGCAGAAATGTTTACGACCCCCTAGTGTAACAATCCCACTGTGCCAAGAGGCAGTGCCATGGCAGGACACCCCCTGAGTCTGCAGAGGGCTTGTGTGGGCTGTCAGCAGCATGAAAACTGTAGTTAAAGCTGCTGGGCACAGCAGGGAGCTTCACGTCGCGTGGGTCTGAGCCCTACCTGTGGCAGCAGGACACAGGATTTGCCCTGTAAAGGCAATTCCTTCAAGTGGCCTTGTTACTATGCCAGTGGGTCAGAAACACCCAAGCAGTACCAGCAATTCTGCAGTAGGTGTGATAAAGAGTAAAGTCTTCAAAAACCTGTGGGTTTTGCCCCAATTTCAAAATTATATAGACTCCAAGGAGTGTGAATCAGTCACAGCTTAGTCTCCTGGGGCCAGATACACAAAACAGCCTCAGCATCCAATTCCTCCTTAGACGATGAATAAAACACTAAATGCCTTTGGTGCCTACATATTTTTTTAAAAAAACATATATGCTCCTAATTTGCTTAAGCTCTTGTGATGTTTTATCTCAAGAAGAGTTTTCTTCTGGCAGTAGAGCATAAGGCTGTATTTTTTTTCAAAGAGTTATTCATTAACAATATAGATCATAAGAAAAAGATTTGAGTAATCAGAACAACAAAAGTGCAGCCTTAGACTATTCAGTTAAGAGTGTACTGAATTATTTATAACTCCTGGGCACCAACAGCAATCACAGATATCTAATTTAAACTGTTACTATTTTTACTTAGCAATTTCCATCACTTAGAATGTTTATATCTATGTATTGTGGTTTGATCTTTTGCAGGACAAAATTTCCCCTACTTACACAAAAAAGCATATTTCGGAACTTTTGAAGGTATTTTTCTGCAGTAACTTTAATTATTTTAGAGGATTTTGAGGCCTAGTATGACACACTTTATAACTTTCAAAACTGTAAACTGTACCTAAAATGGGATTGAACTTTCAGTTCATTCTCAAGTAAAATTCTCTTTGATTACAGGTCATTGGAATCAAGGAGAAATTTGCTTCATTAGCAGATGTAAGACTGGGTCCTATTTATGTGTCTATGTGATGAGGGGACTTAGGTAAGGGGGCTGCACTTACATGTCAGGCCTCTTAAGGATCTTTTGCATAGATGCAGGAAAAGTCACTGCTAAGTCACTCCAACTTTCTACCAATCTCTTTTTGTAGAAAACAACCATTATACTTGTGTGTAGCTGGAATAAAGCAGCAGTAAATCTAGCCCATGGGCTGACATGCATATACTTGTAAATATGTATATATTTGTATATCTATTTGTAAATTTATGAAAAATATCCGTATCTTCATGATTGCCTGAAATAACCCGAGGTTTATGTGCAAAATTTCAGGCAAAGGACTGTTTCTTTTTCACAATCCTCACGTATCTCAGATTTAAACCAAAACAAACTAAAAAGTACTATTTCCCAGGAAAATCCTCATTTTGCCATTGCACCAGTGGAGAAGGGGTACCACATTTAAGTCAGCGGCACGCACATCCACACACGTACATCCAGTCAAAAAACTGGGTCTCAAGGGCTTTTTTAAGGAAAAGGAATGGACTGAAAAAGCAATGGTAGAATTTCTGTTCAGCATTAGCTCTCTCAATTGATTCTCTTGTCCTTTATTAGGAGGCCCTTCGTACGGATGCTGTTGTGCTCATTGGGTGTACGTTCGGGAGGAGCACTTTTGTGGGTGACACTGAGCCACCCAAAGGCCGGGATTTTCTGACCTGCCTTTGTCCCCATTAACCTTAGGCTGAGTTCATGATGTTAATGGGCTCATGTCCCTTGGCTTCTTGTACAGGTAGTGAAGAGAGACAGTCGCTTACAGGTGGTGATCTAGAAAAACTGGCATCTAAGTCAGCTTTAGAAGCTCCTTCTTGCTTCGTGGAGTGACCACTCACCTATCTCGGGTGATCCCAAGATCTTAAAAGATCTTAAATCCTGGTGAGGTGAATCAGGTACCTAGTGCAGAAGAGCATCCACATGGAGATCAGCTGTATCTGTGTGCGTTGGGTGCATGGCCAGGGCTCACCTGTAAAACACAGGTGTTAATAGTGAAAGCCTGTGGAACAAAGGGGGATGTTCAGAACAGCCTTCCCCTCCCAAACTGCAACATGACTGCAAAGAATAGGCCTTGTCCCAACCCTGGAAATAACATTTGAGGTGAGTGCCTTGTGGTGGCCTCCAGGTACGGATGACTGGGTGGTCCCAGTGCCAGAGGTCAGAGGTCTTTGGTTTGAACTCTTCACCTTTCTCCACCAGTCCTGGGCATTGCTGAAGCAGTTCAAAGAGTGAATTTACATCTTAAAAGCTGTTCAAAGGTTACTTTTCTTGCTTTATCCCCAAACCGGCCTGAAAAAGTCATCTAGCTGGTAGTGATAATCAAAAAATTCTCCTCCAAGATACAGTCTGGGTAGTTTCACATTCTTTTTTTTCAATGTTAATAACTGCTTTACAAACAGCTTACATGGAGATTAAAGAGATTGCAATTTCATCCCTTATTGTTGGGATTATAGTTGCCCTCAGAAAAACCAAACTGAGAACTCAACAAGAGGACAAACCGTGGCTGTATTATTCAGACAGCTGTTCTGACAAGGCTGAACGTACATCTCCATCTCATGGTGAGAGTCTCTCAGAGCCAAAGTTTGGAATTGCATATTGATAGTGAGTCTATCTAGAAGGACCAGCAATTTAATCTAGTATTAGAATCTTGGAACTCTTGTATAGTCCCATATATTACCTGAATAAAACAAACGCAGAGGAGTGGGAAAATTAAACTGATTTCTGAAAACCCTAAGGTTAAGTGAACTTTGGATCTTGTGCCAATGTATGGTCACTACTGTTTGTTTCTACAACTAAATTTAAGTCAGTGATTTGACAATCTTCAACCATCTCTCAGAACAACTTCATTTTTAAAAATACTGTTAAGGTTTTGACAAGAGGGACTTCAGCTGACCTGCAGGGACCTGTAAAGTAAAGATTCAATACTGTGTACTAGTACTTAAGAAAAGATTTTAGCTAGAAAGTGGAAGATAAAGCTGAATTCCAGGGATCAAATGTTATTTTTCAGCATGGTACTACCTTGCCCAAGCTGTAGTGTATCATCCTGACATTCTTCTCCTGTTCTCCCTTTCCCTTTTTTTGATGAGTAAGATATATATCTCTGTCTCCCTCTCTTCCTTTTCCTCCCCGTGTGTGAGAATACAGACATGCTTCCTGTAAAGACATTTTTCTCTAAAGCTCATTCCATACCAGCTCTTGCATATGTGACTATTTTGTTATTTGAGATGTCTGTGAAAAAGAAATAAAGGCTTTAAGAGTGAACTCTGGAAATGAGGAGGAGCTTGAGAATATATTAAATTTAAGGATGCAGCACCATTTTATGCAAGATTTTTCAGAATGTTCCTAAATTCTCATCATCACTCTCCTGCCCTCCCTCTCTGTGAGAGGGATGAGGAGAGTACTGGGATGTGGGACTCTCAAAGGTTGCTCTTTAAACTGTTGACTCACTGTGTCCCACAAGGATTTTGCAGATTTCTCAGAGTTTTAGTGTCAAAGAAAACCTCCTTTTAAAAGGCGATAAAGTCAATGCACAGCATCGTGTGGGAGGAGGTTCTAAGGGGTGACTCCGTACCAGTTTATCTTTGTTTCCCATTCTTTACAACAGTCCTGCGTGTCCAGCCATGCACATTCTCTCCCTGCCGGGTTCACTTTGCCAAGGTGTAGCTTGCCACGAGGGGCCTGCCTGACCTCTCACCCCCATGATGCACTTGGATTATCTTCTTGGATAACTTTCCATTTTCTCTCCAAAAAACCCCTGTCTCACCCCCTAACAAAAGCCATAACCCACTCCTGTGACCCTGCTGCAGGGAGCCAATGCCCAGGCTCCGTGGCACAGAGCAATGCCTGGCACCGGGAGTGATCCTGGGGGTAAGGAAGGAGAATGGGTGGAGCTCTCAGGCCATCAGAGCTCCAGTGTTGCCTCCCCCTGCAAGCTCCCCTGCTGCTCATGAACCTCTCGGCCAGTTCAGCGCGTGGGTCTCCCGCACTTGTGCCCATGGGAAATGTGTGTGGATGTGCCAAAACTCTCCCGTGCGAGGGCACGAGCACTGGGTACAAGGGGCAGGGAGAAACCAGACCCACTGGACCCCCTGCCATCCACAGTAGGTGCATGTCATGAAGATATTTGCTCTTCAGGATTTCCTCTGCCCCAAGTAGTATTCAGCCTAACCACATGATACCACACTGGCCAAAAGTTTTTGGAGGGTTTCCCTTTCTTGACTTCCTCATTGGTCCTTTTTTCCTTGTGTTTTTTTTTTCTCTTGCTCAGAAGAAATGAAGCAATTCCCATAATCTTCCTTTGATGATGATAAAAGTTGCTGTCATCACTGCTTCTAATTGACAGTTTGGGAGGCTTAGGATAATAATTCACTTAAATGCCTGCAAATCGAAGTATGTCAGCACTTTCCTAGGACATTCCCAAGTAAAATAATATGTCTGGTACAAGACATTTGTCATGCGGGTACATCTTGGCCAGCTGTTTATGTTTCCTCTAAGTGCAGTACACACACATCAAACTGGATTAAGAAGGACCTAGAATGCCACAATACTCAGGCATATTCAGAGAAATGCAGCAATACATCGCATTTATCTGGCATTTATCTTTAGAAAATTTTACAAGTATGAGTCCCATCAGACCTGTCTGAGGCAGATAGGTATTATAGCCATTTTGGAGATGGGAAGCCAAAAGCCTGGGGAAAGACCTTCCATTTAGTGGTTTGATGCCCCCTCACAAGTTCTACCAGCTGCAGGTGGAGCCTTCTCTTTTCAGCACTTTTGAAAATCCAGACTGTAGCTGGGTTTATTCAAATCTGCAGTGGCTGTAAATGTGAAAGCCAGGATTGGGACACTCAGGATCCTTCAGAGCACTGCTACAGAGCTTTGATCTCACAAGGCACTTGCCTAATTTCAAGCATAAATCTGCCATTAAGGATGCTATTACCATGCTTAAAGCTAGGCACATGCCTAAGTGCTTTGCTAGACTGGGAATCACATTGAAATACATAAAACTACAAAATATTTTGAAAAGTCCAAAACCGTGTTTATTTCTGATTATGGTTTGGGCATTGCAAAGGATATTTGAACTGCGTATGCAGCTGCTCGACCAAGTGGAGCACTTTTTAGCCAATACAGGCGGAGTTTTATGACTTTTGGGTAGTGACAGCCAGTTGTCAGAAGTAATAGAGAGTGACATGTCCTGTGAGGTTGGGACCTCTGTGCTGCTGTAAGAGGCGAAGTGGCTCCTGTGGCCATTGGTGCTAACAATACATCAACAACCACTGACTATTTTGTTAGGTTGTTCTGGTGAGATGTGAGTGTGGTGGCTAATTTCACAAGTAATGTGACATCAAGTGTGTTGTACTTTTCCATTTCTTCCTGTAATCTGTTGCAGCAGAGGTGAACAGAATTTGTTTAAACATGAAACAACCCCTAATTTCTTGTTCTGTTAATCCAAGGTGCTAATCTGCAGACACGTGGGTGTTTGTGTATGTGCATCAGTGTTTGCAGGACTGTGGCCCCTAAAGAACATTTTAGTGGCAGGGTTGAGATCAGGGAACTAACAGGGGGAATGAACAAACCCCTAAAACTTTGAATGACGAAAGTTGCAGAAAGCATCACAGGACTTTATCGAAAAACTGGCTACATCTTACAATTTCCCTTTTGTTTTGATTTGATTTGGGTTTGGTTTTATTCAAATTGGCACAGAATCCTGTATTTCCATCAATTAAAATCTTGTCTGGTAACTAACTAAACAACTTGTTCATGGAAAATTAAAAAATAAATAAGTAAACTGTCAGTTGTGGAATGTAAACTGATTAAACAAATAAAAAAAAATCATGTTGTGTGTTTTAAGAGGTTGTGTCTGCTTGTGTCAGGAGTGGGACTGGACACCTCTCACCATCCCCATCCTCACTGAAGGATGGAGGACAAAAAGCAAACCTGGAAGGTGGGTGGTCTGTGAGCTATGGGGTACTGGAAACGCTCTTTTAAAACAAACAATAATAAAGATTGGACAGCTTCTGATCAGAATCACTGTACAAAACATTACAACCAGGATACCAATGTGACTGTTTATGAGGAGGTTTTCTGCCTGTCATAGGGATCGATTCCTGCTGGAGCCTTGATATGAGAGTACTGCATGTACTCTAACACCATTAATCTCTTTTTGGAGCCACCTAATGTGTTGAAGTCTGTGATTTGATTGAAATGTATAGAGACATCACAATAGTTTAGCTCCCACCTTCTCCCAGCAAACAAACAACTAAAACTGAATATGGATTGGAGCCTGTCAGGTTTCCAGTGCTCAGCTGTAAGGGCTTCAGGAAGCCCGGCAGGCAATGCTGCACTGATATTAGTGCTTCCTCACTGCGCTTGTATCCTCAGGCCGACAACAATGCAGCAGACAATAATGCAGCAGACACTCATGCATCTGACACACATTTTCTGTAGGGCTCAGAGTGTGCAGCCAGAGTCGGGCTGCAGGTGTCCCAGGCTGAACACACAACAGTCAGGGTATTCACAACAAATGGAAAGGTATCAAAACTACCTCAAATGTATAAAAAAATTGAAAGCAATAGACAAAAGTGCTTGCCGCTGTCCTAGCAGAAGGAAAGCAAAAGAGTGGATCAAAGAGAAAAGCACAACTTTAGTTTTTTTTCAATTATTGAATTTTAAATTAATTAATCTTGAACTAAACTATTACAAAAAATGACGGCAAGGTAAAGGTTTTTAAACATGATTATTTTGTTGGTTATGGTTTTAAATATCAAAATTGTCTGTGTTGACTCTTTTACCCGATTTAGGCATTGTACCTATAAAGACTTGACAGTCAAAAATAAGGAGGTATCTGATGGTTCTGCCCAAGCTGACTGTTATCTCGTGACAGACTTTGGGTTGTAGCAAAACAAAGAGTCTCCTGCAGTTTTCAGGATGGACTCCTTCCTGCCCCCAAGGAGGTCCCGTCTAAAATACCAGCGGTACTAAGGAACCAAATGAAGGGTCAGAATGGAGAAGTGTAAAAGAAAATTCTCTGTCAAAAACCCCATAAATTTCTTGACCTCTTCCCTGGCACTAATGGCTGAGGAAGGCAGAAGTCTTGGTGATATACTAAACACACAACTCCGAGAATGTGCCTATTTTTGCCACGTTTCAAGAGAACCCACTTGTATTGCCAGTGCTTATGACCTTCCTGCTGCTGCAAATAAAATCTGTGGGGTGAAGCAGAGAGCAGGAGCAGGGAAGAGCTGGCTGGGGATGCAGAAGCTGGCAACCCCCGCAAAGCAAACGAAGGGAGCAAAGATGTTGCAGTGGCATATCCAGCACCACGAGGTGTCAAAAGCTTTTTGATGAAGAGCTCTCTATGTCCACTCCTGCCCGTGCCACCAAGCACAGCCGCCCGCCCAGCCATCCTCATCTGCTCAGTGACGCCTCTCGGGTTCAGCAGCGATGCCAGTGGTCGGGGCTGCTTGGGTCTTTGCTCTCTGCCATCAGCAGGGGAAACGTGATTCAGCCGTGCTAAAAATGGAAGTCTGCAGAGCTTGTTTTGTAGCAAGGGACAAAGCAGGTGCCTTCTCCTGCAGCAGGGACGGCACGGAAAGCCTCAGGAGCGTGGCCGCAGGGGCAGAGGGCTCAGCCTCTCAGCGCTTGTACAGGAAAGGGGAAAGAGGAACATGAACTTAAACAGCCAGCTGCTCCTTGGAGGTTGAGCTAGAGATGCTGTCATGGAAGGGCTTGCATTTCAGAAAGAAAGTGGCCTGACTTCAAGAAAGATTTATGCATAAAAGTCCAGGTTTGCAGTAGCCAGGTGAGGGCTGAATTTTAAGCCCACCTTTTGTTGTTGCTCCCTGCAGTGCCCAAGCTGCCCAGCCCTGCTTCTGCCAGCTCTGTGGTGCTTTCCAGGCTGCTGCTCACGTCTTGGGGTCCAGCTCTCTGGCATGAGAGGATACACCAGGCAGAGCCACAGGGTCACACAGAAGCCTGCAATGCAGCTCGACAAAGCAGACAGCAACAGGAGGGAAAACTCATTAACTGTAGTTCACCACAGAGGAAACAAACAGAGGGATTTCAATAACCCAACATCACACAAGCCACTCATGGAAGAGCAGGGGTTTGCTGTGCCCATGTTAGGCTGTCTTAGGAAGGCAGGGGCTGAAGGCTGTCTTACACAGACACTGCCCCCCACCATTTTGGGCACCTGGACTCGGCAGCTCAGCTTGGGAAGCGTAGCAGGAGTGCTCATCTCTTGTGGTCCAACTCCTGTTTTGAATTAGCGCCATCTATTCAAGATTCCAGCTGGTTGTGAAAGGAAAAAACTACTGCATTAGGAAGGAACATAGTGCAAATCTTGAGAATTAGGTTTTAGGAGAAAGAAACCTACTTGTCAGCTTCGTCTACAACACAGTGGGGCCTCAGCAGATCGAACAGAGGGACAGGAAACAACAACTCCAGTTCTTCAGAGCAGAGAAATCCCTCACTGTGTCCCTGAGGAGCATCCCAAAGTTCAGCTTTCCCTTTGCTCTGAGTATCTGCTAATGTTTTGTGCCCACCCAGGAGTGAGGACCCCCTTGCTGGAATGCACGCGCTCTGTTTCAGAGGCAGGATAATCTCACGGTGACCCTTCTTGTCAGACACACATGATATCTGCAGCAGACTGGGGCTGCATGGGGTGAGGATGCTGGTAATGAAATGCTTTCATAGCTCGACACTCATTATTCCGTTACACTATCGGGCTCTTCCCCAGGGGCCCTCTAAAGAGTCACGGCTGAGCTCTTTTCCTGCAGAGACCAAAACCAGACCACCTAACAAGCTACATTTACTAAAATTTTTGCTCCCTCCCTGCTCAGAGGGAATGTGGTCTTGTTCATTTGCATGAGAGAGAAATGGAAGAACTATGCCAGCTCAACTCTGATTTTATCAGCCTGCTAACCCACGCCAAACAAAGGAGTGAGCCTGTGGCCAGCCAGGAATGACAGAGGCTGCTGCCATCCCAGAGCTCACCATGCAGGCCCCTGACTTGTCCCAGCACCCCCAGCATCCCCAGTATGCCTCAAACTCTCTGTCTCTGCTACCCTGCATCTGCTATTGACTTGCAAAGACTGACCACTGACTGCTTCTTTGTAAGAAACTGCACTTTTCCTCTGACTGTTTAATTCCCTGCTATTTCTTCCCATTCTCAGATAAACCCTTGGCCTTCTCAGCTCTGAAATTCAAAGCAGACGTCACCGGGAGCAGGCTGCTCAGAGTGAAGCCTGCATTGCCTGTGATAGCAAAGCCCTCTCACAGAGCTCAGCTCTGTACCAGGAAATGAGCTGGTGGCCCAAGGGCACGCCCAGCAGCAGGAGAGCTCTACTGCCAGCAGATATGGCTGGAGAGAGGTCACAGAGTCCAAGCTTTGGGCCATCATCTCTCCCCTGCTCACTTCCCCAGAGACAACCCTTTCAATCAGAGGTGGTGGTGGGTATTTCAGGAGGTATTAAACAGGGGAACTGAAGGCACTAGGTATCCTGCTTTGGCTTTTGCTAACTGTTCACAGCAACACTCAAAATGCATGCCAGGAACATAAAGGGAGAAATAATAAACCCTGCCATAAGGAGCATGTTGTTTGGAAAAGCAGAGGCAGCCAAAGGGTGAGAGACGGGAATAAAACACAAAGGCAAAGTCTTCACAGCAGCAGTTGGCACTTGGAGCTGGCCATATATGTTTGAAACCACTATGCACAGAAAGCCTCTTGGTACTTCAATGCCTTCTGATGGCTAAATAAAGTGAGCACACACATGCAGGTACACAAGGCCCTCAGTGGGTAAAACATGAAACAACCCCAAATATCCACCTTCACAGTGAGGCAGATTTCCTTTTTTTCTGCTGTTTTCTTACAAGCTTCCTGCAAACCTGTCAGAGAAAAGGAGGCTGAGTGAAACATTGCCCTGTGCATTGAACAAAGCTTCAAGTTCTCAGTTTCACATTTGGGGTGTTTCTGACAGGCTGCAGTTTCTGCTTCATTTAACCTAGCTCGTTCCCTTTGGGAATTCTCTACCCACTATATCTGCAGCAAGCAATACCATGTGCTGAGGTTTGTAAAGAGCTTTCAGACAGAACGTGTGACTGCTGAGTCCTCCCTTCCTTCCCCTCTGTCAAATGGAGATTCATGCATTACCTTGCACTTGTCTCTTCCCAGCTACCGATTTTCACAAATAGAAATATTTTTGAAACTTCTAATGATGCATCAAACTTGTTTGCAAGTAACCAGTGGATCCAAAGTTTGATGGGGACAGATGGGCAGACATGAAGTGACAGAATCTTCATTTCCTTAGGAAACCAGTCTAAAAATATTATGTTCAGAGCTCAGCTTTTTCCGTAAAGATGCGCAGCTTCCCGGGAGGCCCAGGCAAGTCAGGGGACGCAGGTGGCAGCAGCAGCTCTGTGTCCTGGGTGACACCTTTGCCCGTTGCAGCTGTCATTGCTGTTACTGCCAAAGGTGTGTCACATCGGCTCTTCCTTTCATCTGGGAGGCTCTGCAGTTGTTGAGATCTTTGCTCTGGGACTGAGTCCCCAAGAGGAGCCCACCAGGGAGGACGATAAGGGAGCGCTCATGGTTGGAAGGAAGACCCCCATTGTCTGAGTCAGGATCTGAATGCTCCCAAGATACACCTGGCAAGTTGAAACACATCTGCCGAGAAGGGATGATGCCCTGAGGGAAGCTGTATCTCAGGACAGGCAGTCAGCCAGGCTTTCCTCCATCCTCCAGCTGTAACAGCACCATCCAGAATGGCCTTGCAGGAAACCTTGCAACCCACCTGCCAGCCTTGCTTTGCCCACGAGTAAGCAGGGATGGAGGCTAACATCTGCAAGAGCTTATTGTGAAATCTACTGAGGTAGCACTGCTCCAGTGTTGCCAGGTGGCATAGTCCCAGTCTGTATAAAACAGTCCCTTTTTGCTATTTTGCCAGAAACAAATTAATTTTCACCAGCCCCACAAATTCTCTGCAGAGCTAGATTCAAGCTGCACGTTTATTAAGAGCATGTTCATCTATTCCTGAGCAAAGAGTGTGTTCCTGAGGCCCAGGGGCTCCCAGGACTTGCCAATGGCAATGCAGGAGGTTGTGCACCAGGTTCACTGCCTTGTGGGGCGGGGACAGGGGAGAAGGAGAAGGGAAGCAGTGCTCTCCCTTCAGGCGGTGTTGAGGTATCTGCCAGCACCTGGCCCCTGGAAGTGTTCCCAGCTGGCACAGTGGATGGCTCTTGATTGTCCTGTCACACCTTTGCTGACAAGTACTTAAATTGAGCGAGTTCATCCCATAAAATTTAAGGAAGAAGTGAAAGGACAGAAGAATGAAAAGCAATGTATTTTTCTTTTAGCACCTCTCTTTTTCTCATTTTCTCCCGAGGTGTCAGCACCTTAAATAAAATGCCTTTTACTGCCTCACTGTTGTCTATATCCAGCCACAAATAGCAACGCTGGTGCAAATAGACCAAGGTCTCAGCTTGCCAGCTCTGCCCTCAAGGGTGTCACCTCTGTGCAGAGCCCTTCATTCTCCTTCCTCTCTCATTTCTCCTTTGCTGTCACATTCGCTCCTGCCAGCTCAGAAAACACACGCCCTTTGCTTGCAGAGATACGAGGAGGTTGAGGGCAAACTCGATTCCCAAGGTCTGCAGCTCGGCTTCCATCCCACCAAGAGAATGGCCAGGAGGAGCCGTGTTACTGATTTCCAGTTCCTCATGGTTCATTACCAAATTTGCAAATCCCAGTAAGAGCTGACAAAGTGTTGCTCTGTCCTGGCTCCCTCCTGCAGCCCCTAGGAGGGTTGGCTGGAAAGGGATCTCCTACAAATTCTGCATCCTGGAGAGCCCACATTAAACTGTGTGAGGGTGTCGGAGATCAGAAGCCCCTCTCTCAGTGGCTCCAGACAGAGTAAGGAGACAGGAGGAGGGATGAAACAGGGTCCTGACTGGAACCTCCGGCCAGGCAGAGCACTGGGCTGGCAGATGGCTCCCAACACGCAGAAAACACTATACCAGGGGCACACATCACTTTTTTTCTTAAAGTTGACTGCATTTTTGCATTTCCTGCCTGAGGCCAGATAGGATTGCAGCAGAACAAATGCTGGCAGCATGTGACACAGGATGTGAGTTATGGGGGAGCTGGCCAGAGAGCTTATTCCCTTTGACCTCTTGTTCTTCCTCACACACAGAAGACTTGTGTCTCTTTGAACAGCATAGTGGGAGCCCCTGGGACCTGCCTCATTCCTCCTAAAACTGGCTGCATACATCACCTGGGATGTATTTCTCTACAGGAGCACAGTCATAGGCAAGTACAGCCCTGACAGGAGGGTCACACAACATGAACGGAAAAAGGACGAGAGAGTTGCAGGCTGTCATACCAGCAGGGGTGGGATACTGTCCTTCAACTTCCCATTTTATTCTTTCTTTATGGATCCAGGAAACTTTCATATTTTTAAAAACTATTATTTATTATCTCTTTGCCCATTTTGCTAAAAAATGTACCTGGGCATATCTGTATTTCTATTATATTTGCAGTAGTAGTACTGAATTATTGAGGTAAATGCATACTTGCATATTAAAACAAAAAGGGATTTTAATTATTTGGAGGAATACAAACTAGGAAGGCACTTGGCCAGCACAAAAAGGCAATGACCAGTAGCCTCTCCCGAGTCCAAACTAGATCCAGGCATCTCTCTCTGCCTTGGCCCTCTCTCACACAGCAATTTACACGTACATATAAGCATGTTTCACACCATCCTCTCATTGATTTAATGGGACCTACTGTACTTCAGAGGCTGGATTTCTTCTATGACCATTTGGCAGAGCATACCAAAGAGGTCACAAACTCATCCGTTATGCTCAGAAAAAAAAAATTTCCAGGCCAGAATGAGCATAAAATAAAAGAGTAGAGTTGATAAAAACAGTGAAGTTGGCTGAGGATATTTTTGATGTACCCAGAGAGGAGGCAGTCATAAATGTTTCCATCAGGTGTGCAATGTACCCATAAAATGTTCCAAATATATTTTCATGCATTTGCCAATGGAAAAAAAACCCACTTATATTCCTCAGCAGTTATTTTACCAGTGAGACAAATGATGATCTGTTGTTGGACTAGAGAGTACAGATCACAGCTAGGGACAGGAATTGTTTTGATACACGTTCAAGTGGCTCTGTGCAGGTGTAACAGAGCTAATTATAAACTGGCACAGCTGATAGGCAAGAACAGCTTGAAAATCTACCCATCTGCACTTCATGAATGCATTTCCATTTACTCCCCTGAGCTGAGGATCAAGCCCCAAATCTTTTAAATACGGATGGCTCAGAACAAATCTGTGGTTTTGCTTTGCTCAGTGCAACATCAGGAGCTACTCCGTGTCAAGAAAAAAGTGATGGCTTCCCAGTCCCATGCAAGCCCATTCAGGATGTCACCTGGAAGCATCTGACATACCCAAGAGATGTTGGATCACTGTCACAGAGATCACCCTGGCAGGGACTGGTGTTTGCCACGGGAACCCAGCAAAGCTGTCTCTGCTGAGAGGTCCCCCGGCTCACAACGGGGAGCTTCCACAACCAGTTCTGGTCCTGAGTGTGCCATTTTGTAGTAACCAGCTCACATTCTCTAGAAGAGAACATTCTCTAGAAGAGAACCTTGTAATTTAAATTTTTTGAGCTACTTAAACCTTTTTAGAAAATAATGGGGGAAAATCCATGAGAACAATCTGATTCAGAATTATCCATCACTCACTGTGAGATTCAAACTTAATTTGATTGCTATTACTGTATGTATTTTATTGTTCTCCATTTGCCTAATGAATGTTGCAGTTGTAGTAATAAGATTATCGGTAATATGAAACAGATTTGCAGAATGATGAGAAGATGATTAGATGATACCTTGAGGGTGATTTCTGTTTAAGACACTAACTATGTCATGGAGCAAATAAACTTGGTGAGGGAAGATACCAATGGCTATTAACCTAAGATACAATTATTCCCAAATTACCAGGATACACATTTCATTACAGTGAGATTACTGGTGACTGATGCTTGGTCCAGGCTCTCCCATCCACTCGTGAGGCTGTGCGACAAAGCCTTGCCCAGGGTGTGAATGGGCAAGCAGCTATGGTTCCCCACAGCCCAGGATGTGGTGGCTGAGGTGGGACCCAGCAGGACGCCTATGAACATTTTGGGTTGTGAGCAGTGAGGTCCAAGTGATCAAACTGTGCCTGGCTTTCGAGAGCTGTGCCTAACATCTTGTCTAGCTCCCATTACTCACATGTGATGGCCACAAAAGCCTGACAGCACAGCGGTGACAGGGATGCTTGGCCATCAAAGTTGTCACCTTAATGCCACGTGTTCCTTTCTAAATCGATGCTTAGTGACATTTCAGGATCAGTATTAGTGCAGGGAATGTGCTGCTTCTCGGATCTGCAAGGCTGACTGGGGACAAAGCATTCACATATCCATGGACATGCAGATCCTGAGGCCACCCAGCTGTCCTAGCTGAAACAACAGGCTCATCATCCCCTTCCTCCCTCCCTTCTTGGGTCTGGACATGTTCACACAACTAACTATGTGCTCCAGGTGACAAACTCCACTGAGTACACAGGTGCTTGTGTCCCACTGTTTCAGTTAAGTGATGGGAACAACAGTGCTCACACACAGGCAGACACACAGCTCTGCAGCTTGTCCTCCACCATCCAGATGAACCACCTAAATCTCTTGCTTGTTTTGGTATATTTGGTGAATTTTGCCAGCTTCCTCAGTGCCCTTAATGGTCTGTGGAATATTTTCCTGGCTCTTCACTTAAATTTTTCAGTCTCTGAAGGACTTTCACAGATCCATTTTGATCCTAACTAACGAGAGTTTCTACATAATGTTAATAGCAATTCTGCTACTAACATTTTCTCTATAGTGTCTCTCTCAGTCATATCTCTGGCAATCTCTGCCTTCTGTTCAAGGTTGGACAAAACTTTGGATAGCAGGTTGGTTGTTTTTCTAAGTCAGATCACTACACACAACATGTAATCCTAGGCTGTACCTACTGCATTTTCACACAGGTAGCTGGGAGTGGGTCTAGGCCCCCAGAATGCCTGCCAGCTGTATGTATGACTGCGAGCAGAAATTCCCAGGATGGACTAGCTTGGCAGTCTCAGTAGTGCGACATGGCCAATTTCAGCAGACACTGTTTTCTGTGAAAAAACCCCAAAATCTCTTTATTTACTAGAACACACTGATATCACATTTCATTGGCGTCTGTGGCACAGAAGTCACTGTTTTGCAGCTTTGAGCAAAGCTTTGTGGCACCTCTAACAGTGTCCTTGGAGAAATAAATGAATAAACTAACTCTTGTGCTGTGAACCATTGGAATAGAGTCCCCTAATAAACTCCTTCAGTTTCTCAGACTCTGTATTAATATTGACACTGCACATCCATTAAACATCAGTGAGCAGCAGTGCTCCAGGTGGTTGCTGCAAGCAGCCAGATTAGGGGCAAATGCTACCGACCTTCCCAATGAATCTTTACAAATTTTGCTTGTCTATGTGGACAGGTTCTCCCCTATCATCTCACCCGTGACATAGTCATTCCAGTTTTTATGTTACGTTATTTATTCAAGCATTATTTGCATTATCTAGAGTTTTCTGTTTGGTTTGTGTAGCTTTGTCCTGGTACTAGAAGAAACTGTGCTTTGTTCCTACAAAAATTAATGTGATGGTTCTAACATCCTCCATTCAGTGATGCTACTAATATCCCCTCTTTGCCTCTGATTTAAGAGTATCTTTCCTAAAGATAAGAATTGCAGGGAGCGCATAGCACGATGCTAAGGGAGTTGAGATCTTTTCTGGGTCAATTTTACAAATTACAGCTTTTCCAGTATATTTCCTGTTTATTTTCCAGCTTTGTTCACATACTTTGTGCTTAATAAGCTTATCACTGTCCATTCTGTTTCCATATTTACTTTCTGCTACGTGTGACTCTCCTACAAGTATCTTCCAAAAGTATTTCTGGCAACACACATGCTTCTGTATAACAGTTAAAAAATAAATGTCTTATTTATTTCCAGTTAGATAATTTCATCTTTGGCTGCTTTGTTGTACATTTTCACTATGCATAATTTTCATCTAAGCATGTGGTGCTGTCCTTGTTTTCATTACCCATCCTATATATTCCTTCTGTTGGCATTCACTTGTTTTTGTGAAGCAAAGTCAAGTCTGGTATTCCTTGCCTCTTTTGTCATGGAATGGACATTATCTCAATTTATGTTGCCTGCTACATACACTGCTCTAGATGTTGGATATCTCGAGTCTCCTCTTTTCTATGACTTAGGATTCTCCATGCATTTTTAATGGCAGAGACCTGCCCATCCTCTGCAAGATTCACTCTGTGAAGTGATTGCTGTCTCTTGGCAAAGCTCATCTTCTCTGTTAATTCTTAATTGTAAATCTCCTGTTAGCGATTTAACACTTCATTCTCTCACTTATGGTATTTCCTTAATTTACTTTACTCCAGGTACCTTATGGTATTCGGTATTTAAATTACTCTTCCCATCTGTTCTTAGCAAGGGAAAGCAAGAAAACAAAGCAAGCGAAGATGCCATATAAATGGAGTCAATAATGCCTGTGCATTTGGAGAGCATGGATAACAAGTATTGGCTCGTTACTGTGGTTCAAACCACTTTCATTTAATGTAAAATACATGGCTGTTCTAATCTAGCCTAGTCAAGTCCTAGAGTTTTACACTGCCCTCAGCAACATCTTATCATAGATCCTTAAA
Source organism: Dryoscopus gambensis (assembly GCA_013389985.1). Classification (NCBI taxonomy): domain Eukaryota; kingdom Metazoa; phylum Chordata; class Aves; order Passeriformes; family Malaconotidae; genus Dryoscopus; species Dryoscopus gambensis. The sequence continues at coordinate 340,693 of WEIT01033943.1, read as the reverse complement.
GCAGCATATGAAGTGAAAAGAATGTCTAAACAGCTTGAAAAGCAAAGCCAGTCTTTGAACTGACACCAGATCACAATGTGATAGGAATTCAAAGAATATGCACTGTATGCAGGGAAAGAAACAACATGGGATTTAAAGGCAATGCCTGTGTCAGTCATAATTAGCATGTCAATTAACAACACGAAAATAACAAAACCAATTTATAAAACCATATCACTTAGTAACTTTCTGGAAGATAAATGAATGTGAAACTGTTCGAAACCAAACTAGCCACGGAGCTTGTTGAAGTGCATTCGCTGAAAATGCTAGAGAGTTTGTAAAGAAAATGTTTGGAAGAACTCTCTAAGGTGTTCCCAAACCTCAGGAAGCAGTATTTATGGCAGGATCTGTAACTCCAACAACTTTTTTCTCACAGGAAAAGTAAAATGATTACCTTTAAATAGTTGAAAGCTATGAGACAATGAAAAAGCAGAATATCAGCTTTTATTCTAATTTAACTAATTTACTTAAAGAAAAGAAAGAGACAAAAAACAATTGTGTTCATCAACACTGGAAGACATTAAGAGCTCTACTTCACAGGCTGATGGAATGGCCAGTTACAATTTGTGAGCGAAGGTCCTTGTCAGTATTAGAGGCAGAATGTGTCTTTTGGCAGGGGCTGAACTAGACTAATTCATAGTAACTCAGTGGGATTACACTTTTCCTAAGTGGTCATATTTTGCACTCCAGTATCCAAGACAAATTAATCTTCCACCTTCTACAGCAGCAAAGGTATTTGGTTGGTGAAGAGGAATGGGAGTAGTTCATCATTACAGTGATGGATTTTCTCAGCCTGCCTTTGCCTGAACTGCTTCTGTTGATCCCTGAACTCCACCTAAGGACAAGGATAAAACAAGGCGTTGTCACAGAGCATTGCCACTGACTTTGGAAGGAGCGAAACTTTGAGCAAACACAGTAATGTGCTGGGTATGTGATCTAAGATGTCAGCCAGATGTGTTCAGTGGGCCATGGTGATGCACACAATTGAGTCAAAAGAAAATGAAAATAGAAGCATTTAATAGAAAACCAACAGGGAATTTCTTTCCTTCAAACTGTGGCTGTTGCTCTTTGATTACAATTGCCCAAGGCCCCACTCCATCTGGTCCATAGATTAGGATGTCACTGCCTCAGTGAAAAATGAACCATTGCTGCAGATATATTAGTAGTTTTCAGGAGCTCTTCTGAATACAGGATCATCTGGCTATGGGATATAACCAGGATGGTATATAGCAGCAGCTGGATTTTCGGGTAGGGAGTATCTCAGTGTGAATATAGGTAAGTAGTATATAACATTTGTGGATGCACTGAAATCAAGGAACAGTGTAAAAGCCTTCATTTCCTACCCTCTCTCTCACCCAGCTGTACAACAGGGATTAAAGGAGAGAATATGACTTATTTCTTTTGTTAAATAATGAGCATTAATCTCTGCCAAAAGCAAAATGCCTGAGTGAGGAGTCTCATGGGTTACATCCCTCACTCAGATCCAGTCTGCAGAAGTGACAACAGCTGCCTGCAGATGTAAGGCCAGGAGAGGTTTGGTGCTGCCAGCCTGCAGGGTGGCAGCTACACCCCTTCCAAATAGGTGCTGCTTAGAGAGGAATGCACATCCTGCAAGCAGGGCTGCACTGTGCATTTGGGCTCTCTCCTTCCCTCCCTCTATCCTACTGTTTTCTGTGCAGAGTCCTCTAATATGTAACAGTGCCATAGTAACAGCATGAGCTCAGAGAGGAGTGACCTTAGCCTCGGTCAGCACGACTTTCTTAAGGGTAGGAACCTGTAACAGCAACAAAACTGATGTCTTTGATGTAGCTGTCACTGAGACCTTCACTGAGAAGCAGAGAGTAGAATTAGCACAGGAGCTGCCAGATGTTTCTGTGCAGTGGCTTGTGCTGCTGGGTGAATGGGTAGGTCCCAGTCCCAGGGCACTGGGCTTGTTCCTCCGTTTGGAGCAGACCCAGAGGAGATCTAACAACACTCAAAGCTTAGGGTCCAGACCTGCTCATGCTAAAGCCTCAGAGGCACCTGTATTTCCTGAATCCAAATGGTTTGGGAGTGAGTGTAGAGCATTCTGAAATGTGTCTCTGCTAAAGGAACAAGTTCCTGACAAGATTGCCACAGAGCACCTTAATGGGTTTCTGCTGCTGTTCAAAAGCTGTGAGTATCTCTATGCATTCCCTTGGAAAAAAAGGTTAATAAACTGAGAGAATCAGGGAATATTTCTGTGTAATAGCTCAGATGTGGGAAGAGGGGGCAGGGTGCAAAGGCGATGGGTTTTGCCATATAAATACGCTAGGCACGCTCCTGAATTTCATTCTAGAGGGGGTGAAGCTCAGGTCGTGTTCTGCTTACAGAAGAGCCAAGGAAGAGCAAGGAGGGGGAAGAAGGGAGAGATTATTCTTGTGCAGAGTTTCTCAGAGTTACCCAACCAAAAACCCTGCCAGTGTGATTCAGTTCTTTCTCCAAACCAGTGGAGCAGGCACTGACTGCAGACATGACTGCCCCAGGGAATCACACCTCCAGGCTGAGCTGGAAATGAGGGCAAGAGAATCCATCATGAACTTTCTCTGCTCTCACAGGCAGGAACTTTCTCTGATTAGCTTCAGTGGCTGCAGCGCTCCTCTCTCTTACATAAATCATTGGCTGGGGTAGAATGGAGTGGGACCTGGGACACAGTGTGGAGGAGGAGCACCAGGCCCCTGAACACAAAACCAGGAGAACAGAAGCAGAGAGACTCTGACTGGGAAGCCCACCACAGATTTCAGCTAGTCCAGGGACCGTCCTGGACAGGAAGGGAAATAACTCAGTTTGCAGCCAAGCCTCTGCCCGTGGCTTGTCGTTAAGAAAAGTCACAGGTGGATGTCCCTGAAAGGCTGGAGCACCCATCCCATGGCCTGATCTGGAGAGATACCCAGTCAGTCCTGCTCACATCCACCAAGGAAAAGGGCTCTCCTTCACTTTAAATCGTGCTTGGTGTTCGGGTGTTCTGGAATTAAAAGAAAGCAAATTATAATCTCCCTTGCTGAGTCAGAGACATGGAAACATTTAGATTCCGTTTTTCTCCTCATCAGCTGCACAAAAGCCCGAAGGTTGTATGAGGATGCTCTTCCCTGTCACTCTGGCCACAGGGATATTAACCATGTAAAAACAGGGGGACATGGGCAGGCTCTGACAGACAACGCTGCCTCAGTCTGGCAGGAACACGGACTTGCATCGCTGTGGTAAACACAGCTCCTGCAGAGCAATAAATTTGGTCTCTTTGCAACACAAGTATCTATTTGCATTTTACTTGTAAGAAAGCACCTGAAGAGACAGAATCGCCACGATGGCACGGGATGTGCTGACAGCACTGCTGTTCCATACCCTCAGACCATGGATAGATGAGTCTCAAATGCCAGAATAACCAGCAGGCTGAGGGGTCCCAATTCTCCATTGCTGTAGGGATGACAGAAGGACTACACTGAACTGAGGACGTCCCTTTTTTTATGCAAACCTAGGCACAGATTGTGCTGGACAGAAACGGAGACTAAATGATTCTCTGTCCTCATCAATTGCAGGGCATTGCCAAGTAGTAGACAAAAACCACTCTACTGTTTCCTTTACATTCTGTGGCTGAGCACTGAGATGACTGAGGATGTGGCTTTTCCAAAGTTCCAAATAAGTATGTGCCTGAAGCATGATCATGCATCTGAAGCTTCTCCTGCTAACAGGATTGGAACTGATGGTAGAGACAGGATGATAAAAAAATTACTCATCATAAAAGGGTCAGACATGAGTAACCAGGATGAAGCATTCACCTGTCTTCATACACAACTTGTGAGATAATTTTAGGTGACACGTCCCCAGTCAAGTATTAAGAGTTGCAGAGCAGCTTTTTGAATTAGTCTTTTTTTTACAAAAACCATGTAGCTACCATAAGAAAACAAAATCACACATTCCAGCCTCCTCTGAACAGTGGTATGAAAAAGAGAGCAGGAATTTTACTTGGCCTAAAAAATTACTACACACAATCTAGAGGATGCTCAAGATCAGTCCTTTATCCTCTCATTTTCCATTGCACACACTCTAATACCTGCTTCTATTGATCTGACATGCAGAAAACTAGGACAGCTAAAAGAGAAGTACCTGGTACATGCAGCAGCATGGCAGGTGTGATCTACCTTGAGGGTGATTAGACAGCCACAGCCAAAAACTAGGACATACGTGTTTGCCAGGAGGAATTTCGGAATGGACGCTGCATTCTAACTAAAGCCAGGTAAAAAGACAAGTGCACAATCTGTCGTTGCTGTCTGCACTGTCTCTTTCTTCTAAGGGCAGCTCTCTTCAAAAAGCCCCACACCAAAAATCACCAACCCAAAATCTCAGATAGTGTCACACAGTCCCAGTAGGGGAGATGGGATGGGACCTCTGGACCTCATCCTGTCCAGCCACCCTGCCCAAAGCAGGGTCAAGTCCCTCTGCTAGGGATGCTGAAAGCAACTCAAAATTGAGCTAAAATTTCTCCCTTATACTGGCTCTGATGTGTTTTCATGGTTATGAGCACAGGAAAATTTCCATTCAGCCATCTTAGAAATACTCAGGTCTTTCCTACATTTAAGCATTATTTCTGACTGCTCTGAACATGTATTAGAATACTAAAGATGCTTTACTTTAAAAGTTCAAGCTTGTTTTGGAAACATTGTTAATTAACATAACTGTACTCGGTAGACTTGGTTGCAAAATAGGAAGTTACAGATGTTTGTAAATTATTTGTGGCACCACATGAGAATTATTAATTTGAAAAGTGTTTATCATTGCACAATCTCTTCATAAGTGAAGGAAAGAAGGATGAGAGTGCTAATATTTGTGGCTATGATTGCCGCTAGCAGTTGGCCATACCACCTGAATCCTCTAAAAAAATAGGACAAACACCAAAAGAAAAGTAGGACATTTAATCACTCCACACCACCTGGAACATTCAGCACTGCATCAAGGGCAATGTACTCAGCACACTGAGATGCACTGGACAGATGAACCTGGAATATCTAAGTGGGAAGCAATGGCTACTGTATGAGGTTATACCTGAAATATTAATCAGGAGAGGATAATTTAATGGTTTTTTACTAAAAAAAAAAAAAAAATTAAAAAATCCCAGATCTTCTGCTCTACAAAATAAAGGGAAGAAAATCCAAACATAGTAGGGAAACTAATCCATAGGATTTAATCAGCTTTTCTTACTACTAACAGCAGAGTGTCTTCTAGACCATCTTGTGCTCCAACTTGATTTTTTGCAGAACAGACTTTTGCATACCCAAAATCCCGAATTTGGCCTCAAGCATCCACCTTATGTTACTACCATATCCCATCCTGACATTCTTAAGCAGAAGGAGCTGCGGAAGCTTTTTACAAAAAAAA